>UELW01000112.1:17189833-17540257 GCA_900490495.1 Danionella dracula | reverse complement strand
TGAGGGAACAAACATGTTACATATCACTAATTCATGACTGCAGAGGTGAAAAGATTGATAAACCAGTTTATAAGAGCTACTTGATGAATATAAATCTGTTTCAGAACCATCAAATCAGCCCACCTTTTCTGGATGGACGTTATTACACCCAATGGGCTCCCAATCTAAAAATTCCACCTCATCTTTTATGAGACTAATGAACTATAGTTTTGAATGTTGACATTAAAAAAAACCCAACTTTATTTCCAAACACAGAATCCAACTGATCATCGTGTTTTTTGTCTACTTAATAGCTTAAATCCTACCGTTTTGTCTGGTAAGTGAAGCTCCAACTCCAGAGTCTCTCCTTTCCCTCATTCCTTTTGATTCGTTTTCATTCAGTGACACCCCATCTCTCTCCACACATCACTGGAGGCAGCCTGACCCTCCATCACTGAATGTCCCTCAAAGTCAGTGTGATCTGGCTGGACCACTGCTGGTGCATTTTCCTCTCGACAAGATCAACAGACTCCTTCCCTCCTTGTCCCTGCTGGGGGAGAACAATCTTGGCCCATGGTCCACAACTGCTGCAGCCCATTTCCATCAGTAGAATATCATCCAAATGTGGGAAAGATCTTCCTTTCCTCCAGTCTATAAGGTCGCCAGTGCTAGCATATAGTGAGACCTGGAACATTGTCATAAATATTGATCCGACTTCCTCGTGTGCAGCATTGAGTAACAGGCCGTGGTTCTTTAATGCTGCTGTGTTCAGCTTACGATGGCCCAGCTTCCAGATTTCCAACCGCCTTAGCCATTCAGTCGCCTCTTTCCAGATTAACAGCCAGTCTGCAGCTCAGCTTAGTCTTCTGCAGAAGTTTTCCTTGCTCAGACTCACTGCCATCATGGAGAAGTACTCCTTGTCCAACAAGCATGGCTGGACCTGGTAAGAACATGCTTGTAAAGCTATAAATCCTATGAGACTTGTTTTGCTCTTCACTCTTTTTCATTTAGAAAAGCTTGGGTGTTGTGAGATTGAGGAGAAGCACTAGTCAGCTTTTACATATGCGCCCTCTAGCGATCCCTATTGCTTCTGCAGCCTGTAATCTGTTTATATTGATATTTCATTGTTAAATCACAATGAAATATAAAAGATCCTTCAAAATGAATTGAAATTAAGTACACAAGCATATACTTAACACTGTCCAAAATATAAAACAATTTTGAACATGTTTATTTATTTGTGTGTGTGTTTTATCAGGTCTGTGCCCAAGTTTATGAAGCGGATGAAGGTTCCGGACTACAAGGATAAGAGTGTGTTTGGAGTTCCTCTGATAGTACATGTGCAGAGGTTTGGTCAGCCTCTTCCACTCGGGATGCAGCAGGGCTTACGTTTCCTCAGGAGCCAGTGCCTTGATCAGGTATGTTAAAGGAAAATTTAATGTTTTAAAATTAGTCAGGAAAAATTCTAGTTTTTAATTGTAAAATTACTGTACAAAGTATGAACTGAGTGCTCATAAATGCATATACATGACAATTATTTGTGAATATATGAATTTAAATATGAAAATGTGGGATTGATAGCCAGACCTATTTGTAGTTGGTCGGATGAGGCAGTGGTAAAGAAAAGTTCAACATAAATTCGTTGAGGGTATTCAATTCAACATTCAACAGTCACCTGTGTGATTGGGTGTATGAATGAATCCACGTCAGTACAGGAAAAAAGCCTAACTTGAGACAGCCGCTCCCATGTCAACCCTGTGTGCTTCATATAACTTATTTATATAGGTTACAGTAGACCTATTCACTCCTTCTGAACCTTTCTAGGTCCAGAAGGAGTGAATAGGTCCACTATAACCTGTATAAATAACTTATATGAAGCACCTTGCACTTACCACCAGGTAATCAATCTGGAGATAGTAAAACTTTGGACTAGGACTTGGCCGCTTTGTTTGGTTCCCATGTTTCTTGACAAGTCATCAATCAGGGGACCATACATCTCTTGATTAGGACCTGGATGCTTGATTTGGGTCCCATGTGTTTTCCTGTCAAAATATCTATCAGGAGACGCTAAACCTCAAGTTTAGGGCCTGGTCACTGCTTCTGGGTCTCATGCAGTTCCTGTCAGGGAGCTCTATCAGAATCCATTAGGTATTGTTCTATTTTTGGTTAGATCCTGGTCATTTCTTAAGGGTATCAGGCATTTCCCATTTGGTCTTCAATCACTATACGGTAATTTTTTGGTGTTTTGGTTAGGGTTAGGGTTAACCTCACCTATCTATTTGATTTCTGTAGGATTCAACAATAAGAAGACAGTAAGTCTTTGGGTTAGGAGTTATTGTGTTTACATGCACTTCAATAAACGGGTTATGCTCAAAAAGCTGATTTCTCTGGTGTCATGTTAACACAAAAACAGGGTTAATAAACGGATTGTTGGAAAGCTGTTCAGATGAAGCAATTTTGTGCCAAATAACCCGGTTTCTCCAGCATGTAAATGCAGTAACCTGCTCTCTATCATTTTTTCATCTCTGTATGTCTGTCCATTGTCTGGTTTGCACAAGTTCAAAGTGGCTAGGGAACACAGACGTTTCCAATCATGAAAAGAAAGAGAAGATTGTTACATGCAGCTACGTGGACCTGTTCATTTCTCATCATGTACTCAATCAAGAGAGGAAAAACCTCCAGGGTTAAGAACTAACTATTCCATCCTAGTTCTGTGCACTTCCTGTCAAATCTTTAATCCGAAGACAGTACATTTCTAGGTTCGTACCTGGCTACTTCTTCTCCATTTGTGGCACTTTTCAACAAGTAGTCAATCAGGTCCATGGCAACTCCCTCTGACTCCATCTTCAATCAAGAATTGTAAACTCCTGGGTTAGGTTGTGCAACTTCAACAAGGTGTCCTGTGCACTACCCCTCATGTCTTCATTCAACAGAGTGCTCTACAGTTTGTTACCGTTGACAACATAAAGCAAAGGCTGAGAATGTTTTACCTGTTTTGTTTCACAGGTGGGTCTTTTCCGCAAGTCTGGAGTGAAGTCTCGTATCCAAGCACTCCGGCAGATGATCGAGAGCTCTCCTGATGATGTCAACTATGAAGACCAGTCAGCATACGATGTGGCTGATATGGTCAAACAGTTCTTCAGGGATCTGCCAGAGCCCCTTCTGACCAGCAAACTGGGTGAAACCTTCCTCCACATATATCAATGTAAGAACTGACCGTCCTCACCTCCACCATCCACTTTCAAGTTTACAAAGAGAGTATCACATTTGACCTGTCTTTGTTTTTAGATGTGCCCAAGAGCAGCGCTTACAGGCTGTGCAGGCGGCCATCATGCTGATGTCAGATGAAAACAGAGAGGTGCTTCAGACACTCCTCTGCTTCCTCAGTGATGTCACTTCCTCTGTGCAAGAGAATCAAATGACACCCATGAACCTCGCGGTGTGTCTTGCACCCTCTCTTTTTCATCTCAACATCCTGAAAAAGGACAATCTTGGACCAAGGTAGAAAACAAGTTTTTATAACTAGTTTTAATAAATATGTACTAACTTATTGTAATATTTGATTGTGTTATATGTTCTGTCATATTAACCTATCATGTTAACCTGTTTGTCATATGTGAATTGTATAAAATCTAAACAACAACCTTTTTTTTCTTGTCTTATCCGCTCACAGAGCCATGCACATGCAGAGGAAGTATGCCACTGGCAGACCAGACCAAAAGGACCTGAATGAGAACCTGGCTGCCACTCAGGGCCTGGCACACATGATCACAGAGTGCAATCGCTTGTTTGAGGTGAGACATGCAGCTGGTTTTTAAAAAGTTGTTCCAAGGCGTTCACATTGACTTGACCTGGAGATTTAAATTTGATCTTTATTTTGATATTTGACATACTGTACAATTGTGAATAGTGCTTTTAATTGATTGAAAAAAAAAACAACAACAACTAATTAATCGTATGGTCCTCAATAAATGAATCACAATTGACTTCCCAATTCATGGCTATGCAGAACTCGATATTTAGATGTTCAATGCAATGCAAATTGTAAGAACATATAAAATCTGTTTATTATTCATAGAAATGGTTTATGAGTTACTTCTTTCACAGGATTATTCTAAATAACTGTTGAGAGTAAACCAGTTCCAGAATAAAAACAACGATTGAAAGTCATTCTGTGAGAATTGTTCCTGAACTTCAGAACAGAAGATTTTTTACTTTGATTTGACAGTTAAATCCTCTGAAGAGCATGGCCTAATACTTCCTCAGAAAGTGTGTTAGATTTCTTTCCTTTAGCAATCCAAACTTTTAACATAAGTTATTTTAATTCTCAGGGAGGAAACAAAAGCTAAATGTGCATTTACTCCTCACAACGAAGAGCATGATGCGGCCCGATCCAAACTGAAATGATTTAAGCTTAAATTCAACCTGATTGGTTTCCATCTTAATTTTCAATCTTGAAATTGAATGTCCAAATAGGCCTTTAAACACCACAAGAAAGTGCGAACAATATACGTGCATTAAAAAATGTATGCTTTAATTTAAAAGTTTTAATGCATTTGTTAATTTTGGCTGCCCTATTTGTAAACTAACTGAATGTTTTCATTTCCTCATGAACTGCCTATTTTAAAATTTATTATTTCAACAAATTGAAAGAATCTAAATCAAATCTTAAATAATGATGAAAGATCATTATTGTTTAACTTGCATCTTTAAAACACTGTGGAAACAATGTTTTTATTTATTTATTTTTTTAATTCAATAACAAAAACCTGTTAGTTTAAAGTTTAAAATCTTAAAAAGAGTGTTTAAACATGTTTTTTTCCTCTATTTTACCACTGGAATTTGTTCATTGATGCACATGTCATATATTTAGGAGTTTTTGTGATGGAGGCTGGAAATGTTGACAATTTTTCCTCCAGATTCCTCATGAAATGGTGACCCAGTCACGCAACTCATACATGGAGGCAGAACTTCAGGCTCCCAGCATTGAGGAGGTCTATAAGCACCAGCACCATGAGGAAGATGGCGACGATGAAACATCCTGGCCGGTGTTCACAAATGCCCGTTTACAAGCGCTCTTGAAAGAGTCGCGAGAAAAGGCCAAAGGCTGGGTGTCCTGCCACAGCAGTGGGAACACTGAGCTCTCCTACAAGAAGGTGATCATCAGACCAGACTCTTAAGATAGATTTCAGATTGAGAGTTAATGCTCAACGCATGATTTTGACCTCCAGGTGGGGGATGGGCACCCTCTACGGCGATGGAGAATCTCAGTGGAGGTGGAGGCTCCTCCGTCGGTTGTTCTGAACCGTGTGCTCCGTGAACGGCATCTGTGGGACGTGGATCTGATGAACTGGAAGGTCTGTGAGTCACTGGACAGACAGACAGAGGTGTTTCAGTATACGCTCAACTGCATGCCTCCACATCCCAGCAGAGACTTCGTAGTGCTCAGGTGGGCCTCTTCACACTGCCACTGCTTCATCAACTATCGCAATGCTGATAACTGAACTTGTGAAAGCCACCTGTGCATTGGTTGAGAGTTTTTACAAACTTCAAGATCAGAATTGATTAGAAAACAGGTATTTCTCAGCAATTTCATTGTGTATTTATTTTTTTGTTATTAATATGATTTATTTGAGTGACTATTAGAAAATATATTACAATTCGTTTAAATACTATGTTGCTACAGTGTATGTTATATGTTAATATAAGTTTTTAAATCTATCGAAGACTCTGTCTCAATTCTATTGATCTCACTTAATGGAGATGCCATCGAAACTCAACTAATAGAAGAACCGTAGGAAATTAAGCTACATCTTCACAAGCTGAAACAGAACACATGTGAAAGAGGCGGGTCAAAAACATGTTAACGTTAAAACTTGATTTAAAGTGCAGTGATGAAGTAATACAGGGGCTTCATGCCAAATTTTGAGTGGGTATCGAGTGATTCGTGTGTTAAGTCTATGGTAGCTGGACTACATGATTCAAAGGCGGAACTCATACTATGGAAACTGCTGACTGTTTAATGCTAAGGAAATTCACATATTTTTACTTTTTCACCATATCGTAGCCGAAACAACCAACCAAAAACCTTCTCCCTACAATGGCTTGGAAAAACAGCACACGCAAAAACTATAACAACGTCTTTTATCTCACCAGGCTCAGTCGGTTCTTATTAAAAACTGCCGATATTTGCATCTGTCAGGTGAGCTTGAATACTAGTCTGTAGTGGTTATGTTGAAATGTTGTGCAGTATACATGTGTATGGATGAATTAACCGTGTAAAAAAGTGGATAATAAATAACCAGGTACGTGTGGACAGGGCCTGAGTCAACTTCTTCTTATTTACTTTATCTTTAACGGGGTGTCCTGCAAATTTACAATATATACCTCATGAATTGTCATTTACAAAAATCCATAATAGGATAAAATATCTTTTAAATAATATGTAGAAGATTTTTTACTCCTCTAGGCTATCACGGCACCCTTAATCACCTTCGAAAGGCAGTATTATTGTAAAATAACGTCTTTGAATTACCTGAAATGGTTGTGCTCCGCAAAAGAGAAAATGTTTTCCTGCTTTTTCCCACTTAAAAAGTCTAAAAGATTAAAAAAAAAAATAATAATAATAATAATAAAAGTCCAAATTTTAGGCCTTAAAAGGGTCTTAAATAGTCTTATTTTTCTGATGTCCATGTAAAGATTTTTGTGTTATGTTGTTTTGTGATATGTTGTTTTGATGGTTAGGGTTGCCATCACCTGTGGAAATGTGCATAAATGCTCAAAAACATGGGAGCATGGGAGAAAAGGCTCATTTACACTTATAAATGCTCAACTTCTTACCAGTGATTGTTGGGTTTGCATAATGACATAAAACTCTTAAATGCTAAAAATAATATTAGTTGTTTAAGGGTTGCCAGTTATCGTAAACTCTCAAAAACAGCTCAAAAACATAAAAGTAATGGTTAGGGTTTCAAAAAATGTATTTTAAGTATACTGTACGTATACTGTATAGTATACTGTAAGTATACTATACAAAAACTATTTTATGTTCTTAATGTTTTGACATAGGTCTTAAGTTTGATTCTAAATGGTCTTAATTTAATCTGCAAAAACCCTGATATGGCACTTTTAAGTTGTCTTTTGAAACAGTATAAACAGTATAAAGTAAAGATATACTGTTTCTCTGCAGGTCATGGAGGACGGATCTCCCTCGTGGCACCTGTGCTCTCCTGTCACTGTCCGTGGAGCATGAGGACGCTTCTCCTGCAGGTGGCATCAGAGCTCTCATCCTAGAGTCCAGCTACCTGCTAGAACCCTGCGGCTCTGGCAGATCCAGACTCACACACATCTGCAGAGTCGACCTCAAGTCAGTACACACAGCAGCCTGTATTCAGAAGGAGCCAATCAGGGTGCTCACTTTTTGCATTCATTTCTTCCTCAGGGGGAGAACTCCAGAATGGTACAACAAAACATTCGGACACCTCTGTGCCACGGAAGCTGCTCGCATTCGCAATTCCTTCCAGCCGATCCACACGGAGGGTCCAGAAACCAAAATTTGAGCCAATCTCTCAGCATCCGGACTCTGAAATTACAGTTGTTGTGTGTTCAAATCATTGCCCTTTTGCACAGTGGGCGAGTCTGTGGTGTAAGTAATGAGCTCCACAGGAATGTTATCAACTTATCTTGTCTATGTTTTATATTATTCTGTTGTATGTTTTTTATTGGTATTATAACTAATTATTTTATTCCTTACATGATCTTATACAATGTATAGGAGGCCTAAGCTCTTACGTGCTTCTGAGAAGCTTGTATCTTATTTAAGTGAAAAAGAAAGCTATATTTGCACATGCATCTCATGTATGTGTTTGTATCTGAGTGTAAATCCTGTACAGAATATATAATTATAAATATATATTTAATTGCTCATCTAGTACGAAGATGTTGCGTATGCGTGCATGGACAGACTTCTGCATCCCTCATATGGTACACAACTAAACTCACTGAAATCTGAGTTTATTTTTTATGAGTTTGTTCTAAAGGATGGATGACTTGGGTTTGATTTTCTCAGACCTGCTTTTGTAGTACTCGATTCTATTAATGAAAAAGAGATATTAATTCTTAATTAAACTGTGTTAATAATTTTTTGTCTGCCATTTGTTTTTCTTTGTCATTTTCAAAACAGTTTTAGGTGTGCTTTGTGTTCATTACATTTGTTAAAAACCCCTGTCCTATAAGAATTTGCTACCCCATGAGATTTGCCTACCACGTATGCACAGACACAAACGTTGTTTAATTTTATCACTTTTAGCATTTTTCACACCATAATTTTGTCGTACTGTATGTTATGGAGGATAAGCCTCTTAAACACATTTTATTTTATTTATTAAATGACACTTGCTTTTATTACAATAACATTACCAATCCATGTTACAAAATCATATAATATATTTTTATACAGTTTTTATTTTTTTTATAGTTTTTTTGTTTGTCAATGCGAAACATTTTTTAGATCTGTTTCAAATGAAAAGCTTAATGACCTAAAGTGATACATCAATTCATAACGATGATTCAATGCAAAACATTTTTGAATATTTTTTCTATAAATATTTAGGTATTACAGTTAATTATGGGAGATTTTCATATATGTGTACAGCAATTTTACAATTAGTAGCTGTATTAACCTTTTATAGTAAATAAAAAAATAATGGGATATGGAAAAAAAATTAAGTTAGTTATATTAGGAGAAATTTGTCAATGTTTTTTTCTTTGTGCGGCAGGTGAAAGGGTTAAAGGGATAGCTTACTTAATCAATTTCTTGAACATACATTTTAGAAAAGACTTTAAAACATTAGGGTTCACATTTTTCTGGCAAATATGAAATAAAAAAGATGATTACAAAACAAATGTATTATTTTCAATCAATTCTTTTTTAATCCATTTGATTCTATCAAAATTAGTTCATTTATTTCAATTGATGCTCATGCATCAAAATATAGTCAATGCTGTTTCAATATTTTATAAAAACCATGTACAAATACTTAAAAATGTATTCATATAGAGTGAATTTAAAGTTCCTTCAAAGCAGCATCACACCCAGCAACATAGTTATTGACATAGATTTAATGAAAATAAAAATAGGCTGATGAAGTTACAATTCTAGAATGATAGAATTACATTATATCATTAACTCAAGAAAAGTTCTTGGTTTCAAAGTCCCTTTGAAACCAAGAAACAAAAATATACCTGTTCAATTTACGGGGCCTGGCTAATACTAGGAAGAAGCCTGTTATAATCACTAACATGTTTTATAAGCCTAATTTATGAAAAATATACGGTGCAACAGTATTCATTTATGCAATTTTGTAAATGAATGCAAACCTGGAGAATTGACAGTGTGCTATTGATATAAAGATGAAAATCAGTTTTTAAGTGAAGAATCCAGCAGATGTCACTGTTTATTCAATATCAACTTTTTCTTTTCTCCTTTTTACACTTTTTTTTCAGCACAGTAACGCGTTTATCTGATCTCTTATTTTCTCACCATGCTTCTGGGGCTTCACTATATGTCTCCTCCCTCAGGCATGTCTCTCCTACCTCAGGCATGCGTGAAAATGAGACCGATTGGTTACTACTCACCTGTCCAGGTCCGCTTTCACTCAATAAGAGATGTTGACTATTACAGTTTATAACAAAACTGAACTGATTTACATGATTAGTTTTTATAACCTAAATAGTGTAAATAGTAATTAATCAGTTCAGCGAATAAATAAATCAGTGAATTCTAATGCTATGATTTGTAATACTTGTTTTATTGGCGATGACGTTGTCAGTTGATACAATTTCTATTTTGAGAAGCTGAGATAGACTTTGACGGTGTTACAGATTGCATATTGTCTCTCCCTAATGTAAGTTGCTTTGGACAAAAGCGTCTGCCAAATGCATAAATGTAAATGTAAATGACATGTGAAGTACTGTATAACAACTATAGCTTTGCTGCTTGAAGAGAGAGAAAAACTGAACAGTCTGTGGGATCCAGTTTGATCTTAGTAAACAAAAGAAAAAGCACATTCATAGTCTTGATTTCCTCCATGAATTAAGAATGTTTAGCAAGTGGCTTCGTGGATCAGGAAGTCAGGCTCCCACTAAATTCAATAAAAATATTTGACAGCTGATATATTGTTATAGATCCATAAGCTGATATTAAATATTTTCTGAAAGAGATGAAACATTGGGTAGCAAGATGCCCAACTGTTTAAACAAAACAATCATTGACTAAATTATAAATCTGAAATGGTTTAATAATTTCAAGCCTTTTTCTGGTAACTTTTTTTTTATGAGTAAATGGCTTCTTCTGACATGAAGCCAACTTGGTCACATGATATACGATGTCTGGTTATAAATAGTTGCAAATTGCCGACACATACGTTTTTTTGCTCCTCCCTTTTAGTCCATCAATACCGGTTCCTATTGCATATGTGATCTCTTGAGGAGAAAAAAGGATCCTGTTTTTAATCTATAAGTTATATATATATATATATATATATATATATATATATATATATATATATATATATATATATATATATATATATATATATATATATATATATATATATATATATATATATATATATATATATATATAATTTTTTAGAAAGAAAGACCTTCATTCATCTTCATGTCGGCTTTCTTCCCTTTCGGGATCGCCACAGCAGAATGAACCGTCAACTCTCTGGCATATGTTTTACACAGCGGATGCCCTTCCAGCCGCAACCCATCTCTGAGAAACATTCACATACACATTCACACTATGGGCAATCGTTCTTACTCAGTTCACTTATTCCACATGTCTTTGAACTTGTGGGGAAACAGGAGCACCCAGAGAAAACCCACGCGATCACGAGGAGAACATGCAAACTCCACACAGAAATGCCACCTGCCCCAGCCGAGCCTAGAACCAGCGACCTTCTTGCTGTGAGACGACCGTGCTACCCACTGCGCCACTGTGCCGAAAGAAAGACCTTTTTTAGGAGAAACATCACACAACATTCTTTTCAAACACTTAACTATACCAAAATGGACATTTTAAATTAAATAAGTCAACGCATGCCCAGCAGTTATTGAGATAACACCCAATGTTTATTTTAAAATTAATAAATTGAGACTGCGCATGCGCACAAGGGTCGCTGGAAAAAAAATCAATGACTGTATTTGGAAAATTTTCACAGGTTGGAAAAATGATAAAAATTGCAGATCTTCTACCTGTATAAAATAATAATAATAATCTTAACATACTCTACATTTCATTTGATTTTAATTATACCTAAAAATTCACTAAAAAACATAAAAATTCTCTCTAGGACTTCTTATGTTCACCTGTTCAATCAGCGGGGAACCATCCAGAATACGTCCCTTCATTTGATCTATGGAGGCAGCGCTGTCGATGGAAGGCGTTTTCCCAGCACGAGAGGCGTCAGTCGGAACCCCCAAATCACTATTCTGTCCCTCGTTTAGAGAGAGAGAGACAGGGGGAGAGAGGAGAGTGAGACAGAGAGTTAGAGAGGGAGAGGGAGAGAGAGAGAGAGAGAGAGAGAGAGAGGGAGAGAGAGAGAGAGAGAGGGAGGCTGAGCATCTTCAGTGTTTACCACCACGAGCCTGGCACATGCGTTTGGACAGTGTACCGGTAAAATAAACCCCAAACTATTCCGGTTTCTTCTTTTGAACTGGCTGTACATATTAACACGAGGTTGAATTTAAATAAAAACCCCTCGTGTTCTTGATGAAATAGCGTTATTTGAACACCGCGGATACTGGTTGAGATGGCGGGGGTTCAGCCGCTGGCCACGCCGGGCGACAGAGCATCTGCCACCGGCAACAGACAGCAGCTCGGAGCGGCCGCTTCTACCGTCACCGCGAGCTCTGCGACCGGCGACTTCACAAGGATGTCTTGCTCCGGTTCCGTGGTTCTACCAGCTGGGATGATAAACCCTTCCGTTCCGATACGGAATATCAAGACGAAATTTGCTGTGCTCATTGGTCTTATTCAAGTCGGTGAGGTTAGCAATAGAGACATCGTGGAAACAGTGCTGAATCTGGTGAGTGAGACTTTTTACTTTCATCATCTTTGAATGGCGTTGGACAGATATGGTTTGAGAGTGACTTTAGATGTGACGCTGACAAAACCCGATGGAAGAATGATGAAATTAAATTGTAAATCGTAGGTTGTAACTGGGATGCACTGTATTGCATGTTCTCATTAGAGGGGCATATGGCAGTGTCTTCCATGCTTAACAGCATCCGAACAGGTGTCTTCTGGTGTTTGCATGCAACCAGTCCTGAAATTCATCCTCCTTCTTTGGGAAGCCTCCAAGAAACTACAGTTTTATTTTGCAGGAGCTGTAAACATTTTGTTGCAGTGTTTTATTCTGTAAAATCATATTTATACATGTGTAATATAATTAAAATGAGACAGAATAAACATGCACATGCAATTTTTAACATGCAAGACTTTTAAACTTGTTTTATAGATGTGCTACTTTGTTAACATTATTTACATTGCACATCTACAAACTGGGAGTTAAAAGTGCTGATACAATAGGAATATATAAGTTACTATACACATGTGATGCAGTAAACATAAAATATAAAGTAGATGGAAAAGCTTGAAGCCTATTCCTTTACAATTGTAGACCAAGTAATTGTTCACCAGTGTTTGTTAAGCTATTGTAAGATTGTCAATTTCCTGTGATTGTCTAATTGCCCCAAATGCCTGTTTCTAGGGAACTCTCTTGACCTGGAACAGTGTGGTCAGATATTAGCTACACTTTAACTTGTATTGGAACCATTGAGAACTTGTTGTTCTTCGTTAGTCGAGTGTGTAATGAGCTGTCAGAAAGAAATGCACTGATGATTTAGAAAAGACTAACCAGGGTAAGTTATTCATCTTCCTGAAGAGGATTTGCAGTAAATAGGACAGACTTCTCTTCTCTTAGTTTGATGTGTTATTTTGGGGAAATTGAGTCTCATGCGGAGAGGAAAAACTGAGAATGGGGTGATTATGTTGTTGTTGTCAGTGTATTGCAGTAGGAGCTTGAGGGAAGTCAAGGTGAGGATGCAGAAAATGTTTGGAACAGCTTTACAGAGTAGAACTACAAAGTACTTTTAGACAAAACTTCCATAGTCATTGTTCAGTCAGTCGATTTAATTATCAGATCATTAAAAAATGTAAAAGTAACCTTGTTAGTTCTTATAACATTTGGATAACTTAAAGGTATGTAGTTCCTCTAGGAGTGAAGGTTAGGAGGGGTGCTGAGCCTCATTTTGGTGCAAATGTAAATCGCTCGTTTAATTAACTAACAAGCTACAAGAGGTAGCTTTAACTTTATTCTGCTGTGACGTAGCTCATGACCAAAAATAAAATTAATCTCAGAGCCTGGATATTTATTTTGTAAAAAGAGGATTTGTATTATTTAGCAAATTACTGCAGGACTTTGTATCTTCGTACAAAAAGTTTTAAAACTTCATGTAGTTAATATCATTAAGAATGTGATTCAGGTTTTTCTACAGTAGATGAAAAAAGATGTATGTAATAAAAAATAAAAAGCAATAAAAAAGTTGTTCTGTCTGATCAAATAATCTGTCTATGTGACATTTCTGCATAGTTTTGGTTGTAGAGGCTGCTGAATGCGTTTTTTATTGTTGAAGGAAGATAGAGCATTCAGCAACGTTAGCGGCATGTTCAAAAATGATATCGTTTGGACTCAATAACTGAAGATGCAAATGCCTTTGTAAACAAATATAGACCTCTATTTAAATTCTGAAAGGCTATGGCATTGTTCTCGTATAGTGCGCTGTGAGATCCTAACACCACCTTACTACAGAAGAATAAAACCCATAAACTACATTTTAGGAAGTTTTCTTCATCAATAAATCTTATTTAACAGCACAAACAGCCTGGTCAAGTTGCTAGATGCTTTAGAGCAGACAAATAGTTAGACACGGGGATTGTTTTATGTGACTCATATTGACACATTATATGATGTCACTGATCCTTCCACAGCAACCAGACTGTTTACCCTACCAACCAGTTTTGAAGATCTTTATCAGCTTATCAGTAACCACACTGGTTACTATAACAACCATTGTCAATGAAGTTAGAATGTAGGAGTTTGTTTATATATAACAAATTGACAAGAGAAAAATTAGAAAACATCACTAACCCCTTCAAAGCAACCAGAACCTTTACTCTAGCAACAGTTTTTGCCGATCTTGGCGGGAGGGAGGCGACAGGGAGTGGGGCGCTTCTTAGACGCTAGCAGTCTGATCTATAGGTTAATGTGAAATGAAGAACATACTTTATTCATGATAAAATAGGAGCCTTCCTTTTTCCAAGGAACAATTTTAGATATTTTGATCAGATCCAGGAGGGAAGGAATGGTTCAAAGCTTTATGAAATTCCATTTACTGAAAGCATGTAGGTAAGCATACAGGTAATCCATCTTATATCAGAGATTCAAATGAGGGCTTTTATAAACTTGTGAATTTTTCATCTCAAAGTTGACTAAACGCATGTTGTCATCCCCATTGAAACACATCATGCATTTCTCACATTTCGTCTGATTCAGAATTAATAAAAAAGAGAGGCGGGGCTTAGTCATTTTTGCATATTTGATCAACATTGTCAGTATTTGTCCTTATTTATAACACTGTTTTGCTACATGCTAAGAATACAGTGTTTTGTTTCAAGATCGGGACTGGTTTGTACAAACATAATTCAGTGCTTATACATAGTATATCTGAAGCATCTTCTTTGCGCTCTTGCTGTTCTTGCTTTAGAGATTAATTAGAAGCCACCGTGCTGCTGCAGGAATCAGAGGATCTAGTGATGCTGTCTTTTCTGACCTCGACAAGTCAGGACAAAGCCATCATCCTGTGACTCTGAGGGAATGTCTTATACTCCCAGTGCAACCCAAACATCTCCTGAGAAAGAGAGAAGAGATAACACCTGCTTTTGTCAAATCTCACCTTTCTTGATTCAAGTTGAGGGAATTCACAACTCAAGATGCCATCTAAGTGCTGTCAAAATGTATGTTTTTTTAACATTTTAATTATTTTTTCTACACTTTGAAGTCCCTTTGGTGCAAAATGCAGCTGTTTGAGAATAGAAAATAGATGTGCTGCATCTGTTCTCTCTTAGAGATGAATTCTCTTTAAGAATATTTTTATAGTTTAGTGTCTGGAGGGTTTACTTGATGTGTTATCAATAAGATTTATCTGTAATTTTACAGTATATAGTGATGGAATTTAAAGTAATTTTTCACATTCATGCACACTTAAACATTAAAAAAACATGGAAGAATTCCAATTAAGGCTGCAGCTATCGAATATTTTGAAGATCAATTAATCAATTAACCGATCACTATAATCAATCTATTATTTGGATGAGCTATTTTCATTTTTGAATTTCCTGATGAACGTAAGCTTGTCTTCAGTGTATGCTCTGAAAGTCAATGTTTAAGCTCTCACACAGGAAGATTTCTGACTTTAAGGCTCCAGTCTTGTGTTTTAACCTGGCTCTGTCTCAGTCACATATTACGTTGTTTGTGCTCATGATCAGTGAACTGGAAGTAGATTATACAAACCGGAAGCGATACATTTAATGTTCAACAAAACATCGATTCACAATCATTTTAATCGATCATTTATTGTAATCGTTAAATCGTATTACTTGATTAACTGTTTCAGACACATGTTAAAAAAATAATATTCATTCATTCATTCATCTTCATGTCGGCTTTCTTCCCTTTCAGGGTCGCCACAGCAGAATGAACCGCCAACTCACTGGCATATGTTTTACGCAGCGGATGCCCTTCCAGCCGCAACCCATTGCTGGGAAACATTCACACACATTCACTCTTTTAACACTATGGGCAATCGTTCTTACTCAATACACTTATTCCGCATGTCTTTGGACTTGTGGGGAAACCGGAGCACCCGGAGAAAACCCACACGATCACGGGGAGAACATGCAAACTCCACACAGAAATCCCACCTGCCACTGCCGAGCCTAGAACCAGCAACCTTCTTGCTGTGAGAAGACCTTCGCCACCGTGACGCCTAGAAAAATAATATAGTACAGTCAATTTAAGGTAAAACATCAAATTTATAGTTTATCATGTTTTGAACCCGTGCTATTTTTGAAGCAGATTAGAATACGTTTTTGCTTCTTTTTCAAAGCTTAAGATATGTATGGTAAGTTATTTCATTGTCGGATTCCTGAACAAAATATTTTTGCTTTTTAGGATACTTCTTTAGTGTATTTAACTGTGCATTGGGAAATAACTTTTCTAAGCTGAAGATATGTACAGTAAAATACAAATATTATTAAATCATAGGGTTTCCTTTCAATCAATCAATCAATCAATCAATCAACCAACCAATCAATCAATCAATCAATCAATCAATCAATCAATCAATCAATCAATCAATCAATCAATCAATCAATCAATGTGTTTTATATAGCGCCATCTAGGAGTTTGTTCCAGAGCTTCATGGGTCTTAATGGTAACGCTCTTCCTCCTCTGGTGGATTTACTTATCTTCGGGATGATCAGTAATCCTGTTTTTTGTTTTTGAAGAGAGTGAGCTGGAAATATATTTTATTTTTCAAAATGGTGTTTCCCATTCGTTTTTAAACATGTAGAAACCTTTGATGTCTAATATACATACTTCTAAAATAGATTTGTTAAAGTACAGTGCTGCAACAATGTTTTCCAAATAAGTTCTAAGGATTTAAAAGAATTATATTTTTTTATATGTTTGTAAAAATAGATATGCTTTTAAATAAAATTAGTAAAAATCTATTTATTTTATTTTACTTTTTTAAAAATTTGTTGAAAACGTCTCATTACATTTTCTGACCATATTTTTCTCAAAATTAACAATTAAAGTAAAAAAAAGAACAAAACCTACAACATTATGTATACATAAATATATACATAAATGTAACACACACTTTTGTTTGATTTAAAGTTAAAGAAAACAATTCCATAGCCAATCAAATCATATTTAGTCACCTGTTGTTCTCCTGGATTTTAAGTGCAGGGAACAGCCAACCAAACAAATTCCAAAGCAGACAGTTATCTTTTAACAATTTTGTGTTTCTATTGAGCTGATGATTAACAAGGACACTTAGCTATGATTGGCTAATGCAACCTGTTGGGAAAAGGGTTATCAATAATACAACCACTGCACAAACAATTCCCTACAGCAAAGGTCCTTGTGAAAATTCTTTTGATATTTTTAGATTTAACTTTAGATTTGCCCTTGCATTAACTCATTACTATAAACTGATTTTTTTTGCTTTATCTTTGCAGATACTCATAACTTAAGACTTAATGTAATTAAAGGGAAATGCGTTTGAGTCGACGCTGATTCTGAGACAGAAATACAGGGTTGAGAAAAACAGTTGTTGAAGCTTCTGTGATGCCTTGGTTAAGGATTGATCACCAGACTCAGAAATGTGTAATGAAATTGATCCGCTGGATCTACTTTTTTCATTTCGACCAACACGGAGCACTCAGTCAACTTACTGAGAACTCAGTTATCTTACACAATGGAATGAAATGGTGTGAAGTTCCATCGTACTTTCAGAGCACTTACATCTTTGTAGCCAAGAGAGCTGGGTAGAGTCTTTTAGTCAGTGTATGACCTGCAATGTCAAGAAGGGTGATGTGTGATGGCAGTTCTTGTAATAGACAGAGTGACTTGCTCAAACAGGAACAGGGAATAGGGCCATCTGTCAGCTGGGTAAGGGACCTGCCAATCCAGACTCGACAAAACAAAAACTGAGTTGAAAATACAATCTATTCTGCCTTGGCTTCCAACACTTATTTTCTGTTTGATGGTTCTGTTGTTTGGTTTAAACAACATCTCTTTGTGACTAAATTGGAAGGATTTTGTGAACTAAGTCTGCCACATTACATTTTTTATTTATAAAAAAACGTTTTATCTTTTTCTGGGAGCTCAAAATGGCTCTATGGCTGTAGCCACGCCTATTGGCTAAACCACCACCACCAATCAGATGAACCGATAATGCATCTCAATAAAAAAATATACTCTGCCTGACCCGGAAGTGAACCATAATAGAACATCATAGATAAACAATGAAAAGAAAGTGTGTTTTTCGATGTTCCGGGCCATAAATGTTTTTTGCCTTACCAAAAGATTAATTTCTGAATGAATTGAGTTGATTTTCGGTGTGCAAACAAGAAAAACCCAGCAGGGAACAAACAGAGGGTACACGGTTCTGCAGAGAACAACCACTGGCTTTTACTGCCTTTGGAAGGTTACTATTGAGCTTTTAAATGTCTTTATTCAATAGAGTAGGGCAGTGACACAAAATTACAATGGCGGTATAGCGATAGATTTCGATCACACACAGTTTCTAAATCTGATATGTTTAAAACATGGTTTTATTCATTCAACATAAACCAACGTACCACTGAAAGACAAAACACATTCATTCACTTCAGTGGGTATTAATTCTATTTTCTTTGATGCTGTAGCTATGCCCTGTCTTACATTCATTGTGTAATTGCTGAGTTCAGTGAAGAGAGCAACAGACGTTTTATACATACAAACATGTTTTACATGTCTATAGTAAAACATAGTAGTGCAGAGCTCAATGTTTGGGTCGGTGAAGAAAATTTTGCTTTGGGAACAATGCTATCTTCAATTCTCCAAAAAGACAAACAGTCTTAGAAGAAGGCATTCGTTGGGTGGCTCATAGACATAGAGTATGCATCTGATAAATATAAAGTAGTATTTTTGGTTTGGTTTAATTCTCAACTGAAATGACTGAACATATTGTGAGGTTTTCCAAATGTTTTAAATCCCAATTGAAAGACTAGTAATTCAAAACTCTTCATTCAAACTCTTGTTTTATTATCTTTATTTGAGCTTGGTATTCCCTCTCTGATTTGTCTTTGGACAGACGGTAGTTCTGGAGATTTCTATATGGTTTTCTATGTTTTTTTCATTTTTCATTTTAGTATGTGGTTTAGTATGTAGTCAATTATTGGAAGAGCATATTGTTGACAAGTGACATCATGTTAAACTACCCTTTAGCTCCACCAACTTTAAATGCTGCTCTCCCATGCTAATATTGATATCGGAATGAGAAATATAATGGCAATTAAAAATATTTGAATGAACTCACCTGAACCTTCCCAACCATTTTTGTCCCTGAAAAAGCTTGCTCTATCTAACTTAATAACTGTTTGAACCTTCATTATCAATATATTTGTTTATATTTGGTGCATGGCAACAATAAAAACTTATTCAGAGATGTGATGAAATATATGAGTTGATAAAAGCCTTTACATACGTTCATATATTTTTTAATACTTAAAAAAAGCATAATATGTTCACAAACTTCATATAATTTAGCTTTTAATTATCTATTTTGAAGTTATAATAATGACCTAAAACACTGATCTATTGTATCGACAGTGAAAAACAGGATGTTTTTATTTGCATTTTTTTACACAACTAGAAAATATATAAAAAAAAAAAGTTTGGTAGCATTTTTAACACATTTGCATCCCTAAATAGATGTTGTCCTCCTTTAAAGCTCTCTCTCTCTCTGTATATATATATATATATATATATATATATATATATATATATATATATATATATATATATATATTCTAATTTATGTAGCAAAAAGTAAAAAAGAAAGTCCTTTAATTTACTAGAGGATTCATGAGAGCATGCTAGATCTCTGTTGCCTAGACTACAAACCCCAACAAATTCTCGGCAGCCATTTTGTGGAAGACATTAATTGACTTAAAGCTACTTTAGCGACTTTTGATAGAGCTACAGGAAGTTTTAAAGTTACCTGCAGGATCTCTTGTTTGATGCCTTTTTAAGTTTTTTTTTACTGTTTTCAAGCGAAGCGCTGGAACAGCAGTGCAACCTGATGAAAGCAATCATGTGTTGGAGGCCATGACTGCAATTGAGACAAGGCTTGCAATTGATGAAAAAACTGTGACTGTGGCAACTGAGACAATGGATGTGATTGGCAAAGTATCTGTGTTTGAGGAAGTTCCTGTGATTGAGGAAGTTTCAATGATTGAGGTAAGAACACCTCCAGTAACCTCATGCTCAACCATTGAAGACCAACATGATCAGAGGAGAATTAAAGACTGCAAAGTGTCGAAAAAAAGTGAAAAACTGTCGTGTTGGGAAGAAAAAAGGCAAAGCTTATCGAGGAAGGGAGTTGAATTACAAATTCTCAACTTCCACCGATTGCAACTAAACGACTGCCACCTATTTCTAATTATCCTCTTCTCTTCTGATGGTCATCATGGTGAAGCCAGCTAGTCCTGAATACAGAATTCATCCGGAAACTGCACTTCCCAGGATCACCTTAACTCCTCAGAGCCCTGCTCCAGCAGTGGAGGAAGAGATCCCTTCAGCTCCTCAGAGCCCTGCTCCAGCAGTGGAGGAAGAGATCCCTTCAGCTTCCTCAGAGCCCTGCTCCAGCATAGGAAGAAGAGATCCTTTCAGCTCCTCAGAGCCCTGCTCCAGCAGCGGAGGAAGAGATCCCTTCAGCTCCTCAGAGCCCTGCTCCAGCAGTGGAGGAAGAGACCACCTCAGCTCCTCAGAGCCCTGCCCCAGCAGAGGAGAAAGATAACCTTTCAGCTTCTCAGAGCCCTGCTCCAGCAGCGGAGGAAGAGATCCCTTCAGCTCCTCAGAGCCCTACTCCAGTAGCGGAGAATAAGATCACCTCAGTTCCTCAGAGTCATGCTCCCTCTGCTTCATTTACTGATGCTGTGAAGGTGTTTCCTGCCAGAACAACCACTCCAAAGTCTTCCATCACTTCGTCACTTAAAGTACAGAACAAAGATCTCCAAGTTTTTGACATTGAAGGAAGAATACGAGTTTCTGGAAACCATAGGAAAGGGCTCAGGATGCTCTCAACCAGCTAAAAGGAAGGCCTGGGGCCATGAAGATGAAGAAGTCCTCTGTGCAGCTGGAGACTCAGAAGCAGCACATTCCTCTGAAGAAACCATCGTTCAGGTTTTTCTCTACCTGCGGATGCTGGACATGGAGGAAAACAACGTCAAAAAGATGACGCAGAGAAACCCTAACAAGCTCCTGGCTCTGTTCACCAGGATGCAGGAGAACATTAGAAATCTCATCAAGAGATGAAGTGAACAGAACAAAGTGAACTGATTTTACCTGAGTCACTGAGTGTAAATACACGGCAAGCTAAAAATGTCAAGACTCTTCCTCTACTTTACATTGACATTGCTGTTTCAAAAACAAGTGGTGTAATGAAGCACACAGCTCGTAATACATTCACCTAAAAAACAATTTAAATCACAGTATTTAATAAAAATAAATCTGAAACTTAAAATGTTTCCTGCCATTGATTCATAAAATAGCAATGCACAAGTTGAGACTATTTTAATGTGTATAGTGAACAAAAAATCAATTATGAAACAATTTCTGAATTTAAATAAAAAGGAATCAATGTCTCACTCTATTCTTTAGGTGGTGTTTGGTGTTTTTGGAAGGGATATTTTTAAACAGTTATTTGCAAAGACATGGTTCTTCATTTTGATGAATAAATCATACAACAATGATGTCTTTATTTAAAGCCTTCGGGAGTTTTTCCACTAACCTTCCTAAACCTGCTCATGTGCATAAGAAAAAAAAACTTGATTAAAGAAAACATATACTTTCAGAAGTGATTTAAAGAGCATGTGGTGGGAGCAACTGAAAGCAAGTTTGATTTCTTTTTTTAGTTCAGTAGTGTGGTACTTAGAAACCTATAACCGGTTCATGGTTTGATGGCAAATTTTATTACTATATTGTTCGACAACATTAAAGTTAAGAGTGTGCTTTTCTAATGGTAATTAAAACTTGCTAGAGCTATTTTGAAAAACACAGAGACTTGGGCATTTATTAAGCATTAAATGAGACAGACCCAATTACACATAATTGTTTTGTTTACTCTAACTGGACAAAACTACAGGCTCATTCAAGCCGTAAAGTTTTACCTGCTTAAGAATAGTAAATGTCTCTCTCTTCCTCTTTTCCTCTCTTTCTCTTTCTCGCTTCCTTTTCCCTCTCTCTCTCTCTCTATCTCTCTGTTTCTCAAACGTCCGATGAAAGCTGTGACTAATCATTATTCACTGATTTTCCCTGACAAAGATAATCAGTGATGCTCTCATCAGACCATTAACTATTAGCTTGATCTCAAGAGTTAAAGTGTTAGCTTTTTCCAGCAGTCATGTGCTTTGTCAAAAAACTGGATTAATAGGTTCATTTAATACCAAACTTTTCGAGAAAGGTTGAGTGTGCAGCCCAAACACATAAATAAAGAATCTGCCGAAGAAATAATGGCTATCCAGGGGTTGGGAGGCAAAGCATCTGTTCGGCTAAGTGAAATCTTCTAATGTCACGGTGAAATTTGATGGCTAATCTGAAATTGTGGACTTCTTGTGAGGACCATTAACGTCAGGGAAAGTGGAACTGTGTCCAAACCATTTGTCACAGTCCTCTGACATTAGGTTGATGTAGACTTAGGAATAGTGCTTCAGAAGATTTGCTTTTAGAAAAGAGAAAAGGACACAGTTAGTCTGAAAATGCTGCTTTGATCCCACGTGTGTAAAGATTAACCTGAATTAGCCATTTGAGGTTACGGATTATTCTTATTATTATTATGACTCTCAGGAATCTCAGGAATTTTCCCCCATTCTCAAGTAGTTTATATGGTTGCTGTCATTCATTTATTCATTTTCCATAAAATGTATTTTCATAAATTCCATGGTTAATGACTGACCAGCTGCAAACTAGTGGTTTTTGAACTAAACACAAATTTCAAACTACTAGGATAATTGTGTTATTAGTTTCTTTCATCATCATCTTTGAGAAAAAACCCTATTTAAGCTATAATAGTTTGGCTCAACATTTTGTAACAGCTAGTTTCAGAATAAAACGAAGGCATTCTATACTGCTGAATAGAAAATGACTGTCATCAGTTTACCTGTTCAATTATAAGCAGTGAAATATATACTCCAGAAATCTCTGTACTTTCATGAAGCAGAAGCCCAGTACTGAGACATGTTTACAGTTGTGGGATCAGAGCTCAAATTGAAGTCAATGCTCCGTGTCTGCTGCCATCCGTCTGTGATCAGGAGGAGAATCTCCTGCAAGAGCCACTATTCACCACTGATGATAAGCTGATGTTTTCTGGGATCATTGCACCGCATCAGGGCTCGGTTGACTGATGGGAGCTTTTAAAAGGGCCAAACTCTCTTATATCACTGCCTCAGAAATTCGTTTATTACCAGAAATGGCCTGTTTTTTTATTTTACTTTAGATAGCTGGAGGGGGGAGATTTCACTCTCAATGTTTTGAGCACACAGCTTTGTACTTCACAGGAAGCATTTAAAATTCATGTTGCCCCAGTTTTGCCGGAAACCAGAACATCAGGAGAAGAATGAAGCACAGTGTCTTCAATCATTGAAATAAAGCTGGTCGTTTTATTTGCAAAGATTAAATGCTCTGTATTTGCAAGGGTTTTCTTACAGTGCACGCCCGTAGCCCACATTTTCTTTGATAGAACTTAGTTCCGATTCAGAGTATTCACCTGCACAAGTCTTTTATCTAGGGACACAGAATAGTGTGACTGAAGGTATTTCATTATGATGATTCACATTTTTTTTCACTGTATAAAAAGTGTGGGGTTGTAGTCAAGTCCACCATTTTTAAGACAGGTCAAAATGAGCTCATCAAGACAGGAGGTAAAAAGAATACTTTTTGGCCCTGTCCCAATTCTGTTATTTGATGAGGAATCCAGACTTGATTCACCTTCTTCAGAAAGTGCTCAAGTCTCTAAAGGTATTCCAACTGCCAACTTTATGTTCCCACCTAAAGGGCTCAAGGAGTGATATCATCGTGTTTTCGTAACTGCCATATTTGCAGTGAACTGCGTAAGTGACAATGTAACTCTATTTTTTATTACTTTAGGTTTTATAAGCATTTGATTTGTTTTGTTTATTATTTTAATAGAGTCTACTTGAATATATCATGTAATAAATATAAAATTATTTAACCAGAAACATATAATTTTTAAGCAGTTCATAAGGCTTGTTTGTTTGCTATCAGATTCTACTTATATAAATAATGTAAAAAATGTAATCAGCCAGGTACATACAGTTACCTTTATGTAATAAGAAAAACTAAAAGTTCCTCACATAAAATAACCTAATAAACACAAACACTAAAAAATTGCACAAATTCTTAAAAAAATGCATAACACTAAACCACACTTAACAACAGAAGCATAACAACATAAACTAACATATTACACAATGCACCTGGTCTGACCATAAAGCTGAATCAGTCCAAACCAGATAATTGAACCAATTTTCTTAAAATAAATATGGAGCATATTTTCCTCTTTGTTTGCCTAATTCGCTCCTCAAATTATCCTACGAATTACCCAAATTAGCTTAAAAATTTTTTTTGTATTTCTTTATTTTATTGGTGAAATATTCAATAATTTGTAAGAAACCCAGAAAACATAAATATTTTTTTTAATAAAACATGCACGTTCTTTTTTAAGTAGAGTTCTGAAATGGATAAAAACTTTTTGATAAAACAGCTTTGGCAAAATATACAATGAGCCGCAAAACAATGCCAACTGCTACTTCGAGGCTACCTTCAGCAATATGAACAATGACTAATGCAAAAAAGACGTCGCTGAAAATCTACATTGAAGATTCAGAAAACACACATTTTTCTGCTCCATATGCTATCTTTGAGGATGTATACTTCGATATATTTATGCCTTTGAAGCTCTTTTATGCTTGCGAGTCATAAACATTTGTTGAACTATATCCAGGCCTGAAGAAGTGTACGTACATTTATGATTCAAGCAGACCGTGTCTCAGCTCTTTCCTTTTAATACTTGAATCTCAGACTTGTGCTTCTTGAGCTTTTACAAGATAGGATTTCAAGTTCGTCTGATATATGCCTTCTCTGAACAACAAACCTCAGATGTTAGCTTTGGTCTGGCTTCAAAGAACGAGATCCACACACTCTGAAATGTTGCTGAAGAAGATGTATTCTGATTGAACCGAGGTTAAATTGGAATAGGGGCCTTGTTTTTACATTAATTTCATCTGAGGAGTGGGGCTTACAAGGACACTTTTTTCTACTTAGAGTAATACCAAACAAGCTAAACAAGATCCTCTAAAAATTATCATCTTGTCTTCATTCATTCGTTATCGTTCAAAAATTCTGAAGCATATTTGATCTGGTAAAATTGAACATTTTCATTTCTGGTTTACCTACATGTAAGTAATTGCCAATGGCTTTTTCATTGGATAAAAAAGCCAGTGCTTTGATTGATTTCAGAGTTTATTTTCATTCATTAGAACCGTTCTTTTAAGAGGTGGTCCGTTTTGTAAATTTCTTACAATGTTTATCTTAAACTTAGGTCTTAAAAGAAGCACACTACACTTATGTGGCTCATGGCAGGCTCCAGAGTGGAAAAAGGCTCCAGAGGGGGTTTTAACTTTAAAAGCACTTACAACAACTTTAATTTTTTATGTGGTTTGAGGAAAGAAAACCATATTATTTCCAATAAACATTTGCTTGAAGGTTTATTGTCAAAGAAAACAATAAAAAAAGTAGTGAAGTGAAATGATACATGGCCATCAGAAGCAGGACCTACTTTTTCTTTGTAGTCGAGCAGTATCACTCTGGGAGGAGTGATAGACAACTCATGAGGGAAGCAATGCAAAGACTCCTTTTGAATGTTGTCTGCATTATTTATAACAACTCGAGCTTTTGTATCCTTAGCATCAGCTGAAATGAACTCAAAGTACAGTTATAAACACCCTTTTATTTCCAAAAAACATTCTCTTTAAAACTAATCTGGAGATAGAAAAATACTTTTTTAGATGATTAGATTATCAAAGACCAAATACATAATGCTGATTGACAGTTAAGCAGTGATATTTATAAACAATTATTAACAATAATCATTATGAAAATGTTATCTACACATATCTTTATAATATAATTACCATATAAATACCTATTCACAAAAATTTTAAGTGTAGCATATTTTATTTGTAATAAAAAAAAATCAGTCAATCATTCAATCAATCAATGATAGTTTTTGTAGCATATTTTTAACATGCCTAATGTGTATTTAGATTTAGATAGGACTCTAATAAAGTTTATTAGTATGAAGAGAGAGTTGACTTAAACTGAGCATTATTATAAAAGCTCAGTTTAAAAAAAAGTTCTGGTGAAATAAATCAGCCAAAAAAATTGAAGAACCCGGAGTAAAAAAATCCCACACACACAAGCAGAGAAAAACCTCCAGTGAAGAAAAACCTTCATTATATAGCTGGGAGACTCTTTGACTGGGGCTGGTGCTAATCACATCCCCAGCATAAAACCTATTTAAACTTAAGATCCATCGAACAGATCACCGGACCTGAAAAACCTGAAAAACAAGAAGAAAAAAACAAACAGACACCATAATGGCTTGGAAATATTTCAGGAGCCAATTACTCGAATGCTAGTCTAAACAGATTTTAAATCTATCTTTTAACGTGATCAGCAGTCCTGCTTCTTGTGATCAGAGAGAACAAGCAGAATTATATCGGGATAGGAAACTGCTCAGGTATGACAGTGTCAAGCCTTCAGGGCCTTAAAGGCTAGAAGCAGTGTCTTATAGTTAATGCGATATCTTACACAAATCCAATAAAGAGATGACAGAACTTCTGTAATATGATCATATTTCTTTGTTTTTGAGAGAACCCTGTCTACTGTGTTCTGAACTAAATGTAATTTAAATAATATTTCTCATTGCTATAATATTTCTTTTTGTTATTTATTGAAAATGGAAAGCACTTTATCTCATTCACAAGTTTAAAGCATTATTTTAGGACATATTTTAAATTTAAGTTGTTAAAGGTTTCCGGCCCTTGATGAGTTTTCAATCCAATTGAAACACTGATCTAAAGTGTTGCTTTATACTGTCCTCTCTAACACAAGACCCAAAAAAAAGTCCTCTGTTAACATCTGAAGACAACAGCTATGTCTCAATTCAGGGTCTGCTTCCTTTGTGCCACTGTGCAAAGACAGTCCCATTTCGCAAAAAAATCGAAGGGTCCTTGAAATGTGTCCTTCAAAAGCACCCTCCTTTTTTTCAGAATTTCGAGGATAAATTGCTACCATCGTTCGTAGCCTCACATATCCCAAGATACTTTGCGAATCCGTACTCCAGAAGTGCTCCACCATCCCGTTTAATAATGATTGGTGCAGCCTTTGGAGGATCCTCCGAAGCTGTAGTCTCTGGAGGCTGGGAAGGCTGCATCCTCCGAAGGGTCCAGAACCTGGATTTAGACATGCGTAATGATTGAGTGCTGACTAGGAATCCTATAACAGCTCCTAGCGAGTGTCTCTGTACTGCTTGATTGCTGTGATTCAGAAGTAGGTGTCAGAGCCTCATTCTCAGGGCATCACACCTCACTACAGCAGGGAATGCATGATCACTGGTCCATCTCGTGAATCTGAAGGCTAATGGAGAAGACCAGAAAGCCACTCACTCATGCGTTCACCTGCTGATGTCCTTGCATCACCCTGTGAAATGGGACTTTGTTGCTTGTGGCTCTCATTTTTGTCCTGTAGACTACATGCTATCAGCACTTGCAGTTATTGCTCAAAGGTTGAAGAGTTTTACAGTACATGCTGGGTGACCTTGTGTGAACCTGAAAAGCTTCTAATAGCTTAAATGCTTTGTGTTGAAAAATTTTGTTCATTTATAGCAGTGGTTATCAAACTCCCGTTATCATGAGAGGAAACTATGTTCTTAAACTGCTTAATCGAGGTCATTAATTTCTGCTTTATGAACACAATCTGTATCTCATACATTTCTTGAAATTAAGTTTTTCTCTTGAAATAAAGTAGAATTCAATCAAAATATATGTTATTGACTGTAGATTGGAAACAAAACTTTTTTTTCAGATCATTTTTTCCTTTAAGTGAGTGAATAATTACTAGATGCAGTTGAGTTTGGTTTATGGACTAGAAGGAAAAGTGCTCTTTTAAATTTTGTACTTATGATTGGTTTATCAGCTCTCACTCACTGTATGTACCGGTAAATAGCATCTTTTGAACAGAAGAAGAAGAGAAAACCTGCTGTAAAAACCGAATGTGCAGTAGTTGTAAGATTGTTGAGCATGTTGTGTAAATGACATACATATAGGACATAAATACATGTTATTGATGCGTTTTAGGTGTGTGACCTTACCATGTAGCTTGTGTGCCCTTAATTTAGTGCTGCCTAAAGCCAGATTTTTATTTGTGTGTCAAGCCTACGAATTGCCTGTTGCAGAAGGCTCAGCACGCACACATTTGTCAAAAAAGCATTCATAGCTTCGTGCTCCGTTCTACGCTGTCTATACACTGATCACTATTACTGTGGTAAGAATGCCAATTGCTAGCAAACCAAAGCACAACACAGATGCTAACAAAAGACATATTTTATTTACCTTCTCAGAAATCGTATAAATATGACTTCTTACATTGAAGCAACTGTCGAAAACCATTGCTCCAGCTAGTTCCATCGATGCTATCTTCCCTCTAAAAGACCTTTCCCTAGTGGTTCATGGTGCATTTTCCGTAGGTCCCTCAATGAAACCTTACGTGTATTAAACTGCCGGAAGTTTTAAGTCCAGGCTTCAAGGTGGCGAGTACGTCTCCGCACGTCTTCCTTCAGCTCTGGGATTAATGGTCTCTCTTATTTAGAGCTGCTGGAAGGTAATATACTGTAGTATTACATAAATAATCATGAACAAGCATCATGTATGTATTTGATGAGGAAACTACACAGGTGCTAAATAAAAATTTGTTTTTGCATAAAAGGGCTTCTTTAAGTTGTTATTTAGAATGGCTTGAAATGACGACTTTTTACTGTGTTTATTGTGTTCAACTGCTCTTTTTTTTGTATTTGCTTATTTGTGCTCTTTAATTGTTATGATTTTAACTATCTGTTTATATTAACAAAATGACAAACATTTTCTGGAAAGTGCCATCCAGTAAACAAATATTCTACTGAATTTACAATTGGTAGATAATTTTTTGATTAATTTAAAATTCATTAAATTCAGACTCTGTGTGGAATCATGTGGAAATTACAAAAAAATTTAAAATAATTCAGTGCACTTGGCTGTATTGATTTCAGGAAAAACTTCTCTTCAGGCCATTTCTTTCCGAGCTCTAGTGCTCCTGCAGAATTAGAGATGTCACATTTCAACTCAAAGGAATAATGAACCATTACTTTGTCTTTCACAACACAGAACAAGTGTTCAATTCTTTGTAGAGGTTTCTCATCACGAGTAATGTGTAATCACATTCGCTTGTCTGCCTGAGGGACTCTGATAACTCCGTCTGCCGTCCTGCTTCATTAACATGGGTTATTCTCTTTTAAACTCATTGTAATTGATACACAGCTAAAAAAAACAGGCTGAATGCAAGTCTCATCGGTCAATGTGGGCTTAAGCAGCATTAAAGCAAATTCCAAGCACTCAGCTGTTTGCTGAAAGTTATTGCTTCAGCAATGTTAAAGTTTTGGCTCCGAATGAGGTTTTTTCCACCCATAAAGAAGTTACTTTTTTCATTCTGTTTTGGAGGAATATAAAAGATGAAGCTAGATTAAGAGATGATTGGGTAAAAATTGGTTTCTTCTGGATCTTGGTGTCCCTTATTTTATATTCTACAAAAATGAAACTGCTGAATGCATTCAGCTACTTTTCTGATGGCTCACAGAGATGAAACATCATCCCAATTTCTAACTTGGATTCCCAATATAATAGACAGATTATTAAGGCAAGGAAGGCAAGGCAAAGACTAGTTTTGACTGAACATTCCTTGCAGATCATTAGATCAATTGTTTAAAAGAATGTTAATAATTTTATTATTAATGTTAACATCAATCAAATGTATATTATTGTTAAAATACATTTTGCTGGGAGATGATTAGTACAAGTCCTAGTCAGAAAAGCTCTCTATGAACTCACAGAGGGGTATTTGCTTAAGTGAAAGTGACCAGTTGGCCAGATATGGATAGACTTATACTTGGAAGTTGTGCTTTGAGTGTAACCCATCCCAGTGATCCCAGTGTACACACACAGCAGTGAACAAACACAATGTGAACACACACCCGGAGAAGTGGGCAGCCATGTTGAGAAATTGGTGCTTTGCTCAAGATCACCACAGCTGTGGTTGTTGAAGATGAGAGAGCAAGTGTTTCATCACCACCTTCAACTCAGTGGATCGTGGATTGAATCAGTGACCTTCCGATCACAAGTCGATCTCCTTATCCACCAGACCACAACTGTCCTAACTGCCCAGACCATAACTCCCCCTTGCTGGGGAAGACCTTCTCTGCATGTGTCTGTGGGTTTTTTACTCCGGGTTCTCAGGTTATTTCCATATAAATAAAAAAAAGTATTTTATGTTGCTTTATTTCACCACACCTTTGGTTGAAATCTGGGTTTTATAATAAGTTAGTGATTATTAGTGATTACTGGTCTGTTTATTATATACACTTTCTTTTATACTAATAAACTTACAACCCAAAGAAAGCAGTGCGTATTGGTTCTATTTTCTACCCCAAAGAATCATCCAATAGTAATTCCTATCTAACTCTAAAGCCCAAACTAGGCCCTTTGTGATGCGGCTTTAAAAGCAACTGCTAAAACATAGTATATAAAAACGTTTTGATTGCTTTAGTGTAAATAGTTATTGAGCAAGTCCCCCTATTGAATTTTAGGGGAAACTTTTTCAGTCTTGGACAAACAATAATTCCCCTAAATATAGCATTCAATTCACATGAACCCACTTTTGACTACCTTCACATAGGATGATTGGATGAAAATAAATGCTTTATTACTTAAAACAATTAAATGGTACATCACAGTACATTTGGGCCGTTATTGCTGGAAGTAGTGATCCCAGGCAATTATTTATTTCTGGTAAAAAAAAAAAAAAGAAATACCTATATAATACAGCTATCAAGTTGAAATGTTACTGTAAATCTAAAAAAAAACCTGATGGTTGTTCAATTGTGCTCATGGGTGACAAGAACAAAAATATAGTTTATGACCTTTTGTAATGTTTTAGCAAGGACTTTTGGGTAAGAGAAAACCTGACTATTCAAACTTTTTTTGACCTTGTTTTGCTAAAGTCTCTGTGACAGGTTCTCAGCTCTCAATGCTCTGCTTTATGAAACATATTGTATTTGTTTGATGTTGCTCGCTTCTCTTGTTTTCAAGGAATGCGTTTTGATGCTAATGTATTCAAATGCTGAAAGTGATTAGCATGTCAGCAGGAGGCCGTCATCTCAATGTTACCTGTCACATTTTCTCAAGTGAATTATGTACGCATGGCAAACGAGCCCGGGGTGTTATTCAGAGGAGAATGCACAGCTTCCTTCCATTATGGTTTTCTTCAAGTTATGTTAAAGGTTAATGTAATCCTCTCTGTGAATTTTTATGATTTTTATTGACCACATGTGGACAAGATTTAGGCATTTTGTTGTAATGCAGGAGCCGGACAAATAGAACAGTCACCTAATGTGGATAAAGGGAAGCAAATAAGGTTAATACAGCCGCAGGGGTTTTTATTTCAGCAGCTTTTCTGGGATCAGAAGGTGACTAAAGATGCTATTACTGTTTATGGCTCATTATTCTGATACACGGCAAGCAGTGGAATAAAATGTCCGAAAACTAATTTCATTTGTAATGCTCTGACTGCTCTGTGCTCGGCCGCTATTCAATTAACCCTCGATTATGGATTACTGAAGCACTGTGTGTCACATTTGCTTGTGTTTTTAGGTGGAGGGGACAAAAACAACAGATAATATCTAAGATTTTGAAAAGCCAAATGATTTTTCCTCCCCTTTTGTTTACTTTGTACATTTTCATGTTTATAAGAAATGGGGGTATGTTGCATTATGACTGTAGGAGAAAGTCTGTGCTCTATGAACTATAGTATGAACTCTAAAATATAGAGTAGTTGAAGTTCAAATTTCTTTTTAATGACAAATAGCTTTAAGGGAATATGAGTGTTGGGCAGGTGGGTGTTGATGTAGGAAGAGATGGTTAAAGATGCATCGGTCAATAAGCAAAAAATCAGAATTGGATGGGTTTTAATTTTTTTTTCACTACCGACAACATACAGTTGTTTGGCATTGTTACCATTGAATTTTTGGAAGTGCAGATACATGTGCGTTGACTTTAAAGTTGTGAAGAATTAGATATTTTTATGCACACCAACTAGAGCTTGGAAATAATACGTGCTGCTAGACCCTCCCAATCTGTTGACAATGGCTAGCCAAAAGGGTCTGATATTTCAAACCGTTTTGGCTTATGTGGATGACTGCAACATCTGTTTGTTTTTGTATTCCTAGGGGGCGATGTTGATCTTGAAAAAAAAATATTTATGTTCTAAAGCTTAAGAAGAACCATCATTACTCAGTCAGAGAAGTAAACTCGGTCAAAAAAAGTACTCTTTCTTGTTCGATCTGTTCATTTGTAAACCTTTGAGCTAAAATGGTTTTGAGCATATCACATTCAAAGAAATTACCCAACAAAACTAAGAAACCGTTTTGGCTTACCCAACAAATAATATATGTAATGTTTGACGTTTCTAGTCTGATTGACTCAGTATTAGTTTTTATTGTGTAGCTCTGGGCCGAGTTTCTTAAGGCTTAACAGTGATCTCTTAACAGTGCAACATCACAAACGTTCCTCACAATTCCATGTGCGTTTCCCAAACACAATACACATTACAGTACTTGTTTTTTTCCTCACATTGAGTTTGATTTATGCAGTATTCTAAAAGAAAATTGCTGCATATGGAAAGCTGAAAAAATTAAGCAATAATTCTTCAAACACAAAATGAGATGTTTAGTTAAGCTACCCATTCATTTATCTTCTTGTCGGTTTAGTCCCTTTAATTTGTCAGGTGTCGGCACCGTGGAATGAGCCACTAACTTAACCAGCCTTCCAGCCGCAACTCTCACTCACATCTATACACTATGGACAATGGTGTTTACCCAATTCACATGTACTGCATGTCTTTGGACTTGTGGGGGAAACTGGAACACCTAGAGCAGTGTTTCTCAAGTATTTTCTGTCGCGCCCCCCCTAGGAAGAAAAAAACATCTCGCGCCCCCCGCGCAACTATAAAAAGTATTATTTGTCTTTCAATTTGTTATAAGTACACCTCTGCATAACACAGTATCCTTATTAACGTATAAGAGAGAGAAAAAAATATGTACCAACTTACAACAAAGAATAGCTTTTTTAACTGTAGCAGAAAAGATTTAAGGTGCATCTGAAATGTTAAAAAACATTAAATCCTTAATAAAACTATAAACATTGCTTGATTGACCATGATTGCTGGCAATATTCGGTACGCTTTCGCTGAAAAAACTCAAGCGGCTTATCAGTGTTATTGAATCATAATGGCTTTAAGTGATGCCTTAATTTATTTGGCTTCATGCTGTCCGCTGCCAACAATTTTAGACTCATTAAGCACACCTGTCTCTACTCGTCTCCCACCGTAGTCAAAGTGAAGCTAAGCGCTACATATGCGTCGTGATATTTCCTCATCTTAGCTTTCAGGAGACTTTCGTTTGTCTCTTTATCTCCTTCTCTCTCCACCTGTCTTCTACACTTCGTCTCTATGCTTCATATTCTGCCAATGAGAGTGCCACTCTCCCCTAATGTAGTGGAGTAGAATTGCACTTTATTCTAGAACAGTAAAAAAACTAAATCGAAAAATAAAAATGCATGTTTCCAGAGGTAAAACACACCCCCCTTGACGGCGCCACACTATTTGAGATCCACCGACCTAGAGTAATCACACAGGTAGAACATGCACACACCACACAGCAATGGCAATTAACCCAACCGAGACTTGAATCAGTGACATTGCAGTGAGACGACCGGGCTATCCACTGTGACGCCCTAGTAATTGTATTGTAAGTATGAAGTTCACGGGTTCGATCTTACTCATAGTTGCCTAGTATCGCAAGCATGGTTGGCAAGCAATGGAGAAGCATACTAGATAAGCTGACCATGGTAGTTCGGGACCGTTGATCGATCTGGGCCTGAGACGAAGTGAAACATGTATTGTGAGTGGCAAAGGGGTAGAAGGAGGGATAGCGTTTTCTTTAAATAATGATAAACTTCAATAAACTCTTTTTTTTATATAAATATTTAAATGTATTCACTTCATTGAATATAAAGATGTAATCTGAAGTTTGTCCTGTATGGAATTATGGAATTTTACCCATAAGTCTAAAAGGTTTTTGTGTTGGTTAAGTTACAATGCTTTTTGGAAACAGACAGGAATATTAAGATCAGTTGTAAGATATGTTTTAACAACAACTTCAGGTAAAGATCCTTTTGGGAAATGCAGCCCTGTTTTTTACACTGCATCTCACCAAAGGTTGATAGTATCACGTTTCCGCTGTTTGGCAATGTTACAATGCACACTGCTTTCCTTGGTCTCCATTGTTTGTAGTTGTAGTTCTTAGCTCTTTCGCATTCATATTTGAAGGTCTAGCTACCCTGTGTTGTAGTATCTAGTTTTAAATAAATACTTGCTCGCTAATTATTGTTTCATACCTCCTCTTCTTGTTCTTAACTTTGATGTGACACTATATGCCACAAAACAATATCGCACCACACTAAAAAAAGAAGAGCTTTGGTGGAATTACCAAAAGGCTAGTTAACGTTTAGCTCCATTGGAGAAGTTTTTGAACACAAGCAAACTGAACACACTGCATATTGTGTCTCTTTAAATGGAGAAGGGAATACACTCACTTTTATTTTCATTATTCCATACTTTCCATTCATTTATTTTATTTTAAACTTGTTTTTGATATCCAACAAAGAAAATTTACAGCATTATATAGAAAGATTTACAGAAGACCCATTGTAACTATCTGTTTAATGGATTTTATCCCTTTTTTTATCCAGAATTTCAATTGATCCAGGAATAATCCCATTAAATGTTAGGTCATCTAATGTCCCTGAATATATTCTCAGTTTCAAACATCCTCTGGTTTTAGCATCTCAACATTTTATCGATTCCCGCTCAGCATGGTTAAACTTTAAAAGATCCTCCAGAGGCATTTCTGACAAGCTTAATTGTTATCAACACACTCCTGGTGAGAAGCCAAGTTAATTTGGCTGAAAGTAAAGAGGCGTTTCTTTAATTTCCACTTTCTTTTCCTTCCTAAACACCTGAGTGAATAGACTGCGGTTAATTTGAGGGAAGGATCCTGAAGTGATAACTGCACGGTGTGTTTGTGCCCAGGGGGCTCTGGGATATATCTACCCTGACAGACGAGAAAAGTGAGCAGCATGTTCAAACAGCCGGAGCTTAGAGTGTGTAATGCATTTGGAGTTCTTCTCTTCGCCCAACAACTGGCAAAGCTGCTCAGTGCAGACCCATATCTGAACAATGGGAAGGCGGCCAAACACCCGGAAGAGGATACACAGTTTTATTTTTTGCATGTCGTGATGTGCAGTCCATTTATCGTCAGAAAGAATTTAGCACATTTGAAGTGGGTGATGTAAGAAAGGCTTTTAATGAGCTTAAATATTCATGCTGTGTGTTTTATTCATCTTTTCCCCAGAAAGTGTTGTTAAACATCTAATTTATTACATTGAAACCTTTAAGAATTTTACTTAAATACATTTTAACACTTATTGTGGTGAACCCATTTCAGTTGAAACGTCCCTAAATTTGCATAAACTTTTTCAGTGATCAGAGACAGGTTGACTCATCTGCACTAAAACAAATGTGTTGTCAACCAGCAGCTGCTTTTTGATTTGGTGATTAAAAAAATTACATTGACTCAAAAAAATTGCCCTAAATCAAATGATCCAACTTGAAGCATGGACAAATTCAATCTAAACTCTTTCCTTGTATGAGCTGCAGTGTTAGTGTTGGTTTTATAATGTTGATAATAATTATAATAAATTACATAATTACATTTATATAAGGCTTTTCTAGACACGTAAAGTGTCTTACATCTTAATTTACATTTCGTAAAAGTCAATTTAACAGAATAAAATGTGCCACCCTGAAATCAAAGCATCACACAGGCAGGACAGGATCAAGGAGTTAATATTATCTGAAAGCCATACATAAATTACTTAAGATAAAGTTACAGCTATATGCTAATGGAGTATCTAACTACTAGTAAAAGCTCTAAAACCAAGTAAAGATCAGAACAAATTGTCTGTAATTTGAGCTCCCATTCATGAAGAGATCCTCAATAAAAGAATCAATCTTGAGGTTTCAAAAATACTTTAATTTGCGCTTTTTGGGAGACATACTTTTATTTCATAGCAGCGCAAGGCTACAAGGAAAAGTTGAGGGACACAATTGGCCAGCTCTTCAGCATATGATCTGCTGATTGGCTCATCAGATATATTATGACCATTCCCAGTTTGAGTTTGAAATTGCATGTATAACAAAGCATTTAAAGTAAATATAAAAAGTCACAAACATGTAATTGACAACACACTCCACATAATGTAAACAAGATAAGAATGCAATTAAGTTAAAAATTCACTGTGACCAAAATGTCAGATAATACAACATGCAGCTGTCTACAGCAGCTGTACCACAACAATTCTTTTTAACAAGGTTTGTTTATGTTGTATTGGTTCGAGTCATGTTTTCGCCATATAACAAACTTCCAGACTCAGCTTGGTAGCATTCCTAGACAATTTTGGGTCAGGTTTTTTTTAGATTGCTGGATACAGTAGAAGTGAATTATCTAACCAACACTCTCAGACCATTCCTAGAATGTTTTTTTTTGTGAGTGATGAATGTTCTAAATATGTTTTAATAAGCTTGAGAGAGCATTTACGGAACGGTAAAAAACTGGACAAAGTAACGTTTATGCAACATTGTTTTGAGAACATAAATTTGTGAGCTAGGCCAACATTGTAGAATCAGCCTATGCATGGTCATTTTAGGTATCTTTGTCATTTTCTCATCAAGCCTGCTTACAGTAAAAAAAACCTGAATGTTAGTTAACATTGGAAAGGTTGTTTTCACTTTGATGTTGTTATAAACTCAGTAAACCAGCAGTGCCCAAATCACACCCAGACTTCAGTGCGGCGGATACACTAAATGCCTCTTTTAGCCAGATTTGTGTATCTCTGGTTCTTCATAGCTTTCCCACCACATCGCTGAGTGCTCTTCATCGTCTGCGTGCTTTGGCTGGATTTTTAAGTCCTTGTTTGCTGTGTGCCTGCTGGGTTATCACAGGAGGCAGTTGTGAGGGATACGCAGATGCTCAAAAGCCATCTTTTGTTTGGTTGGTTCTTCCTTCTCTCATCTGCCAGAAAATGTTTCTGTCTCAGTGAGGAGTTCTGGGAAGAGCATGAGAAGGGGAGATGAGAGTTATCTGAGAGGACCAGACACCAACAAAATCCCTCTATAGATGTTGAGAGTAGGGATTTTGTGGTCGTCTTCAGTGTGGACTTGTTTTGCCCTAACTAATCATTATAGCTTTAGTCATTTGAATAAAAAATAAAATGAAAAAAAAATATATAAAAATTAGTAAGATTTTCCCTTTAAAACAAATGTTAATGATAGCAACATCTACATACACTAGAGTTTTCCCTTAGAACAAGATTTTACCTTTTAAAAATAACCTTTAATATGCAGAATAGCATTGCGTCTTCTTTGATATATTGTTACGTTGACTTCCATACTCTTACAATATATAATTTGACGGCATTATACACACTGTTATTAAAGGATGATGAAACCCTCAAGGTGAACAATGTTAGATATTTAGATATGTATATCTGTTAAATGGTTGTGATAATTTATCATTAGTGGATTTTACTAGTTGAAAAACTGGGTCATTTCTATGGGGTTATATCAGTGTCACAATTCTGAGCGCAAAAAGTTAATTTTCACATGCGTGAGTTACCTTTTGTGAATGAAATGTTCTTTTTTTGAGTGAGCAAAAATTAATTTTGAGCATAATATATGTTTGTGCATGAGCGCAGAGGGTCTTGTTTTCTCTCGCATCAATACCCTCATACTTGTGCTTGCTATGAGACTACTTAGGTAATTTTTGGAACCACTCTGAAGTGGCTAGTTGATTAATTGCATCTTTCACCACTTCTGCATTGATGAAAGTGGGCTTGATGTTTAAGAACAGACATTCTAGGGTTTTGTTTCAGTGTAGTTGTAATGGTGGTGTTTGAGTTTTCAAATGTTTTTTTTTGCAAGCCAGATCCTACCAATAAATTGTGTACTTAACCCTGACCCTGGCACAGCCATGTCTTGTCTTGTCCCATGTATTCATGATTTTTGAATCAGGCCACTTTAGAAAACTTGTCTTTTTAGTGCTGTAGTTCACAATTATACTTGGTGTTATGTGTCTGGTGTATTTTAGTTATGTTTTCACCAGCTATGTGCTTTTGTTGCTGGAGGAAATCTGCATTAACAGGCTGCTTTTGAGGCATTTGTTTGTTTCTGTAAGTTTGTTGAGCACATGACTTTGTTTTGTTTTTATGTGCCATGTTCTCTGAAGTTCAATTTATAGGAACCAAATGTATCTTTTTTTATTTTTCCTTTCTGCTTTTTTCAACTTTCTCTTTTGTTTGGCTTTCTATGTTTGTACTCTTCTGTGCTGGCCATGATCTTCAGGTACTTTCCTCAAAGTTAGTATTTGCTTTGTCCCCAAAAGACACAGGTTCCATTGTACTGACCCAACGATGTCATATAAATGTAAAATGCATGTCTTTTTATGCATTTTACCTGCTGAGCCCAGTCTGAGTTTGGCTTGAAGTTTGGTGTAATTTAGAGTTTTCCTATTATTTGTGTGTGCGTGTGTGTGTGTGTGTGTGTGTGTGTGTGTTTGTTTGTTGAATCCCTTTGTTTTTTTAAGCCTGCTTTTCCCCATTATTTTGCAACTAAATAGAGTTTTTTAACATCTGACCAAAGCTGTCAGAGGGCACTTAATTTTCAACCCATTGCATAACATTGGCTACTTGGTTTCTATTTTGCTTCATTTAGTTAAGAGAAAATTAATTCAAATATGTTATATATTGTCTTTTATTGTATATAGTTTATGCCACAGCATGCTGCACTATGCTGCTCCGAATTAGTGTAGACATGGTGTTGGTTTGCTGATCTAAACAACCTAAACACAAACACAATTATCACCCACATGCTGCGTCAATTAGTTCAAGCAGATAATACGTGAAAGATTGAACTCCATATCAGCAAACGCATGTCTTCTGGGAGCAGAGCTCGGCAGCTCTAGCATAGTCAAGCCAGCTCTGCTCTTATTTCATTTTCTGTCACTTTCACTTTTTGTTGTTCTGCTGTCCATGTTCTGCTGTTGTGGTCATGTGTTATCTTAGTGGATAGTCATTGCCTCTGGCCATTGTTTTCCTTCAAGCGAGTGAGTCTGAATGAGATTCAACCCAACATGTTGTGAGGGGCATACTAGTTTGACAAAGAAAATCTCAATTTCTTCCATACAGAGTGCAGGCTTTTATGAGAGACTAATGCAGCTTAAGTGTAGAGAACATATAAAGTCCAGATATTGGAAGTTTGCAGTTTTACATCTGTCTCCTCCCTCACTTTCCCTGTAGGTGAATTCTGCCGTCCACCATTGGTGCAATCTGCACTTCACATACCTGCCCTAGGATGTCCCTGATTGGTTAACATGGCTACAAATGGGAGAAAAGTAAAAAAAAACATTCCTTGATGATTAGGAGGGTGTCCGCATACTTTGTCTTGCTCCGCTGAACTATTTAGCCTTACCACTCGACATTTAACTCTTACCTCTCTGACCGGGGTCAGTTTGTTCATGTAAATGGAGACTTATCAGACACAATAGCAGTAGAGTATAGTGTTCCTCAAGGATATGTTTTGGGACCCATTCTATTCTCAATCTACATGCTGCCCCTTGGCAAAAATTTTAGAAGACACAGGGTTAGTTTTCATTGCTATGCAGACAACACCCAGCTCTATATCTCAGCAAAGTTTTTTATTATTTTGTTTATTTGATCCATTTTCAAAAGCGGTAAAGAAAAAATGTAAATGCATTTTCTCCTCTTCATCTCAAACTGCTTGCACTATATTTTTTATTATAGCATCAAGATGAGCTCTCATCACAAAGTCATTCAGTCAAAGCATTTGGATCATTTTCTCTCTGATTGTGTGGAGCCATGTAATTACCTTCTCTATAATTGAGGTTCTCATTGCACTTTCAAACCACGCCGATGCCCTTTTTTGTCTCTGAAAAGAGTCTCACCTCATTTTGCTTTGATAAAGAGTCTGAAAGTTTGCTATTTTGTTAGCTTAGTATATAATCTCTTTTTAAATTAAATGTGCAGGGATAATTTTCTTTTTAATGCTTTGAGGTGGTTTATAATCTCTTTTTTTTTTCTGGATCCATACATCTGTACAACTAATACCTAACTTATTTTAATTTATTTAAATCAGGAATATTCATATAATGATATTGCCATTATTACATATAGGACACTTTTGGCATCTTTCAAAGTTTCAGTACAAAAAAAGACATCTGAAAACAAACAGAAACAGAAGCATCACAAGTAAAAAGTTTGTTTTATGAAAAAAAAATTAATTTAGTAACGTTTAAGCTAAAATATATTAAAAAGATTATTAAAAATTAATTGGATTACATGACAAGGAAGCCATTATTCAGACCCATGAATATCAACAAAGCTGGCTTTCTGTTTAATACTTTTGGAGATTTTTAGCTATCCCTACTTTGATTAATGGATGTAGAGTATAATAGCTAAAAAGATATATTTATCCCAATTATTTAAAAAAGGAGGTGTTTTTAAACTCTTAATTATAAAAGTAAACATTAAATAAAAAGAAAGAATGTGCCGCTATTTATTATTTGTCTACTTAGAGTTTCTTTGCTTTCATTGTTTTCATATGAATACTGCAGTGCAAGGTTGAGCTGTAGGATGCAAGACGCTCTACGTCTCTTGATTTATTGCATGTCTTTGGACAAAAACCCACGGGCCTTTTTCTTTCCTCAGTTCAAGTTTAAGCTGAATTTAAATTGAAAATGTGAAAGTCTCAAAAGAGGTTTTCATTACTTGAAACGGAAATGGTTTTGGATGGAGCCAATCTTTTTTCTGGCCTACAGCACATCCAAAAAACCTGTATTTCAACAGAAGAAGCTATGCTGAATAGAGTGTAGCATTTACAGTAATCTTCCATGACATTCATTCTTTTGTAGTTATGCATTTGTGAGAAGCGCTCAACTGACCAAACCTCATGTCATTTGAACAAAGGCTTGTTGTGGGTAGTGCTTTCGAGGATATAGCCTATGTGGCTTGTTCTAGTAACTCGCAATGAACCCTGACAAATGTGCTAGATTTGTTTTGACAGGATTTGTTGATGCACATAATTACAGCGGTGATCAAATAAGCAGGTAATAGAGCTATCAATCTTACTTTCTTCTGAGGTTTGCAGGTTCCAGACATGTCAGCAGTTGCTTTTGCATCTTAAAATTTTAAAAGCATATGTTTCTTTAAAGAAATGTTATGTGTTTATATGTCTTGAAATGATATATATTTATGTAATCTATTTTTTATATTCTGGTTCAACATTGGTGCATGCAGGTTAAATTATAAATGTATAAGTATACAACAGGATCCCACATTTATTTTTGCTCCATTATGAAAAATTAAACAGGTCTTAGGCTAAAGTCCCCCAACCCCACCGAAAATATGACATATAAAACATAAACAACTGGGATTTTGATTATGTGTCCTTAATTGTTTCTTTGGACAATGAATAAATATTTAAACTCATTTTCAGTCGCATTTAGATGTTGTCGATCAGGTAAATGGCCACTCATATTGCGATATAATAAGAGGTGATATAAATCTTCTGGCTCTCCTTAACATGGCAAGCAAACTTTTAGTTAAAAAAAAAAATCCAGGTTTTTAATTTTAAAAAGAACTACATTTATGTCCTAACACTTCCAAAAGTTGTGTTTGCATTATATTGGCCCTATAAGCTGGAGAGACATTGTGCAATTTTTTCAGTTGCATGATCCTGCTTCTGCTTAAACTGCATGAGTAAATTGTGTAATTGAGTAAAGTTCAAAGCACACAATTCATGATCTCACACTATATTACCCAATGCTCACACTATATATTGTCCAAATGAGACAGGTCACTTTTAAATAAATAAAAAAACTGATGTGGGGAGACAAGCATCATTCACTTCTTAATGTGCACCTAAAACAAAAGAGTGATGTGGGCAGTATGGTCTGTCACTACTGCAGTACTTGTAAAATAATATAAAATAGTACTGCTAAATTACACTGACAGGCCAAAATCTTTACCTTAAATTTTACCTTTCACGTAAACTTTCACATCTGCTACAGGTGTTTGCGCATGTACAGAGTGAAAAGTGAAGTGGGTTCGTAGTGATGTTACAAAAGGCAATACCCTCACAAGGAGCGACCAGAAAGCGGTTCGATTTTTTATGACTACGAGGTTGTTGGTCATGAGGTGCAGTGGGACAGGCTTGGTTCTGAAGCTTTTTGGTAGCCATTTTTTTTGTGTGTGTGGGGGGGCATAAAGACATTATGAGTTGTATTCTTAAGTTTATTATGTACAAATTTTAATTGTGACAGAGAGAAATCATGTTGCTTCTTTTATGCTCTGCAGAAATGTTGTACTTGTGTTATTTTTTTTTTTCTCTGTCAAGATTTTCTCCTGTAGTTTTCTCACAGACTATATCCATTGTACAACACATGAACATAGCAGCAAATTATTTTATTCGTTAACAGACTCATTTAGTGACTGGTACTAGGAAAATAGTAGTGGACACAGGGAAATTGATGCAAAACATATGTTCATGTATAAGTTTATGCATTTCTATTTCTATTTGCATATGTATATACATTATTCAATTCAATTTGATATTTTGATATTGATAATTTATAAATAGGATCTTGTCAACATTTCTGTAGATGTGAATCAGTATAGTGGACTTTGTTTACAAACATTTCTCTGAGCACACCAAGTCTTACTGTGAATTTTTCACAAGTCTTTCATTTGTTCTCTAGTGAGGACATGGTAACCCACTGTGAAGGAGACAGAGCTTGAGTGCAGATAGCTTCCATTACCTGTGTCTCGAAATGAAATTACTTTTTCATTAGTCTATAGAGCTTTGTCCTTGATTGATAGAGAATGGCACTGCAAATGATTTTTTTTTAATTTTCTCTCAGGATTCAGGACTTTATTCCTTGTAGACTCTTTACAGAATAAGTAATAGAGTTTCTTACAGTCAAATTGTGTGATTAAATCCATTCTCTGATCATTGATAATCACTCGTCTTGTGAAGTGTTGATAAAAGGTGCACGTTAGAGCAATACATCTGCTATACATATTGTGACTGGAGATATATGGAGATAATTGTGATATAAATTAGAAGATGACTGTTAATCAATCTTACATAGTAATGGGTGTTTTGTCTGGCTTCTAAATACATTTAAATTCAAACACAATAGATATTAATTTGCTCTTCGAAAGAACGACTTTTTAAAAATCATCCCTCACATCAGCTCACATGTACTTTTTAAAACATCTAGTGACAGATTTATTGATTGTTTCTAGGGTACATGGAGAACTTACTTAATCTGGTGAAAAGTGACTGTTTTAGCAGTGAAAAACACCGCCCACTGTCAATACTGTGGGCATGGGTGTAAACAAAAAATAATCTGTTGTAGGCACCTGGCCCATTGGTTAATTTTTTTTTTAAAGACACTGGGCTTGTCCATTGAAATCACAGCCGCTGGGTAAATCTGCTGTTTGACCCTGCGGAGTAGTGAGAATAAGTTTGATCGTGTTTGATAATGGAAAGCAATGCTGCTGCAGACCCGAGAGCACACTTCGTCTCAGTCCAATCTCTCATCAAGTTTCATTTTAAACAGGAGAAATTCCTACACAGGTAAATCATTTAACGTTACTTTGATGTTGTTTAAAGGTAAAGCTACTCACGTGCATTCTTCCCTATGTGCGCCTGTCTCTCATGGCAGTGGGAAGATGTTCTCTTTAAAATTAATCAAATGTTAGCATAAAACTTAATTTATCTTCAATGTCTGCAGCTGGAATGAAGAAAGATGTTATGGTTCATGATGAGTTTTATCCCAAAATTGACTGGCTTTAACCCAGAAAGTCACAATTTATAAGAGATTTAAGCAATGAATACAGCACTTGTTTATGCTACACTCTGCTATTATAACACCGCCGCTGATCTGAAGAAACTAAACATCCGAAAAGAATATCCGAAGGTCAGAGTTCAAACACAGCCTCACTTTCATCATCTCTTATAATAATATTAATAATAATATTAAAAATCTTGAAAGATCTCAAGATTATATGGAGAACAACTGAAAGCAGAGCTAATAATGTTTAAATTTCCATACTTTACAGAGAGAGAGAGAGAAGAGGAGGAAGAGAGAGAAAGAGAGAGAGAGAGAGAGATAGAAAGAGGAGGGAGAGAGGAAGGAGAGAGAAAGAGGAGAGAGGGAGAGAAAAAGAAAGAGAAGGGAGAGTGAGAGAAGAGGAGATAGAGAGAGAGGAGGAGGGAGAGAGAAAAGGAGGGAGAGAGAGAAAAGAGGAGGGAGAGAGAAGAGGAGGGAGAGAGAAAAGGAGGGAGAGAGAGAAGGGGAGGAAGAGAGAGAGAGAGAGATATGAAGAGGAGGGAGAGAGAGGAAGGAGAGAGAAAGAGGAGAGAGAGGGAGAGAAAAAGAAAGAGAAGTGAAAGTGAGAGAAGAGGAGATAGAGAGAGAGGAGGAGGTAGAGAGAGAGGAGGGACAGAGAGAAAGAGGAGCCTAAAAAGCAGAAAAAAAACTTGATACTTTAAAAATTTGTAATCATTCTTAATGTTCAGGCTGTATACTGCTGCAAAATGAGTACATATTTTTATTATGAATAATATTGCCTTTTATTTGAACTGTACTTAACTGTAGCTGGACAAGAAGGCCTATACACAGTGGTCATACTGGAGTCTTGTACTTTATTGTTGCTCATTATGGTGGTACTTGGAGTGCAATTTTTTTCTGAGGTGGTACATGGTGAACAAATTTGAACTGAGCATAATAATAATAATAATAATAATAATAATAATAAATCAGCATTAATAAATCAGCAATGTACAGTTGTGCGACTGCCTACTAGACAGAAGGAGCTCTAGTGAGAATCCCATACATTTGCATACTCTGCACATGAATCTACAGCATAGACAGCAGCTGAGCATCAAGCCAAAACACACAGGTTTCAGACAGACAAGGGAAGTATAAATATATCCATTTGACCTAATCTTACATTGCGTGAAAATAATAAGTAAAAATGTTAAAGGTGTAAAGAATGAATTCAACACCATAAAACACTCCACGGCTGAGAGCCACACACTCATTCTCCATCCACATGGAACTATTGTTAATTGCTTAAAATAAAATGTAAAAATCCCCCAATTAAAAATGTTATTGAAAGCTTGCCTACTTGAAAACTGATTGAGTGAACATCTGAATCCACAGTATGTGCTTGTTTGAACCAAGTAAATCTGTTACAGTGTGTGAGTCATGGCAGCTGTTTTTAAACAGTTCTCATGTACACTTCTAACAAGTTGAGCAGGTAAAGGCCAGAAGAAATTACTCAGGCAGGGTCAAAGGGGAGCAGGCGTAGGGTGATGGACAGAAGCCTGGAGTTGTTTGTGCTTGTATGGAAGTATGGAGACCTGAGGGTTGCATTCAATGACGGCACACAAAGAGAGTCTCTGTGTTTTATTTGTACTGGAACATTGTTTGACATCTCTTGGTCTCTGGTTTCTGACAGAAAGAAATGAGTTTTTAACCTATTAAATTTGTTGGGATTGAAAATCAACTACAATCATTACAGAGTGGGAAGTTAAAGCACGTTTCAAGCTAAATGTGTATTGTTTTGCACTCATGTTTTCTCTCAGAGAGGTTGATGTTTATGATGTGAGGTGAGGCATTGAGTTCTTTTAAAGTAAAAAAATAATGTTTCTGCTTTCCTGGAATGAGATTTCAAGAGCCCAGAGATTAAAAAAAAAACATATAATAGCCTTGTGCTTCAGATGTGCCTTACCTTGTGTTGGCTTACATCTGCTCAGTTGGCTATAAGGGCTAAAGCTGTTGCGGGTATAATGAGCTTAAGGAGATAATTATTTCTTTCAGACAGACAGAGTATGACGAGCAAATGAGATGCAGCCGAGTAGGATAGAGAGATAAAAGCATGTGAGTTTGATGTTCAGAGGTGGAGAATCTCTCACAGATTGGTCTCCGTTTATACCAATTCATGATACTTCAGGCTATTAGACACAGTTATGAACCTGGATTAGCTCTTCCTTGTTTAAAAGATTGATATATAATAAAACTTTCTGTTTTGAATGCTCTCAAACAGCACAAAAGTGTGATAACATGAAAAATTTGAAGCATCTCAAAGATTTCATGGTTTTATGAAGATGGATTAAAGACTTTCAGGATCAGGATACTTGATTTGAGGGATGCAGAAAATCAATTCTTTACTGGCCTTTAGTATTTGTGTGTTTCAGAATTCAGATTTTCATCTCACATTTTTAAATACCTGTGAAATATAGCTTTTTTAAAGGGGCCATTAACTGAGAAACCAAAAATTTCTTGAAATCTTGACATAAAGTTAAAAAAGCTAAAGGAGCCAACTATTTAGGCAACTAATTCCAGCTCCTCCTTCCCCATGGTGTTTGGTGGTAACCAAAAATTTAGTCTTAGAAATCTGGTTTAGATTTAGATCTTCAGAAATCTGGTTCTGATTATAATAAGAGATTTTTGGCATTCCTTTTTGACTAGACATAATGTTGTACTGCATGAACAACACACGCATACACATTTTACACTGAATGCATTATTATTATAATTATTTTGCTCAGTTCAAATTAAGTCAATATTCAATAAAGTGAATTTTCAATATGAACTTCTAAACAATAAAATGCAAAAAAAAATCTGTTTAAAGGGCATCTATTATGCTAAACCTGGTTTTTGGACAGGTGTTAGGCTTACCTCTCCTCTCTTGCTTTTGTACACATTTAAAAGACAGCATATTAGAAATACACCTGGGATTTTAATTGGTTACCTTCTAGCTTTGCATATAAAAACATTTTTATACAAAGATTGGCTGACATTCGTTTCAGATTTTGAAAGATTAGGTGCACCATCTAGGGATTGATTGCTTCAATGAGACACTTTCCAATCCCTGTTTTCTTGCAGACTTAACTTTAACTTTAATGTGGGATTTTTTTAACTAAGAAAGAAAGCATTGAATTCAGATTATTTTAAAAATTCACCGCACCAATTCATCTCTGTTATTATTTGTGAAGGTGATCTGGTTTCTTTTTAAAATGACCTCAAGACTTTCAAACACTTTCCAAACTACAACAAACGCTGTCTGAAGCCTAAGTAACAGATGAATGGTGGGAAAAACTCAAACCTGCCCTTGTTGATGTGCTGTTGGTGAAGTCTGCTGCAGTGCACTTGATGAAGCCCGTAAGTAGGGATGACATCAAAGATAAGCAGGATTCTTTGGGCTTTATGGCATTCCGTGCCACTAGCTTGGATTTACAAAGGATGAAGTATAAGATTGTAAGAGACAGTCTGGAGTCCCAGCGGGTATCGTCAACATTTGAGCAGTTTTGGATGCTTGACTAGTTGGCAAAGGGTTTGAATCTGAATGAGTCATTGCCCTGGGGCAGGTTGTTTTTTTGTGTTTTAATATCTACTCCCAATTCACAGTGGATGAATGCCACTTGGATAAGAGCATCTGCTAATTGGCATCATTGAAATCTTGGCACTACAAGGATCAAGACACAGCATCAAAGACTCACAATTGGTTTTAAAATCAGAATTGACAAAGTAAATAAATCTGCAGTCTCTAAATGAAGGGATTCAAAATAGCAGTTGGTTCACTAACCTAATAGCCATTCATTAATTGACCTTTTTTCAACCCTTAAGGAGCTTTAGCTCAATTTGTTCTCATCTGCATAAAATATGTAAAGCAAGACATTTTATTTTTGTAGTTTGAGAAAAGATACTTAAACAGCACAATTAAATCAAAATAGTACTTTAAAATCATACATAAATAATGCAAATAAATAAATTCATAAAATTACATTAAATAATGATAAAATATCATGGCATGATTTGTGTTGTTGTTGTACACATGTAAAAAAATATCTGATTACTGCTTTATTGGAGCAAGCTCAAACTGATTTTTCATTCATTATTTTGGGGTTTTGCTCTACCTCTTTACAAACTTAAACTAAACTATTTTAGTTTAAATAATTTTAAATCTATTCATATTTATACCTACTTAAATTAAATATTTTTTTTATTTTGGCTGTCATGGTGGCAGGATCTACTTCACAGCAAGAAGGTTGCTGGTTTGAACTTCGGCTTCGGAGTTTACATGTGGGTTCGTGTGGGTCTCCTCCGGGTGCTCAGGTTTCCCCCACAAGTCCAAAGACATGCGGTATAAGTGAATTGAGTGAACTTATTTGTCCATATTGTATGAGGGTGAATGCATGTGTATGAAGGGTATCCACTGCATTAAACAATCTGGATGAGTTGGCAGTTCATTCTGCTCTGGTGACCTCTGATTAATAAAGGGACTAAGACAAAAAGAAAATAAATGAATGAGTTTTGAATTTACATGTTTGTTATAAACAACTTACTATTTAAATTATATTTAATAATTCAAGTATAGTAAAATATAATAATTATAACTATATTTATGTATGCTGTATAAGTTATATAAGTTCAGGAGGATAATATATTATATATAATATTCTATTATATAAGACACGACCTAAGGGGATAACATCAACATTGGACAAGGTATCCCTCCTTTCACCATTTCAAGAGGGTTATTTTATGGGTCCTGGTCACTTCCTGGTCCTAGACTCACATGGACAGCTTGCCTAGTACGCTTCTCCATTGCTCGCCAAGCACGCTTACTATTCTAGCCAATTATAAGCAAAAGTGAATTTGTGAAACTGTTCAGGTTGTCCCCCTGTCTCCCTGCATGTCAGGTTCCTCCCAAACATCCTTAGATAGAGTGGCACAACCCTGCATTGTTTAGCTTCAACTTTATTTAATATAGTCATTTTGGCTTGTTTCCAGCTCCAGTTAAATGTTTTTAAACAGGTTTAAACCCCCCAGTGAAGTGAAACAAGGTGACCTAGCCCTGCTATAGACATCACCTAAATGGAAACAGCAATGGCCAATGGTGTGCTTCAATACCTGCTCTGATAACTGAGGACGCACTGTGATAAACTGCATGTCAAACTCAGGAAGGTTGGCTGTATGTTAAAACCGCTTTGTAAAGGCCATCGGCTGTAAGACAAACTCTGTGGTATTTGTGCGGAAGTGTGTGTCTGTTTGTGCTCTGCAGGGCCACTCTCTACTTCAGCAGTGTCTATGTGTGTGACCTGCATACTAACACTGTCTCATACCTGCTGTGTAGCATGTCGCAGTGGAACTGAGAGACTGAATCCAGGCAATATGTGGTGAAAACGATTTATACACTCGCTCAATCACTGCTGTTCTGTTAGTTTCTTTTTTCCATTACTCTGGCTATTATCTTCCATATGCACACAGACAATGGGTTTGTCTGCACTGCAGCATGCTTGCGGTAATCCTCACGGGGTTCTATGGTCTTAAATGAATAGTGCAGGGCATGTTATGTAGCTGTTTATGTTGGTAATATTTTTATTAATTAAAACAATGTGTTTTCGTTTGAGGGGATTTTTGACTGTGAGTAAAAAAACTCTGAGAGACTGGTTAATTAGCTGGAATGGGTTCAAAACATTCTGTAAACATCCAGTGAGCCTCTGCAGACTGCATTTCATTGATTCAGACTAAATGTATCATTTGGAAACCAAAGGAGCGATTGATCTAAAATATACAAAGAAATTATTAGGCTATAAATTTACTGGTAGATTATTTCATCAGTGAGATAAAGTTCTGAACTGCTTAAAACTTGTATTAAGTAATATTGCATAGGTATGCACTATATTTATGGGAATCTATTTTCTTTGAGTAAATTAACCAATGCTACTTTTGACTTTTTGTCCCGTCTCTGTCCTCAAAACCTCTGAGTTTGGCCACAAGCCAGTCCTCCGTGCGTTCTTCTCTCCTGTGTCTAATTTAATTGGCCTTACAAGTCAGGCCATAATAAGGTCAATGTGTTGTGACAACTGTGAAGGGGCTTAATTAGCTATTAGAAAAGGAAAAGCTTTTGATATCTGCCATCAGAACTGTCATCCTGATCATTTATCATGCATCATTTTTAAGACTAGCTGAGATACTTCACAAATAGTTTTAAAGGTTCAAAATAGGATTAAAATATAGCATTTTGCTATACATTTAAAGTGTGATTATTCAGTTAAAATGACAATAAAAGTCAAAATATCAAAACAATTACCATTTAAAAATATTATTATTATTAATTTTTTTACAAAGAAAAAAACTAAAATAAGGGCACTTTATTATGGCATTGTACATATTAGAGCTCATCTGTTTTGTGAATTTGCATTTAATTGCTATACAGAAAAAAAGTCAATAAGAATGACCCTTGAAAGATTTTACTAAATCTATGACTTTTATAGTTGCTTTAGTGTTTAAGAGAGCCACTTTGTTTGTTTTAAATAAATGGTGTAGTTTAAAATGTACACACCGCACAGTGTCAATTATTGAGGAAAGACCTGCTTTCTACCTAACAGGAAAATAAGCTTGTCAGACATAAACATTATTTAAAGTTATCAAAAGTTTCCCAAGAAGCACTGCACTCTGGACCTGTCCTGGTGGGTGGGATTTAGCTAAGTTTCCAGATCAGTCTTGCACCTGGTCATTAACTGTAGAAGAGCAAATTATGTTTTTCTATTTTATCTATTTTGTCTGATCTGCACAGGAAAGTAGAAGTTGTGCTACATAAAAAGGCACAATTGTACCTATACTAGTCAAACCAATGAGTGCAGTTAAAATTCCCTTGTTTTAAAACAGCCTTGGACGGTCAACACATTTTTATTTATAGGATATAATATTATGCAATTACGCTTTGACATCATGCACATAAATGCAGAGAAAGTGGCTGGCTTGAAATACTCTCCCTCTCTCTTTCTATCTCTCGCTGCACACTCAATCATCCCCTGTCAGAGTGACTGGCTCGTGGTGAGCATATGCTAATAGCTGGAGTGCTGTCACTCACTGAGTTCACTGACTGCTTTCCTCTTCTATGGACACTCATACTGTTCATTTGTGATCTCTCAACATGCAGATGCTGCAGCCTCTTTAACCTGACAAATATAAGGTGTTCTAACTTAAATATGACAGTGTTGACAGAGACTGTGGTATAAACATAATATACAAGCAATGTATATTAATATTTAAACAATGACGTGAAGATCGAAGAATCACACGACAAAGAGCGGCCATTATATATCTCTTACTTAAACTACAAAATGATCTTTTCTGTTTTACAAACCAATTCTTGTGCATCGAGATATGTGAAAGACCTGTGGTAATGTTGTTAGTGGACCAGCCTAATCAGTCATGCTTGATTGTGTATACCTTTACACATATTATTTTATAACGTTTATTGTTGTAGATTAATAAAACAGGGTTTTATTAATTCACATATATTTGTATATCTGATTTGTCAAAGGCTTTATCTTTACCATTATTCTTAATCTTAACCAAATAATATTAATATTAATTAATTAATTAATAATGAAGTCACACACTGACCTTTAATTTAACTTACACGTGTTGCTAATATTCTTAACAACTCTTAAACGTTTCTCAGTAAATGATGAATGTAATTCAAGTATGTTTTACCATCGTTGTGTAGTAAACAAGCAGTACATTAAATTAAATCAACATGCAACTTATAAAATATGAACTATCTGTAAAGCATTAATCCAGTATTCTACATGATGAGATAGCTGTTGAACTCTCGTGGGCCTATTCAGAGGCAAAAGGGCAAGCGACCTCTCTTCAGACCTCTTCCCCTCCATGAGGAATGCAAACAAGAGAATGTGAATACAACAACATTATTGTTCTAAACATGCACACACATCCGAAATGGCACTACTCATTAACTAGTTCCAGTATCAACAAGAAATTTATTTAGGAATGTCTGAGGAGATTGAATCATACAGAGTAGGTTCAGGCTCAATCACCATACCATTCATAACTGGGAATTGGGGCTATAATACTTTATGTTGTACAAAAAAGGTAAAGAGAGGCACCTCAATGTTTTATCAGGTGAATGCTGGGAAAAATGCCCATTCAGGATGAGATCTACAATTTTCAACTTTGCATTGGTTTCAGGTGAAAAAAAATAGATTGCAGTATGAAACACAAAATTCTAATAATTTTCCATAATGTCCTCTAAGTAATATTTACAGGACACGTCAAAACCTGAATGGTTTTCATATTTTAATTTTAATTTTTTTTTTTTAGACACAGATTACAGATGTATTTTTATTTATTTTGTTTAGAAACCCTGTTCTAATTAGATCAATCTCTTTGTTAGGTTCTGAGGATAAAACGCCTGCTTGTTAAGGCTGGAGAGAGAAGCAAAAATATCATATACTGCATTACACTGTTTTTTAAAAGATCAAATTCATTTATTTAAATGATGTCAGTCCCATTAGATTAGGTGCAGATGTTCTCAATATTAAGCTTATTTCAGGTGTGATTCAGAGACCTTGTGTTCCTATTTAATATTGCAAAATTAAATTTGGATTGTTCATTCATCAGACCTGTACTGTTCCACAATATCATCTAGTTCAAAGCAATGCCACATTGGTAGCAATTTACTTTAGAGGGTATTCGTGAGTTATAGGGATTTTTTTCTCACTATGGGGTGCTTTTGTGGATGTAATAATTGGCCTCGTTTCTTTTCATACACCTGGAGAAATGAATGTTACATCTGACTGTAAATGTATTGCTCAGAATGGTAAATAGAGGTACTCTGAATGCATCTTTGAATAATGAGAGAGAGAGAGAGAGAGAGAGAGAGAGAGAGAGAGAGAGAGAGGAGAGTGATAATAATGATGACCCAAGGCAATTAAAGCTGAGCAGATGCGAATGAACGAGACTTGAATGAAGGGCTCCATAAACATGTGCCCGGCTGCTATGGTGATTAAACTACGGAGACTCAACAAGAGTCAATAGGTGTCTTCAGTATGTAACACGGAGCTGCACAGACTGATCTTAGATCATATTTGAAGGAAAGAGTTGTACATTTGGAGAATCTGTTTATTTTAACAAGCGATTACTCAGACGATTATTTTATCGATTAATCGAACTGAAAAACAAAACAAAAAAACATTCATTTCCAACCTTTTATTCAATAGCTAGAACTAAAATGCATAAACATGTTGCTCCTAGAACTGTTCTAATAATAAAAAATAAATTTAATTATTATTAAGAAAAATGTAACAAGATGATCAAGTGCTATAAAAGAACTGTAAAATTAAATTTAACTAAAATTAATATCATATGGATAGCAAAAATGCTTTTCTAACTTTGCAGTTTTGTCCTTTTATCGATCTAAATATCTAACAATTATAAAATCAAGATAGATTTATTAAAAGCATGAAATTGAAGAACAAACAAACATCTCACAATTATTTGAGTGGTTGCAAAAACAAGCAAAATTATCTGCAAATACGATAAGAACAATACTCTTGTGAAATGGAACCGAGGCAAAATAGTAACGTCCTCGTTTTATTTTCTCGTTCTAACGTTCATGTGGCTCAAGATCTGTCTGATAGCTGTAGGGCAGTGAGTGGCTTCTGCTCAGCTGTGTGAGTATGGCACACAGAGTGGAGTCTCAGACAGATGAGGGAAATCAATCACAGTAGCAGCCGTGGCTGAATGACAGGAGTCAGCTTTGTGTCAGTCTGCAACTGCTTACAGTCTGCAACGGCTTCTCTTTTAACAGCTGCTGTTATTAATAAACGACATCCACAAACACCACTGCTCGAAAATCTGTTTCTATTCAACCAACAAGCTCCCTTTCTCTGAAATCCATTGAGAGAACCATATACCTTCTTGTTCCCTCTCAACAAAATGCTGAGTTCTACCCTAGACTAAAGGACGTTGTGCTCAGCAGAAGTTGTTTCATTTTTAATTTGCAGTATTCACACTTTTTTTTTGCTTCAAAGCATTTTACCTTCAATTTTGTCTGACATGTGATTTGCAAGCTTGAGTAAAGAAAAATGTTTGTATTTATTTTTTTACCTTTAATAAATCGTAGTTTTTCATCTTAAATTGGGTTGCAGGAGATCTCCAGGTAACATTGGCTGATATTTAGGGGTATGCCAAACGACAAAAAAAGGAGGAAAAATATTTCTTAGTTATCGATTTATTATCATGTTAACACTAGAACTACTGGGATTTTTATTCACTGAAGTCCTGAAGGTGTGATTCCCCCATGGTGAGATTTTCACACCTCTCCTGTCATGCAAACGACCCATCAGCTCTGAGGTCTGCATGTTTACTCAGAGTAGCTCAGACCCAAGGCAGGCCAAAACTCTGTGTGTGAGTGAAGCTATGGTCCAATAGCAAAAACCTCAGTTCCATGTTAATCTCTGATCTGTCTTTATTAGTCCCACAAGTGGAAAATCTGCATTGTCTTTGCAGAAAAGTGGACAGTGCAAGACAAAAGCAGCAAAAATAAAAACTGTACCAAGAGTACAGTATAAAAAGTGCAGTATAGACATAAATATTGACACGTGTATTGAAAAGTATTGGTGTGTGTGTATTTATATGTTCTGTTTGTAAGAGCAATCATGTGTCCCATGGTGCCATTGTGGATTGCTGGTCAGAAAGCTTTCTGGTATCAGTAATCAAAGAGACAATGCCCTGAGATAGATTCATTTCAATTATGCAACACCTTCGATTTGATAAAAAGGACACGCGGGCAGAACGAGTGAAAACAGACAAATTTGCTGCGATCTCCAATATCTGGACACGCTTCAACAAGAACTGTGCTGAGAGTGTGCTGAGAGTTTCACTCCAGGAGAACACATGACCATTGATGAACAGCTGTTCCCGACCAAGGTTCGTTGTCCATTCACACAGTATATTGCAACCAAGCCAGACAAATTTGGGATCAAGTTCTGGATGGCCATGGATTTGGAGACCAAATATGTCTGCAATGCTTCTTCTTACTTGGGAAAGGACCCCAGTCATCAGAAGGGAGAGAGGTTGCCAGAGAGCGTGGTCATGAATCTGATGGAGCCATTTTTGATAAAGGGAGAAACTGTCACTGTCACACAGACTGCTGAAGCACAAAACAACGCTACTGGGCACAGTGAATAAAGTTCACTAAAGTGTATCTAATTTTGTTACTTCTCCCTTCTACCATAACACCTAAACTGTGCGTGTTTTTGATTTGTTTATTTATTTGTATTTAAGTACATTTAACTAGTTGTTAAAAGTATGTCAATGTTTTACCTAGTTTATTTTTTATTAATCCTCATCAATATATTATATACTGATATATTATAATTGAACAAATAAAATGATTGGAATTGGTAAAATGATATATTTGTGAGGGCTAACCAGAGAGCCAGGGAGAGTTTTAAAATAGTTATTTTAGCAATCAAACAGACAACTGAGACAAGAAAATGGGAAATGACATTACATCAAAATCTAGTAACACTAACAATGACTCTGACTAACAATGTACAAGAAGTGACCAGAGAGACTAACTTAAATACAAAACTAGAAACACTGTGATGGGGTAACACTATAACAGGTGGAGAGGAAACAAGCGGGTGTGACAAACAATGAGGAAGGACATTAAATTAAACTAAAAAACAATGGTGTAAAACTGAAACTCAGGACTGGACTAGAGAGTTACGGAAACATAACTAAACCATAAAACCAAACATTTTACAGTTGAATCTGTGCCATGTGGCCTCCTTAGCAATGCCACCTTGCCAGGTGTTCAAGATGCATGCAATTCCCCCAAATTTTACAATTCCATGTCAAATTTGAAACCATTTCTTTTTTATTTAATTATTGAAAAGCAACTTACAGCAGGTCATTCGCTTTTTAAAATAATGTTAAGAATTTGTAACTGTGATTAAATAAATGGTACACCCAAAAATAATTCATCAATGATGGATCGTTCTAATTAATTCATCTTCATGAAGATGTGATCTAACAGGTTTCTTACTAAAAGTCATATGCAGATACTTAATGACCTAATAGCTACATAAGCCAAGTCACCAGAGAAAGTGTTTTGGCATGAAAAAATTAAGCCTGATTGATTAGAGTGTGCATATTGTCCCTGAAATGTTTCCTCTTTGCCTTGTTTTATCATAGAGGTAAATGTGCGTGTTAATACTGAATCTGATGTTTTGATTCACAGGCAACCTCTCATGGCTGAGCGTAGACCTTTCACACAATTTATTCTGGATATAGGTGCCAACTAATCTACTTCAGCTAATCTGCCGTTTTAATGTGACTTAAAGAAGTGACTAAAACATGAAAGTTAAAACCCCGCTTTTGTCTGATAAATAGCATTTTACTAGAACAGAGCGTTCTGTTTCGGCTTTTTTTTTGTCCCTTTGACAAGTCACTTGTCTGAAATGTATCTGACCTTTATGAAGGTGCCCATTTGCTCTGTGTCATTCCACTACTCTGGTAATTACACATCTCTGAAAGCACTAGAACAGATTCACCTTGCTGTTTTCCTAATTTTCTTTTCCCTCCTCCTGCATTGGCATTCACCTGCTCTCGTTCTCTGTGAAAACTGAAAGAGCCATGTGGTTCCACTGAGAGCTCTGCACATATCTGATAGTTTGCTGTTTGATCAGAATAATTGCACTGTTGGAATGGTCTCCGGGAGCCTCTTCATAGCTGTTTGAAGGAGAGCAAAGGATTATGGGTAATATTACTACCAGAATGAGAGCAGGGAGGCTGCTGTAAAGTGGCTGTCTGAATATTGGGCTGTGAAAACCAATAAATGAGATGTTTGTTCTCCATTCTCAAGTTTTAAATCTACTTTGTAATGAAGCTTGAGATTTCGATCCCTGTGTGTAGGTCATGTTCCTGGCTGACTGTGATTTAGAGGGGAGTCAATTATTTGTGTTAGAATTAGATTAGAATTTTAAGTAAAGGTCTAATTTAAACTAGAAGTAAGGGGCACAACATGTTTTTTTGTTAAATTTTTTTTGTTTCAATTAGGTAAGATCATTTGTTTGTGCAATTGTTAGCATTTTTTTATTTACTTGTTTACTTTTAATATGCAAATTTGTTAAACATTTCTTCAAATGATTTTGATAAAGTCACTTCATTCATACGGTGGCTAAGAGGTGCAAAACAATTCATATGTATGAAAGCAAAATAACAAGTTAAAAGCACAATAAAAAAGAATAACAATTCAGAAAACACAACGACAAATTCGAAAACAAATTACCAGTAGTTTGATTGACAGAAGACTTAACCAATCAGTGGCAAGTTGTTGGTTCAAGTCTGGCAGAGGTGGTCTAGTTTTGATTGCAACACAGAAGACTTCTGACACATTAATGTCTAGGATTGGAATGTTCATGAAGGCCTTGGTCTGAAATTCAAGGTGGATTCACTCATGTGTCATGATTCATTGTGCTACTCAGTGCTACCCAGGATCAACAACCAGAGCTGCATATCTAGCACTATGGTAAAGGGATTGTCCCGCTGGAGATCCAACATAATGACACTGATTGGATGAGTATTCTGTCAAGCAATCTACTGAGGAAGTGACAGGGAAAGTTTGAATATATAAATATTCATAAATACGACATCATTTGACAGAAATACCATCCAATCAATCAAAGTTGTTGTTTCTAAAAATAAGTGAAAGTGAATGTGAACGGTTGGCCTGATATGGAGTAAGTCATACCCGGAATTAAATACTCTGCATTTAATCCATCCCAGTGTACACACACAGCAGTGAACAAACACACTGTGAACACTCACCCGGAGCAGTGGGCAGCCATGGTTGCGGCCCACAGGGAGATACTAGTGCCTTGCCTAGAGGAAGTGTTTCATCACTCACACCACAGTCATCTCGGTGGATCTGAGGATCGAACCAGTGACTTTCTGATCACAAGTTGATCTCTTTATCCACCAGACCACAACTGCCTAAAATGACAGGCTCTCGATCTCTTTCTCGTTGATCAAACTGTTGTTGTGTTTTATACATTTTAATTTTGTTTTCGAATTTGTTGTTGTATTTTCTTAACTATTATTGTGATTTCTTATTTGCTGGAGTTTTTTCAGAGATTTTATGTTGTTTTTTTATTTGTAATCGTGTTAAAAATCTGGTTATTTTGCTATCAAAATTGTGATTTATTTCGCACCTCTCAGCCACCATATGTTCAAATTACTTAATAAATATGTGCTTCAATTAGGTTCGGCTCAGGTTTTTAGGTAAGCACACTAACAAAAAAGAAAGCAAACAGTAGACTGAGGTTTGTAGTAGATAAGTTGTCTAATAAGCATTCACAACATTAATGCAAACATAAATATTTTAGAAAACAGTTTTCTTTATCATGAAGTCGATCCTTCAATCATCAGTAGGTTGAGAAGGAACCTAATGAATCAAATGAATGATGCTGATGGTGTGCATTAAATGGAATAGTTAGACCTGAATCTCATTTTTTTCATACATTTCTACATGCATTTATGAATTGTATTTTCTTGGCTCTTGATAGCGCTTGGCTCAATAACTTCATGTGCCTGCTTTAATCTTTCTCAACAAACAATGCAAGAAACTTGCTGGCTCACACCTTCATCTCACGCTGTGCTCTTTTATGAGAAACACTCCAACTGTGATAATGCTTGAGCTCTAAGGATGATGGGAAATGCAGAACAGTATATTCTATCCCAGAATCACATTCAATAATTACATTAGAACAATAGACATTGCACTGTTTATAATTTTTTATCAATTTATTTATTTTTTGTACTTTATATCATATTTATTAATTGAAACAAGCAATTACTTTTAAAATGTTCATGTATCCAACCAGGAGAACTTATCAACTTCACATTTTGTGATATCACATGTTCAGAAAAGGGTGTAATTATTATTATTATTGGTGTTATTATTATTATACATTTGGTTGTAGCACATCATTTTGTCAAGTTTATATTTTAATGTCTAAATGTTGGTGAAACATTTGATACATTTTTGGTTGGGCAACAAAATCACAATACACAAACAGTTTCCTTTGAAAAGTTTACTCTCTTACAGCTTTTACAGTTTTGCAAGTTCATTCTCACATCTGAACTTTAGACTTGTACTCACATGGCTTGAGGTGCGGCATATCGAAGGTAGAAAGAAAAAGAGTGGGGAGTATACTCATTTGTCTTTCTCATCTCTTCTATCGTCATGATCTGTCATTCCTCTTGACCTTTTTACTTGTAGCATTTTGACATTTGAAAGGCAAAAGCAGCAGAGTCTTTTTCTGGTTTCTAGAAAACTCAAATAAATCACAGAGAACACTGTAGCATGAAGACATTATAATACAATGAAAAGGCTCTAAACTCGTCACTCAATACAGTATAACACAATACAATAGAGATATTAGACTTTAATTCTCCTTTTGCTGGTGCACCGCTTCCTTTAACTATTTATACTTTTTATGAAGAACCTTGGATACAGTTATGCTGTCATAAACCAACTTCTTCAACACTTAGTCTTTCGGCTTATCCTCTTTATCATAATGTCATTATATAGCCCTGCATCATTTTGACCTAGACTAGTTAAAGGTTTTGGAAACATTTGCAGATAAAATATTAATATTGCTCATTCACTTTTTGGTGGTCAAAGGCTTCAGCATTTCAATACATATATGCTTGAAATTGTACACTATGTGACCTATGTAACACATATTTTCACTCTCTGAATATAATTGCATTATAATTAGCCACACGTTTATTCCTCTCTTTTTAAATCCCCATTTCCAAGTCTACCAATATCAAAAATAGATTTTGAATTTAATTTAAAATAGTTGGGCTTCATTAGTTTATTTCTTTCAGATGTTCAGTATATTCAGATGTTGCTTTTTTTTCAAGGTCTAAAAAATGTAATACATCTAATGTGCAGAGGAGGGGTATAGGGGTGCTCCTGTCCACCTTCCCCTTTCCCCCTTGATGCTCAATGTGCACTTATGGGTCATTACTTTACATGCTTAATGGTAATAAAGTCATTTATCATATTTATTAATAAATCTACATTATGTTGTGATGTGTGAGACTTTGTAGTCTTGGGGTTGGATCACACTATTTGCAAGTGTGAAATTTTAATTATTTTTATGTGTGAATGAGCCATACCCAATATTTGTGCTCTGCATGTAACCCATCCCAGTGCACACACACAGCAGTGAACAAACACACCGTGAACACACACCCGGAGCAGCGGGCAGCCACGGCTGCGGCACCCAGGGAGCAGTCGGGAAACTGCTGCCTTGCTCGAGGGCACCACAGCTGTGGTTGTTGAAGATGAAACTTTCATCACTCACACCACCTTCAACTTGTGTTCCTCTAACATTTGTTTGAGATAAAGTACATACATCTGCTGTCATTTATACATTTTATAAAATTAAGTACTTACAAGCAAAACTACTTGTTGCTTTAAAATGGCTCAAAATAAAAGAAAATATTAATTTAAAAATGCTACACCATCAACATTTCTGTAGAAATACACGACAAATGCTGTATTCATTTTATGGAATAGACTATTTTCTCTATTCTGAAATAGCTACTATATCTATAATATTTTTAATTATACATTTTTTGCCCGTCTTTAAGGTCAATAAATATTAGTGCAGGAGCTTACAATAGCCGGTAAACTTGTACTTCTCTGTAAAGGAGAAAAACATCAGGAGATGAAAAAATTTAAGTACCTTATCTAATAAATAATTTAATCGATCAATTACAGTTACAGATTAATCAATTTATTGAAACAGTTGATAGCTTCAGCTATAATAAATAGAAATAAAGCCCTCCTCAGCACATGTCTTCAGCTGTTAATCAATTAGCCACACTCTTACTTGTCCATAGCTAAAACTTTGAAAGTCAAACAGGTGAGTTATGAAAATAGCACTCTTTCAGTTACACATTTTTCGATACCCCAGAGCAATGCACCAAAAACACCTTTCTCAAAAACAACTGGTGAACATATTCCTTTATAGCTTATCTCTGAAGGAAAAACCTCATGTCTGCCTTTCAGGAAGTGTACTAGCTTGCCTCGGCAGCTCCTGCAGAGTTCTTCTTCGTCAGATTTGATCAAACGGCTGCTTTAGGCATGCAGAATTTCAGCCAGGCTGTACTGTTTGTGCACAGGCTTTTATCAGCTCCGAGCAGACGAAGGCATAAGCTTCCTTGTGTCCCGCTTGACAAATGCGTGGATGATATAACAGATCGAGCACCTGTTTCTCCCCGGAGAGATCTCCATTGCTTCCTGCTTCCTCTTCTCTCCATAACTCTCAGGAAATAGGACACAAGCACTGTTTATTTCCACTCTGTTCAAAGCCGGGCAAGTCTTGCAGTGAAACAATGGGTAAAGACAGATCACACACCATCTTCAGAACTTTTAAAAGCTGGGTAAGGGAAGCTGGGAATTATTAGTTCATTGTCATTTGTTCATTGCTTTTTTTATCAGACATATTTTGTCGGAACCTTTTTTAAGTGAAATGTACATGTCAAACCATCCATCTCAACTACACGACACACAACGTCACTCACCTGTCGCTGAGGTCTGGTGGCCACCTTCTCTTTGAGCTACTGAGAACCCTGTGGAAGCTCAGATGCGACAGGACTTTTGTAGGTTAGGCCCCTAAGATCTGAAACTTGATGTAACTTTGACAGGCAGTGTCACTGTAATTTTTTTTAATGGCATTTCTCTTACTTTCTCTTACTTATATGTAAAGCCATCTTTTATTGTTATTTTTGGTTGTTTAAATAACTTTTTATATAAAACTGTCAATATTGTATTATTGTTGTTAGGTTTTTTTATTTGAATGTTTTTTCTTGGCTGATGCATGAACTGTGTACAGCTTGTGTCCTATAAAATGCAAATGATGGCAGGTTCAAAAACTCTTAGTAATAAATCTTTAAAGGGTTTCTATGACTAGATTTCTATAAATTATGCGCTTTCAATCTCATAGTTCTCCTGAACATGTCAACCATTTTAAATATATTCTTTTTAACGTGTTATATATATTTATAACGTGATATGAGAAATGTGAGTGATGTTAAATATTACATTCGGATTTTAGAGTCCTAATATTCATTCATTCATCTTCGTGTCAGCTTTATTCCCTTTCGGGGTCGCCACAGCGGAATGAACCGCCAACTCTCTGGCATTTTGTTTTGCGCAGCGGATGCCCTTCCAGCCGCAACCCATCACTGGGAAACATTCACACACACATTCACACGTTAACACTATGGGCTATTGTTCTTATTCAATTCACTTATTCCGCATGTCTTTGGACTTGTGGGGAAACCGGAGCACCCGGAGAAAACCCACGCAATCACAGGGAGAACATGCAAACTCCACACAGAAATGTCACCTGCCCTAGCCGAGCCTAGAACCAGCGACCTTCTTGCTGTGAGACGACCGTGCTACCCACTCTGCGCCACCGTGACGCCCAAGTCCTAATATGTGTTTTTATATGTGTTTGTATAGTGATTGCAGGTGTGTAAAAGCCTCTATTATTGTCTTCTTTGTTCCAACTTTTTATAGGAACACAAGACGAGCGGAAAATAATGTAACGTTGTTAGTTGAGGTTTTTGAGTATTATGTAACTCTGCAAATTGGAAACAAAGCCAACCATTTTATTTAGTATTATTTTTAATAATAAATGTAGTATTTCTTACATCCTCTAATCTTTTTATTGCAACTTTCCTTCTCATCAGCACCCCTTGAAGCTCAGCTGATTTTTTAATGCTATTTCAACGATAGTCGAGGGAAGGAGTCCTACAATAATTTTAATATTGTTAACCGGCTGGGCTGAGGTTTTTCTGGCGACACCTGTTTTTAATCCAAATTAACATTTTTGTACAAACTTCTCCAACACAATGATTTAGCATGACAGGTTCCCTTAAACATATAACATCTGTATTTAAATCACATTAAACATAATTAGTTTGACAAAACTACATTTTAAAAGCACTATTTTTTTTATCTATTTTTTGAGATATCGTCTACAAAAGATGCCAGTTTTGAGATGTAACTGTCTGTATTTGCAATTTCCCCAGCAATCTGGACCCTCATTTCTGATGGATGTCATTTTCCTGTTACTTTGACACGAGAGGTTGAATCAGATGATTAGGTTGAATCTAGACACAGAGAAAGAGTCGGTAGGTCTGCAGAGAGTAATTTATATCTGAAATTAGAGGGCTACATTTTTTTTAATTGTGAAGCAACATTAGCAAATTGAAATAGTTTATCCATAAGGCACCACACCACACCATAGAATAAGCAAAATATGCATTAAAACTTTTTCAACACATTTTTTTGATATTGTTTTAGTTATATTAAAATTGTTTAAAAGTTTAAGCAATTTATTTGTGTACTAGAAAACTATTTTCTTTCTTCTTGATTCCTTGTGCGTAACTCATCCTTAACTTTATAGGGGATAGAAAGGTGATTGAACCAATTATAGTCCACGTATGTAAAAAGGGCCAATGAACTAAATTTTTATGCACTATGTGAAATTTATGTACTAGACATATCTGTGGAGTATGAATACCCAGTGTGTATGAAAGTAAAATTATTGCTATGCCAAAGAGCTGGAGATTCCTTCATTCGGTTCCTCTCTTATGAACTAAATGCAGTTGGAGCAAAGGGAGACTGCCCTCTTTCAGGAAATAAGTGCTTACACGTGTTCCTTCAGATTTGCCAAGGCAATATTATATCAAGCTACTGACTGTAGGATAAAAGTATACCTTTAAAATAATCAAGTCCTTGTTCAGGTCGTTCACTAAGCATTAGCCTAGCTTACCAAAAACCTGGATGGATGGATTCTGCTCCAGAACATTTGCAAGTTAAGAATAGTTTTGTAATACTTTTCTTACATAGGTTTTATGACAACAGAAGGATGGCATTTTAGGAAAGGGTGCAGAGAGACCACAAATGACCAGAAGCTGCAAGAACTACGGAAACCACATATTGCCACATGGTGAACAGCTACTGCCAGGATCATACTACTAAGAGGAGAAAGGAGAATAGGGAAAGATCGTTGACAACTGTTCAGAAACCTCTGCTCCTTGGATCATCAACTCCGGGGCCCATTTACGCAGAATAACTCTAGTTCTAGAAATAATGTCATGCAGGGCTTAATACCAAAAATCATTGATCTGCCATGTGTTGAGGGTTGTGAAAACTGATTCCACTAAAGGTGGTTTGATGGTTTGTTGGTGGTTCAAATAGTCCCCCCGGCACAGAACATGTGATCCGTTTGCTTATTTCTAGTTTGAAGTTAATGCTATGTTATTAATCTGATGTCAGCTCATATGATCTTAGATAATTGTCTTTCACCAACAAATTTTGTAACCAAGCATTGCTTTTAAGCAGTGACAGATACACTCTCAAGTCACGTTCAGATTGGAAATAGGAAACTGTCTGCTCACTCGCTTTCACATATATGAAAGGCCCCCTGCCATTTCTGGTTTCTGGGTTTCTCTCATGTGACTATTAAAGCTTCAGATTGGTTGATGCTGCAACGAAAAGGCATAAAAAGTTCACAAATCTGAAGTTCCTCGGAATGTAGGGCTCTCTACACTGTGTCAAATATCCCATAGATGCTTAGCTTTGCCAACCATTTCTGCCATTGACTTATCACTCCCTAACCACGCAAGTTCCATTTTTGGTCTGAACGCCTCGGCATCCTTTCCAAATGTAAAGTCAACAATTCATAGACAGGGCAGTTTTTTTTCTGCGTGGACAACACCAATCAATCAGAGGCAACTGTCTAAGCAGGAGAAGTCCTCATAGAAGATTGTCTTCACGTTGGATCAGTTGTCAGGTTTTAACCCCAGAGATTTGAAGAGAAGTCCAAAATTCTGAATTGGGTTACCTTGTTTGAAAAGAAATTCTAAAATGAGGACAACAAATCATAAGTTAAAACACAATTGCTGCTGGTCCTGGACAGAGACTCAAATAGGTCCTAAAATATCTAATTTCAATAGAATGTTTAGAGTTTGCCAATATGCTTATGTCTGCTGTGCTTCTGAAGAACATCTTTCTGGGTGAGCATTTCCTGATCATCTTCTAAAGCATTTTCAGCTTTTGCTTGTTTGCTTTGAGTTTAGTACACACAATTCACCTGTCAACAGTATGAAGAGACGCGTCACAAAGTCCTCTTATGCTATGATCTGTCTGAATACTCAATTCTGATTGGCTGTCAAGTGTTGTACAACGGTTAGTCGCTGTATATTGATTTTTATACCACGGTCTGTCTGAATACTCGATTCTGATTGGCTGGCAGGTGTTTTTTTTACTATTGTCAGTCAATTCGAGCACACCAGACTGCAGTTCACAGACTCGCTCAACCTGGGTTGTCTTAATGACCATGTTATTTAGGTTGTCCATTAAACAAATTTTATTCTCCAACCCACGTGTGAGAGGCTCTGCTAAAACCAAGTGACTTGACAGCCAATGAACAGTGTGTTACAGTAAGTTTCAAACTTTCACAGTGGATTTAGAAGTCATGAATAAATTACAATTATTTTTAAAACTGTGAACGTTCAACCCTGATGTTCTTTTTGTGTATGAAGCTAGTAAGCGCACTATAACGTTCGATAGTCCTCTTATGCTAATGTCATTAAAAAGCTAATGTTAAAAAAAACCTGTTTTCGATGAAAACAAACCATCAGAACAGCGTTCAGTTATTGCAAGTTTGTCCCAGAACTCTTAAATGGCACAGATGGCAATTATCACTGAACTGTTAAGAAACTGGATTCAGGCTTGTCTCGTTATTCATCAGAGGAGCGCAATCAGATTCATTTTACCTTATGACCATCGTTACGAAAACGTTATTTGACTGTCATGAGCTAGAAGTAGTAACCGCCGTTCCGTTTAATGTCGGTTTTGTACTGCAGAGCAAGCATTAATAATATCTTTAATAATCTGCGTTGTGTGGTTCTTATCATCCACATAGTGCGTTTAAAAATGACTTTACTCACTATATCACACAGGGTTTTTTTATGCAGTTTTTTTTGTAGAAGACAATAAAAAGTGTTTTTTTTTTCTTGTTAGATGTGGGCATATTTGAATAAATAAATAAATAAGTAAGTAAGTAAAATGCAGCGCTCTGGCAGGGTTACAATTGTACCATGGTGTTGTCTAGCCCAAGAACTGGAGTATGACAGATCTAATTCACTGATACTAATGCAAATTCTTCCTCAACTGTTTTCTCTACAGTGACAGGTTATGCTCGGGATGCTATCAGCAAAGCTCCACAGCTTCCACTGAATCTGAAAGCCTGACAATCTGCAGACAATATGTAGCCTTTAAATGACACACCACATGCTTGCAAATACATGTTTTTTGAGCCAGTGCACAGTTTGAATGCAAATTGAATGCTTTTACTGTGCCAAATGTTACTTTTGAAGTGCCTGGGTTTGTTGTCACAGCAACTGCTTTTGTAAACAGCTAAGCTAACTTCAGCGCTGCCAGTTTGACACTTATACTTTAGCCTGTGAATCAAGTTTGGCCGTGTTTGCTTATATGTAATGGAAAAACTTGAAAGAAAACTACATTCAGTCCAAATTATTGTTTCAACTGAAAAAAAATATTGCAAAAATTAGTATGTTGCAAAAATTAAAATATAACATCTAAAACATATTAAAGTTTTGCTTTATACTTTATGTATTTAAATGTTTATTTTTGAGGGTTCATATTTTTTATTTTATTTAAATAACTTTTTTAATTTAACTGATTTAATTGAGAGAGAGAGAGAGAGAGAGAGAGAGAGAGAGAGAGAGTGAGAAATTAAATTCTTTATAGAAGTAATAATTTGTTTGCATAATCTTTTGTCCATAAATATGTTAAAACACATTCAAGTTTTGCTTAATGTATTAATCAAGTAGAAAGTCTTCCACCAAGGCCATGATTTCATTTAGATCTGCTTCTTTCCACAATTCTTAGCGTAAGTGTTTTTGCCTGATACAATTTATGTCGCTGGTTTTTGTTCGCTCCTTACTCCTTATTTTTCTTGAAAGAACTGCTGTACCGGATTGGATTCACTCAAGCATCCCCTTTTATTACAGATTTTTTTTAATTTGTCTATGGCAATGTAATGTAGATAGCATTCGACATAGTTACTGTTTTCATTTGCTTACACTATATCTGTAACCATACAATCAGGCCTGTATGGGAACATTCTAAAATACAAGGAAAGCTCTTAAAACAATGAATTATACATATTTTTAAGTAAGTTTATGGATGTTTTTGTATGATTGCCATCCGCTGCCAACCAACTGCCTTTACAAGTTGGAACATATAGTTTACCCTTTTGTAGGTGATCAAATATACATTTATGGTAACTTCTTTGACACTCATTTCAATGTGTTTTCTAGTTTTTAAATGCATGCATAAAATGAAAATAACACATCACACCTTTTTAAACTTAGCGAAGATGTGAGAACTTTTTATTTTTAGTTCAGTGCCTTAGTTAACTTATATTGGGTTGAACTGTGTGCCAATTTTAGTTCATCTTGAAAAAAACACAACATATTTAAACCCTATTTTTGTTTTCTGAGAAACTTTTTAATGGCTTTATTTTTTTTACTTATTCATTTATGAATTGATTTTCTATTTATTCACTTATTTTAGTTAATGCATATAATGAACTATTTATTAATTTGTTGCATTTGTATTTACTTTTATAATTCATTCATTAATTTGTTTATTTATTTATATTTATTTAAGTCAAACAGATGTATGCTATTCTTTCCTGTCTTTTAAAAAAAAAAATTTGTTGTTGCTGTTATCAGTTCTGAAAATCATAGTGAAATTTTTACATCATTATATATTTTGTTCTGTTTTATGAAAAATAAAATCCTTGGTAATGTATTCATTTTTAACTCAGTACCAGGCAGGTGTTATAAAATAGGCTTGCTTTGAAACAGTTTTAGGTTTAACAAGTGCCATCAAATAAACATCACAATGTGGCCGAATTTCAATCTTTGAAGCCGATTCTGAAATTCAAAGCAAATGATCCGTTACCCTGATTGATGTCTGCTTGGCTTTAAAAGAAAAGCGTTTTTTACCAAGAGTGCTTTATCTTTGATTTTGTGCCTTTATTCAACTCTCGTCACACAATGGATGCAAATTACTCCTGGGATCTGAGAATGCAATTAAGCACCTTAGATGAGAGTGTGATGAGCGCAGCGATTAAAGCTGTGTTCAGGACCAGACAGGCCTCGACACATTTGAGCCGGGTCCTATCTGATGTGTGCTGGCATTTACTTATTAAAAGTAAACATATTGATGAAGTTGTGGATAATTTAGTGATGACAGAACAAGCCTGAGCTATAGTTTGTCGTGACTTCTCTTTGTACTCACTGTAATTGCTGTTTAATAAAACTCATACTCAACCAAACATTGTGAACACTGTGGCGAAAGAAAAAGCTATGATCTATAAAGAAAACCAGCACTCCGTCAAGTGAATATTTCAACTCATTTCAGTGATTTATTTGAACCATTTAAAGTGAATTAGTTTTTTGATTGTGTGACTGCAGCTCTGTGAAATGTAAGAATGAAATCCTCTCCGGAGTCTCATTGATATGCTGCTCCACTGCGCTGAGTTTTCTTTAAAACAGAAATAAATCTATGCAAGTCCTATAAGAGCTGCAAGACTGTTTTGGATGGATGCGTAGGGAATATTGTTAATTGGTGAATGGAAATACAATTTTATCACATAAGACAGAACTAAATTCTGTGATTTGTAAGTTAATGCAGTTCATATTGAAAGTAGCCAGTTTAAATAAACAAAAAACGGCTGGAAATTTGTTATAAAATTGTAATGGGTAAAGCTACTCTCAAAGGGTCCCCTTTTCAATGTAGCCTTTCTTTCTTTGAACACCAGAAGGAAAACACTAAAATCAGAAGCTGACATAAGAATAATAAGAATGGTTTGACTTGATCAAACCTGTTAAATAAGTTTGCATACACAACATAAATAATGACTAATAATGTGTATAATACACTTCTCTAGACACTAAAAGCACTTTACATCTTCAGGTGGTGTCTCCAGCAGCAGTGTGTAGCATTCACCTGGATGATGTGACGGCAACCATTACATGGCGAAACATTCCGCACACATTTGCTAATGTTCAACAGCAGATACGAGGAGCCAATCAGAGGAAAACATACAGTTATAATACAGGAATTATTAGGAGAGAGAACATTAGGTCATGATTTCTGCTGTCACAACCCTACTCTTTTCAATGAAAAATCCTGGAATTTTTAAAGGAGACCTCAGATGAAAACCCAAACTGTTCAAATACCCTCAGGCCTATAACACTAAAAGTGTTTTATTTTAATCATAACAAATTCTTCATATCCTCTGGGAACGAGCAGTGTGAAACTCATGAAACGGTAAATGATGTCAAATATAGTGAGATCCTCCCATTAATTACCATAAACTCCACCCCTCAGTGTCCGGCAGTAAACACAATAGATCTACATCTTACGCATGAACTTTGAAGGGCTTTGAAGGTCTGCAATGTTTGGGATGTAAAAAGTACACAAGTGTGCTCATTTACTCCCAATAAAGAACCTTTAAGGACTGAGTGGATAACTTCTATTTATGAAGGGAATGCACCAACAGATCTACTACAATGTGTATTTGTTTGCTCAAGTCATTTTGCTCTAAACTGTTTTGAGCATGTGTCAATACAAAGCAGCATTTGCAATTAAGTTGAGTTTGTTAATAAAGAATACACATAATTTTCTCATCTATCACATCTTTGTAAAGGGATTGTGCATGTTTTATCCAATACAATTACATTGCTTAAAAAAACATTTTCACAGGAAATTTTTTCCAAAATGAAGTTTTAAAATTGTGTTATTGATATTTTTTATTTATAGGTTGTGTATAGGGTTATGGTTAGGGTTAGGGTTGTTTTATAACTATTGAAGCAGTCGGTTTCACTCAGACCTTGCATACTGCATTAAAGACTGCTTTTCTTTTGTTAATTGCAAGAGTTGTCTTCTAAACCAGAAACTTGTGCTTCTGTTTGTTTTATATGTTAACAATATTTGTTAAAATTCCCCCTAAATAATATCTGAAAGCAATGGTGGTTATTGTGATGGCCATTAGCTGTTCCAGTGAGAAATGTGTACATTATATAGGAGGTTGCCTGTTTTATTACTACTAAATACAAATCGATTCCAAGATGGGTTTGATCCTTTCATTTAATTTGTATTTATAATTTGTATATTATTACTGTGACACAACTGTGGTCTGGTAGATAAGGAGATCGACTTGTGATCAGAAGGTCACAGGTTCGATCCCTAGATCCACCGAGTTAAAGGTGGTGTGAGTGATGAAACACTTGCTCTCCACAACCACAGCTGTGGTGCCCTTGAGCCATGGCTGTCCACTGCTCCAGGTGAGTGTTCACGGTGTGTTTGTTCACTGCTGTGTGTGTACACAGGGATGGGTTAAATGCAGAGCACAAGTTCCGAGTATGGATTATTCCATATTTGACCAACTGGTTACTTTCAATTTCACTTGTTTTAGTGAAGTTACGTGTGTGTAATTTTGGGGGGAGCAATAACATAATTATCAAACATTAGTCACTCCACTTCCAATTTGACGATTTCATAGAACACTCCATCCTCCGCCCCTGTCTTTATATTTCTAATGTAAAGCACTTTGAATTACCCTGTGTACGAAATGTGCTATACAAATAAACTTGCCTTGCTTCTGTGGGGTCTCGGCCTCGAGATTCTTCCAAGGATAGCTCGCCTAGCAAGCTTATCTCAATCACACCATATTTGTTTGTTTTCTTGGCTAATTCAACGTAGGCAAACTTGTTAATTTATTGTTAGTTATTTATGTGTTGTGTGTTTGTGATCTTATAAAATCTGGATATTTATTTAATTTGTTAAACCTATTTTATTTGTATCATTTTAGCCTTTCTAAAAAAAATTTTATTCTTAGGAACACAGACTATTTTACAGTCCATCTTTGTAGAATGTTTAGTTTTAAAATCAGTTCAAGAAATGCAAGGAGGTAGGGCTGCACTGTTATGTTGACCAATCACTTGTTAACTTTTATTTTTCAACATTCATATGATTAGAGACTTTTTTGGACATTTATTCAGTTTTGTTGTTTTGACTTGCTTTGCTTTTCTTTGCTATTTGTTTGGGTTGGTCTTGTGTAGTGTCAGTTTGGGTTAGCAGAGTCTCTATGGTGTCTGAAAATGTCTAAAATTGGCCAAATTGAGGTCTTATAAAGTCTTAAAAACACTGTTCTAGGTCTTAAATATATTTTTCCAGGTCTTCGTTTCAGATGACCATGTAAAGCTGATTTTGTTGTTGCTTGGGATTGCCAGAGATTGAGAAAAGGCTTCTAAATGCTAATAAAAATGTAAACATGATGGATAGGGTTACTACAGTCTGAGAAAATAATCATAAGTGCTCAAAAACTAAAACAAAGTTCTGGTTAGAATTGCCAGAGTTTGAGAAAACTTTTGTAAATCCTCAAAAACTTAAAAGTGGCAGTTTTGTGAAAGCTAGTGAACACTCATAAATGCTCAAAATTTGAAACCTGATCATTAGGGTTCCCAGATATTGACACAAGACTCATGATATGGTACAGGTCTTAAATTTGATGCGCTTGCAACCTGCAGAAACCCTGGATAGGCCTCATCAATTTTGATGATGTTTGAATTTTTAATAGACAATTATGCTTTTATTTTTTTTTTACCTCTTCTTTGTAAAATACCAAAGAAAAAAATCTTCTGGGTCAGTTATTATCAGTTGAGAAGCAATGATTTAAGGCATCGAGGCATGACGAGTGTTAATTCTCATCCAGCAACAATAACTCAGAGCAAGTTTGATGCACTTGTATAATTTAGATAATGATGTAAAAAAGGCTCAAGAAGCCTTGGTCTATTTTCCACATGTTTGCATCGTTGCTCTCCGAAGAATTATTTGAAGTTCTTGGGAAGAGTCTTACAGTCTCCAATTTCATGCTTGCTTAGTTTACAGAACACAAATATTGATTGAGGTTTGTAAATCCCTCATGACGATGATTGTTATTGTTTATGGCAGGAAGAGGACTTGGACAGATTTTGTTGTTGGAATATCTTCTGTTTCAAGCTTTCTCAATGCTTTGTTCAGCTATTTGTTTCCAGAATTGGTTCACTCTTGAGAAACAATTCTCCAGCTACTTCATTACAGAAAGAAGAACGAAGAGTTTAATCTCCTCTTTCCTTCTACTTATTTTCCACTCCAGCTGGTTGGTGGAGAGTTTGACCTGGAGATGAACTTCATCATTCAGGATGCGGAAGCCATCATTTGCATGCTGGAGCTCCTGGATCACTGTGAGGTCACATGCCAGGCAGAAATCTGGAGCATGTTCACTGCCATCCTGCGCAAGAGCGTCCGCAACCTGCAGACCAGCACCGAGGTGGACCTCATTCAGAGGCTATTGATCCGAATGAGCTCTGTGGATGACATGATCGCAGGTCAGTGATCTCATAATCACCCCCGAGCGACACTTTTTAGCAACCAGCTGTCAAACCCATTTTCTTCTGTTTTCCCAAATTGGGCTGGACAGCTTTGAAACAATAAAACCTTGTTTTTGTTTTTTGATTTTAACAAATAATGAGCAGCAACTCACTTTAACAACAACAACAAAAATCCACTTGTTAGCTTTCTCTGTATTAATAATGAATTGGTAATAAGCCAAAAAAAAGTTTAAAAAGTTTTTTTTTTTTTACCAAATTTTATGAATTTTTAAATCAAATGATAAAAGTAAAGTAGGTGAAGCAAGTCAGAAAAGTTTTACTACTATTAGAATTAAACAAATTCATGACCGTACTCAAGACTCGGATCAGGGGTCTCATTGCATAGGAAGTGCATGAATTCCTCACGAAAACTTATGTAAGAATTTTTTATAAAAAAAAATCGAAATTAGATTCCGAAACAGTTTGTACACATTCATGCTTTCATCTTTCTTTTAAAAAAATCCCAGATGGCATACAGTTGTGCACACTCGTGTCAAGTTGTGTTTTTTAAAACTGAAAGATTGCTTGCACAAAAAAGGAGTATGCGCTTTTTAGCCATTTTTGTATGTAAATGATACTTTTTTTTTTAAGTTAGACGTATCTTTTCTGTATTGGGTTGTGAAGGTCTATCATTTATAAAGTGAAAAAAGTAGAGAGTGTTTATGACCTTTTTAGCTTGGCAATAAGTGGAGTGTGTTTTTGACCCTTGTGATCAACCATGTCATAGATTGTAGTTATGACCCTTTTGACAGGCCATACCAATGGATGCTGCTTAGCGCTTGCGGTGGGGAGAAGTGCTCATCTGGGTGTGAGCTGCTGATGAGAGAAGTTATTCTCACACTATTTCCTATGCAATGTGAAAAAATGCTAAATCTGTTCTGAGAGCACAAACATTTGAGAAAACAAAGGTAAATAAAGCAAACAATTGGAAAACAGAACTTCAATTTAGATCAGGCACATATCAATGCAATGCTTCTTTTTTAGTTTAAATTTTAGACAAAATGAAGCTGTATTGTGATGCAAATTCAAATTAACAAAAAAAAGTTTAAAGGCTTCTCAACCCTATTATGCGAGTGGAATAAATTAGAAAGTGATGCAGACTCATTAATGTAATGAAAGTAATTTTTACAATATATTTCTTAGAATTACTTTTCCATAATTATGAATTGAGCCATTACCAAATCAATCCAAATGTAGGGGAACATGTTTGCTATAACCAAATAGTTGAATCAACAGCCTAGAATTCTGACATATAAAATGAAAAAATAAAAATAAATAACAAACTCTGATATGAGCAGCACAGAACCATGTTTCTGAATGTTAGAGAGTGAAACGAATGACTTTGAGTGAGAGAACAGTGATTAAACTGCAATCTGTTCAGCAGGGGATTCATCAAGCTAAGGCTGAAGAGGAACCCAGAGAAAAATCTCATTAGTTGCGCTCTCTCGTAATGAGTCTGAGAGGCAGTTTAGAGCGACAGTGATTTTAACTTGCCATGTATGAAAGAGAAATATTTTTCATTCATTCTGATGCTGGTTTGTGGGTCTTTCCTTTTGCATATATTCAATGTAATTTTTCACTCTTGTAATCTTCTGAGACGCAGGCGGTGAATTTCTCATGGCTTGCAACATTTTCAGTCTTGATGAAATTGATGAAAAAAGAAGTGTGAAATGTCATTAATTAGCATAAACCTTAGTGTCCTCGGAGCTGTGGATGTTTAACCAGAATCAAAAGAGCTGAGTCAACTGTGAGCTTTGCATTTATTGAATGTCAGCTCATTGTTACAAATTCCATGAAGGGAACCACTCGTTTGTTGTAGGCAGTGCTGGAAATGGCAGTAATTCACATGGGAGGGGCTCTTGTCAGAAATACATAAAGTTTAAGAGTTACAAAACTAGAACACTATAACTAACCTAAACAATTTTACTGAAGTGTTAACAGAATGTAAAAGCTTCATTAAGGAAGTTCATAGATTCAAATGAAATTAGTTTTAGTTATTTTCATAGTAATTTAAACATATTTACAAGTCTGTTTCTCTTATAAGTCTAATATTTCCTTTGTTAAAGAAGCCCATGCGCACAGAAAATGCACATATGCAGCTCCCTGAAACCCTTATCTTCAATCACAAAACAAACACACCTGTCCTTTATCACATAATTTTCTAAAACCTCAAAAATCAAAGTATCAAAAAAGCTGCAAATGACAAATGAAAGTTAATTAATGGATTATAAACTGGCTGTGAATTCTCAAAAGTTACTGAGTGAGTGTCAGCATGACAGAGGTGTTATTCCCATTAGGGCAAAACAATTACTCACATTTGCAATTTAATTGCAGTATGTATAAAGGCAATTTGAGGCATGTGAGTTTATCTGGCTGAAAAGCTTTACTTTATTCACTGACAACATCATTCAGTAACCGTTATACGGTAATTTATAATTGCAAAAAGTTGGGAAAGTTACATATTACACTGACATTACTAAAAAACACTAAAAACATTCTTAGAAATGTGATCCTGAAAGTGCGACCTCTGGCACTGAAAGCGAAACTGCATGTAATTAACATTTGAAAGACCTCAATCCACACCTTACCATCTAACCCCACCCCCAACTGTGACGGATTGATGATTGATTCATTAGTGAGTGTAATGCTTTCGCTGCACAAAATGTCTTTGACTATGCTTTAATCAAAGGGGCAGCCTACTGTGATTACTACTCAAGTAACATTCTATTCTTTATAGGTACAACGACGATTAGCTAACTTGAGAGATATAAAGTAGTAATGTTAAGTTTTGATAATTTTTTTCAAACTTAACCAACCCAGGCAACATTTTGCTCATTTATGAGGGAATAAAGGGTACAGAATTTTACAAAAAAAAAACTATTGTGATTAACAATTATATATTTTGACTTATATTGACCTGTTTAAATTATTGCTGTTGTAGCAAAAGTACACATATAATAATAATTAATAATACGATAAGGGGCAATAAATCGTATTAATTCAAGATCAGGACCACAGGGAACTGTGTAACACGGTATAAACCACAAATAAGGTGAATATGTTTATAATGTTAGGCTCGGCTGGGGCAGGTGGCATTTCTGTGTGGAGTTTGCATGTTCTCCCCGTGATCGCGTGGGTTTTCTCTGGGTGCTCCGGTTTCCCCACAAGTCCAAAGACATGCGGAATAAGTGAATTGAATAAGAACGATTGCCCATAGTGTTAAAGTGTGAGTGTGTGTGAATGTTTCCCAGCGATGGGTTGCGGCAGGGAAGGGCATCCGCTGCGTAAAACATATGCCAGAGAGTTGGCGGTTCATTCCGCTGTGGCGACCCCGAAAGGGAATAAAGCCGACATGAAGATGAATGAATGAATGAATGTTTATAATGTTTATTAATCTACTCTAAACACAGAATATAAACGATTTCTAGCTAACCTGACTCAAACACATTCGCTCGCGCACACACGCACACACTCACACACACCGAGAGGGGTGGGGAGGGGAAGAGAGAGAGAGAGAGAGAGCGAGAGAGAGAAAGAGGGAGAGAGAGACACAAAGTTTCAGGTCACAGCTCTAAAGTTACCCTTAATTATGAATCTAGGCACATAATCAACTTCAGCATTTCCACGAGCCCGTTCTGTTATCGTTACCCGCGCCAGAAATTTATTAATTATCGCTTGCTACCGTTGTGATGGCTGGGCTGATGTTGATGAGGAATATTCACTGTTGCAGCTGAACGGGTCCAGTGAATTGATTCCGCTGAGAGTCGAGCTGGGAGATTCCGAGTGACTCCGTTTGAAGCGTCCTTGGAAGTCCGAAAGAAGTTTCCCGTTGGGTTCGAGAGTCTTTAAATTTGAAGTCACGACTCTGGGTTGGTGAGAGCCGGGTTTTCCTTTGTTGAAAAGCGCCAAGAGGATGAGAGGGTTCTGAAGAAGGTACTTGAGAGAAGACTGACTAAGAGCCGGAGGAGAAAAAGAGACTGGAACAGGAGACACCAAGACCGGAAAAAAGACTGCTGAAACAGAGAGAAGACACGCTGTATTCGGATCTGGAGGCGGGTCTTTCTCGCAGCTTAGCCAATGAGAGCATTCCTGAGATCGGATCCATGGTGACGTCACACTTCAGCCCGTAGAAGCTTCCGGCTGGGAAGAAGTTTGCTCTTAATTTGCATTCATTAATAGAGAAAGTTATATCTCATCAAGAGAGTACCGGATAACTTTCTACCCAAGTAAATCCTTTCGGGAACGTGATAAGCATTCCAAAAACATCACACACGTCAGAATGCGGCGGGAAAGACATTCACACAAATCAATCATTCATTTTAACTACTCTAAGCCTTTAGCTATACAGTACAAATTATTCCGTAACATGAGAGTAGATTCAAGCAGGTATGTGTGAGTACAAGAAGGTCCTTTAACATCCGTAGTGTTCTTAAAAGCAGTTTTGGTGAGTATGGTACCGAATCACACCGTCTCTGTGTTCCTTGCCTGCGCAGCTGGCTTGGGTTGAATTAGAGGTTGAACACACCGTGCTTTGATCCTGCGGTCACGGAGAGGTCGAAACGTTCGCATGGTCATGGCAACTGTCAGGTGACGCTGAGGTTATCTTCATGACCTCTGTGAGGGTAATTTCTTTTGACGTGTTTAAACCAGAACCGGATCGATGGCCACATTTGATCAGGGATAATGGCCCAGGCCTACATTGAACCGACAAGTGACTGAAAAAAAACAAGAGCCATGTAAAGGGGACAATACCAACTGAACTAAAATGAACTGGTGTGAGACGAACATAAGAGCAAGGAGAGCAAGGTATCAAACATAGCGAAACATACACAAACAAACATGCATTCACATTAAAAGTAACAATTGCAAACACCAGTGCTGTAACAAAACCAAAGATACATGACAAAAATAAACACATTTAAAATGTAATTAAAAGACAGGAATGCATGGTTAGAGAGAACTCAAACCAATGCTCTCCAATATGTGACTGCATTACAAGACACAAAAGACAAAGACACAAGGAATATCAAATCATTACATAAAATGCCAGCAAAAAGGATTGTTAAAATTTATAATTCTCATTTATCTTCCATTTGCTTCTCCCTGTCTCTTAAACACTTGAATGCCTTGAATGTAAAAAATAATAATAATAAAATATTCCCCAAAGCCAAGACGTTTCTCAGGCAGGAACCATTTGACTTTAAAACAGCAGCACGGCTCTTTGAACTTTATTGAAACCCATTTAACAAGTCGTGGGTTCATTGATGAAAAGCAAACACTCACACAGACAGAGAGTGAAGCGCTGAGGATAAACAAAGCTTTTCTCTCATTTCTATTCAAATCAATATTTATGTGCTTTATTATGTTGATTTTGACCCCTTTGTTTAGATGCCTTGACTTGCGGCCAAACTATTGGAAATATTGACATATTGGTTTATTGTTCCACTCCTAATGAGCACATGCATACATAAATAAATCTTGCGAGTTGTAGAACTCTTTCAGTTGTCTTTTATCCTAGTTAATGATAGTGTGACCTGAGTCTCACAAGTGAATATTCCCCTCCCCTTGCAGGGGGCTAAAACCTGGTCATTAACACTGGTTGGCTGAGTAAGGAAGCCTCGAGTACCGTAGAATGAGGAGGACTGACATCTGAGGACTGTACACAAAACCGCATATCATACCCATCCGCTAAGCTACCCAACATTTAAAATATTTTTGAATGGAAAAGTTCAGTTAAATGGGGCTTTTTATCTGATGTTTTTAAAAAAATAAGCATCAACATGATCTCAACCACCAGCAATCATAATACATTGTTTTGGGGGATGTTGGCTAGTGTTTTGGCTCTAAATTGCCTTAGGTTTACCAAAGAGTCCCATTTTATGTTGGCCTGGAGGGCTATCATGTCACACTCCAAAAGATAAATAAGGAAACAGACTGCATTGTCCGTGTCTTGATGGACACTTGAAACCAGGCAAACATGGAATGAGTTGTGAAAGCAGCTCAGAGTTAAAAAAAAAAAACACATTTAAAACTTACTAAATGATTTGTCCTCCTAAAGTATATTCTTTCAAGAAAGATATGTTCAAGTATCATACAAATTATGAGGGCACTCACAGCTAACAAGTCTCAGTATGCAATTCACAACACTGTTTTATGGTTTCAATTAATTATTTACACCTTTTTAAGTTATTCTAAATAAATGTAATATTCTAAGAACTTTGTTTGCTTAACACTCACATGATCAGAATGCTGATTGTGCACTGTTCTCTCAAATACTTTGTATCTTACTGTCTTGAAACCTTTTTTTTCAGAAACTCAATTGTCTGAAATTGCAATCAATCATTTTCTTTTGTTAAGTAAATGTAGAACATGTAAAGTTTGTTTTTGTCCTCAAAGTCTTTTCTCCGCTCAAAGTTCAGGTCATCCATCAACAGCTGGCATATCTGGCGCCGGGATGAGCGATGAGGAATGTTTTTTTTTTATTAATTGAATTTATGTATAAATCACATCTGGGCATGGTGTGAACAAAGCTTTCCCATTTTTTCCATATCTCTGTTCAGCAGTACCAAACTACTGAAAGGAAACTGCTGACCACACCCAAGTTAAGGTCTCTATTTCTGAACATTAACATAATTTAGATTCTATCTTGATGTACATGTAGGTTGGCTCGATATCAAAATGTTTTTGGCAAGATGTACTGCAGAAATCAATTGAATTTTAGTCTCTTGAGGTTTACCAATGATGCGGTTTGCAATCATTTACTTATTAATGTATACACTACTTTTTTATTACTTTAATCAATGGATTACATTTTTGTAGGTCTATTGTAAAATAAAAGCCATTTACAAAAAGAACAGTGTGTTTGTGATTGTGATCTGTATTGTTGCCGTCATGCTATCCGACCAGTAAATCGTGTGAAAGAGCCATACACATGAACAAATGGTTGGTAAATAATTGAAGTCTCATTTAAAGTCCCTAAAGGACTTCAGCTCAATTATTCTGAGCAATGCTTGCTCCCCAAGAATTTCTCTGCTGTAGCTCCTGGACCGAGGAAAGGTGCATTCTGGGGTAATGCTTGCTATGTTTTGATCCTTCCGCTCATGAAATTGCTATTTGGCACTGTTCTGATTCAATGTCTTGCATAGCTTGCACACCTGTGCCCTGGGGAATCCTTCTGTTCACACACTCAAACATATCTGAAATCCACAGCAAACCAAAGAAAATAAAACTCTTTTTTTTTTGTCTGTTTGCTTTTTCCTCAGACTTGCTGGTAGATATGCTGGGAGTTCTGGCCAGCTACAGCATCACCGTCAAAGAACTAAAACTGCTCTTTAGCATGCTGAGAGGAGAAGGGGGATTGTGGGTAAGCCTTTGAAAATGAGTGAAACCTTGTGCAGGGCTCTGGGGTTGTACGAGATTGTTCTACTCACTGCTTTTGGAGATTTTTGTGCAATCAAGCGGAGGGCAGGTCTGCTCTAGGCAGCTATTGATTTGTTCTCTCTGGTGATTGCTATAAACTTATCATGGACTTTTGGTAGACTACATGTTGAAAATGTTGTCACAATAGTATCATTGCACATACATGAGCCTTGGAACTAAGTGGTTAGGGGGTTTATGAGGTTTTGAGGTTTTCTGCCTTCAAAGGCATTCAGAATATGTGTGCTACCCAAAATGACGACTTGAACATGGTTAAGCAAGAATTTATAAGCAATTTATAAGTTTTAGGTATACTTAAACATCCTCACAATGAAAGCAAGTACCTTTAGTTCATTTAAAGACAAAGATGTTGGTGCAGGAGGTGTCATACCACACCGGACCCCAAACGGATGTTACCAACAGCTGTGATGGACGAGACTCTCCTCATCCTCAAAATTCAGGAACGAAAAAAGTACATTTTATCCCCAAAATGCTTTTTACATTTTGCAAAAGGGTCGTCAGTACTGAAGGCAAGCTATTCGTGTTTTGTTATCTGTTATGTAGAGAGCATTGGTAGCTAAAAGTTAACTTCAAAAATAAAACCTTACTTAACTTCCTCAAAGAAAAATTATGTGCCTACTGTCTATCTAAAAGCATAGTGTTATCTAACTACCAAAAGAAATAATAAATGACCTACATTTTAAACAAGTTTGTGGTTTAACAACAAATAGACAAAAAAATGTAACTGTATAAACAAAGGGTAAAAACTCATACAAAACACCAAAAAGGAGATTTTCCCTCTCTAACAGCACACAAAAGAGAACTCCAGGAGATCAGATAGCTCTTTTGTAGGTGGTGGTCCTGGTGTCTTCAATCAGCAATTTAAATTGCTCACACTCAACAAAGGTTTAACCAGCAAAGGCTACCAACCTGAAAAACTTAATTATGTAGAGACAAAAAAAAAACAACAAAAAAGAACATAATATCTTCAGACCATAGCAAACCCAGTTTTACATAATAAAACAGGCTGGTATGTTTCTGTAGGATGTTCACGATGTTCACAAAAAGTCTCCAAAAATTATCCCAGTTTGTTTTTGTTGGTGGTTTTTACATCTGATGTGAGATCTGTTCTCACTGGTGTCCCCAGGGCTCTGTTCTGAGACCTCTACTTTTTAACATCTCCCTGCTCCACTTGAGTTTCTTCTCCACTCACTCTGTCTTAACACACACTTTTATGCCGTCGGTACATAGATTTATGTTCACTCAAAACCTAAAAAAGTCATTGAATGATTGGATTCATCCTTAGATACTCCCTTTGCCTGAATGGGAAAAAAAGTTTGAGGTTGTGATGTAAAATAATCAAAACCACTTCTGTTACATACCTTTTTAGTGCTTCCAAGACCATGCATACTCAAGCCTTACATACTAACAAACAGCTATAGTTCTGCGCTCCGTCACGCACTGTTTTTGCACTGATCTTTATTGGCATAATAAGAATGCTAACTTCTAGCTAACCAAAACACATCACTCATGCTAACATAGGACAGATTATGTTGACCTCGTCAAATATAATTTCAACAAAACTCAATACATACAAGGCTGCTGTGGAAGCACTATGCCCTGATAGAAATTACAACGTGGTCTCTTTTGTACCCAATTTGTTAATTGTATCCAATGACACAAAGTTAGGCAGGCTTCGCAACGTGGTCAACGCTAGATTAAGTACATTCACAGCCTCCACAGAGGGCATTTCCTAGGCTTGACGTACAATATCTGTATAGATTGGCCTTTAGTTGTGCTTCTCTATTAGTGTTCAGTCTCTTGTTGGTTAATTTTTTATCTCCAGTCTAGATTGCTTGATCAGGAATTAAGTCTGTGCATTGTGTCTTGTGTCATTAACTGCATTTGTGTGTCTCCAGTCACTTTAGTTGTTTATACATGCCACATCCCTCCATGTGCCCATGCCTACTTTGTTTAATCCTTAGAATTTGATCATTTTTAGGCTTTTAGACTTTTATATTGCCCTTATGTAGTTGTTTTTGTTTTGGCAAGTTACTGAGCAAGTTGTTTAGTTAGATTTATCTGTGAAATTAATGTTTGTTATTTAAGGGTTTTCTTTCTCAGAGGCATTTTATGAGAGTTTATTTGTCTGTATTTGATTATTGAGTGTTTTATCCTCTACCGTGAGTTTAATTGTCTTGTTTATTTTGTTTGATTTAATATAAACTTGGCCGTCAGGGAATTGAGTTTGAGTTTTGCTCACCATTACACTAAACTTGAATGTTCATTGGACAAATTTTGCAAGCTTTCTAACTCTTTAGAAAGGCTAAATGATTGTTAGCTTTAAAAAAAAAATGTGAATGAAGAAATAAATGAATAAAAGAGTATTAATCATTTACTTAAATAATTTGATAATGGTTAAAACCTAGACAGATCATAATGAAGGTTTTAAAGAGAGTTTTTTTTAAACTGTTGCTAAAAAGATTTTATTATAATTTGTGTCTTCAACAGCCGAGGCATGCAGTCAAACTACTCTCAGTTCTCACTCAGATGGCTCAGAGACATGGACCTGAAGCTTTTTTCAACTTTCCCGGCCGAAGTGCAGCTGTGAGTGACCCCAATTATTTCCCATGATGCATATTTCATAGCATCTTTGGATGAAACAGAATACATAGCACCAAATACATGTTAAAATACATTCACGTTTAAACTTACAGGAAATAATTAATCTAAAAGTAAAAATGTATTTATTGTGGACTTATGTTATGTTGTAATTGTTCCAGGCGATTGCTTTACCACCCATTGCCAAATGGCCATATCAAAATGGCTTCACCCTAAATACCTGGTTTCGCATGGATCCTCTGAACTCCATCAACGTGGACAAAGACAAGCCCTATCTTTACTGGTTACTATGTTTTATTTTATGTTTTATGTTTTTATTATTTACTTATCTGTCACTCTTTAATGTGTCGGATCATTAAAATCATTTAGTTATTAGTTAAACATAGCACACACAAACACGTTATAAAGAATAATTAGGGTCTTAAGTATTAACAATAAAAATAACTGAAAAGACTACATTACCCTTTATAAAAAAATACAAGGGCCTGTGTTTGGCCCCCATGTTAAATAAATAACTGAACTCTGATTCATTAGGGTCTCAAAAGCTACATTGTAAACCCAAAATGATGTAACTAATTAATACATTTGATTTAGCAGGTTTGTTTAGAGAATAAAGTGTGTTTAGTTTAATATAAAAAAAGAGTTAAAAATGGACTTGTCACTTCTGTTATAATCTCTAAGTTAAACATCTGCTACTAATATTATTTACGATCAGGTTGGTGCAGCTTTGTTTTAGAGTTCCATCCGAGAGTATTTTTGCAGTTTTATTTGCTATAATGAACTTTATTCTAGGACTTTGTTTTCTGATGATGTGGTGGATTAGGTGGGCGGAAAAAAATAAAATTGGGTCAGATTCTTCTGATTAAATCAAAATGTGTCTGAACCCAGGGCACAATGTTCTGAAATTACTGGGAAATCTCAGCAGGGGGACTCCAGGGTGGGAATTAATTTGGGCTGTTAGTGTTAGGCATGCAACAATAGTAATTAAGATTGGATCAATAGCTGAGGCACATGCTGATTGACCAGGTTTCCAGAAGCAAGGGAGAAAAGTCCTCGAGGGAAGAGTGAGTGTGTTTTAAGAGAGACATATTTTTCAATCTTTTGTTTTTATATGACTTTGGTGCCATTCTCTGATCCCACTATAAAATGGTGTTTTTTTTTTAACTAAAAGGTTTCAGAGGTGCTTTATGAGACGTTTATTCCAGGCTTTGAGAAACTCCCCCTGGCTTTGTAAGTTGTTAGAAGATTACAACAGTGCTGTTAAAGGCTACTGTGATAACAATGCTCTTCTACATTTTGAAACAGGAGTTAAGAGAGAGAGAGGGAGAGGAGAGAGAGAGAGGATAGAGAGAGAGAGAGAGAGAGAGAGAGAGATAGGTCCTTCTCTTCTCCTTCAGTTTCAGCTTGGTGCAGATTTGAAAATAAAGGGGTGTTCTTGTAGAGAAAAAAAAATAAAACTTACCGCTAATTCAAAATGAGGATCAAATGAGGATCTTTCTTTAGACTTTCTTAGAGATTCTTTGAGTCAAACATTTTTTTGTTCATTTAATTTTGTTATAACATGCAATTTCACATATCCGAATGAAATAATTTTACCTTAATCTCTGACGACGATTTCATTTTATCCAACAATATTTTTGTTATTTAGTAAATGTGGTCTGTTTAGCTTTACTTGAATTTTCTTAATAATGACAGTTATTTTTCAAAGAAGCATCATTTCAATAAGTAGGTTTGGCCAACTTGCTCTTAAAAAAAGTTTGTTAAGTACTAACATAGAATTATTAACCATTATGTTAAAATAATATGGTTCAACCATTACTCACTAATTGAAAATGAATAATAATAAAAACTGGAAGCTTTTTCTCATGGTTAAAGTAGGCCTATACAGTTAATTGATCTAAAATCAAAATTAGATTTTTTTAGTCAAGATGATGTTAGAAAAATAAAATCAAATTAATTCATTATATCTGGGAAAATATAAGTCTGTTTTTCTATTTGAGGTCTTCTAGTGTTTTTGATTGGAAATGTTTTACTATTATTTAAAATTAAAATCAAACTTTGTCTACAGAAGTCTTTTAAGATAAAAAATAATGTAGCACAAGTTTGAAGGTTGGATTTGTCTATTATTCATTGCATGTCATGTTATTAACAAGAAACAATATCGCTACACCACATTTATTTTCCAATTTGTTTGCATTTTAATGAGCTAAGAAAAAAAGAAAATGATAGCCAAATTTGGATACCAATCGTAAAAACAATAACATATCTAATGTAGCCTTTTGAGAAACTTGTTTACACTTTGATGATGTCATAAAACACAGACTTTAGTTTCAGGAGGATACACTGGGGCTCTATTTTGTGACAGACTCTATCTCAAGCAGAAGTTGAATGATCTCTGCATCTGCAGCTCTGTTTATTCAGGTCCCTTTAGTCTATACTGTGTTTAATCTAATATATTCAATACTATTATTCTTAATTGTTATCATTCTATGGGCTTGTGGACTTCATGAGTACGTGAAAATCAAGTCCATGAGTCCACAAAAAAGAGAATTGGGACAGGGCCTGTAGTGACAAACCTGAAGAAACAGCTCTGTTTATTTGATTGGTGATGTTTACTCATTAACCCGTAAGTATAAATACACAGTCATAAACATAATTGAATTAAAGACTTGATCTACTTGATCTGAAGACTTTAAGTCACCCTTAATAGGTACTTAAGATAAAGCATTACTTTTTTTTATTTCATTACAACACGGATTTCAAAGTGTAATTATTTTCTTAACTGATCAAGTTGAACAGGTTATATTTTTAAGTTTATTACTTTTTTAAGTTTATTACCTAAAAGTGGCAATACCTTCATTATATTATGTGCCAGTTTGAAACGGTAAATTATAGGTAGCAATTATCTGTCTGTCTGTCCATCTTTCTTTCTTGTATTTTCTGCTTTTTTTCTCTCTCATCTCTCTCACCCCCCTCTCTGTCTCTCCCTCCCTCATCTCTCTCTCTATTTATGTGTATGGAGTCTTTTCTACAATATATAATGTATTTATTTAATCCTCATTTGCAGTTTTCGCACAAGCAAAGGTATCGGCTACTCGGCTCATTTTGTGGGGAACTGTTTGATTGTTACATCTCTGAAGTCAAAAGGCAAGGGCTTCCAGCACTGTGTCAAATATGACTTTCAGCCCCGCAAGGTAACTTTTGATTTTCTCTGTTCTTTCTCTTCTGATTGATTTGTGGAACAATGAGTCGATGCACTTGTGATTTTTTGTGATACTTTATGAAATCACAAAGCTGTTGTATGATCCAGTTAATTGGGTTAAATATCATGTTTGGATACAAAAGGGCAAGGAGGTCTGATAACCAGGACATTTTCCATGTATAGTTTTTAGTTATTTATTCATGTGTACTGAAAAAAAAAACTCTCTAAGTTGAATTGTTACACTATTCTATAGATGGTGAAGCGTATAAAAGTCCACTACATATCAAAGCAATCAGCAGCAAGGTGAAAGATCACTAAAAGGTGTTTTGTGGACGTGAAATGTATCTTTTTTAAACTATGGGAGCTTCCTGTGGAAAAAAAATACAAAGCAGATTGATATTAAATAAATATCAATCCTGTTTGCCCTAAGCTTGTAAAACAGGAGGAACCGTGTGATTATGGTACGTCTTCAAATCAAAATTCCAAAAACAATTTTTCATCACTTGTGATCAAACAGACTCTTCTCATTCTGATTTCTTGACAGGTTCTATTCGGTTCAGTTGATTAAGACTTTCTATTCATGTGTTTTCAGTCTTAAAGGACAACTGTTAATCCTTAAATGTTCTAAAGATAAAGGTGTGTTCTCATTTAGTGCATAAACATGTCCTACGTTTTTAGTTTAGAGAATGAAAATGGTTGTGTTTTGGGGAAACAATACACTAATGTTTTTAACTATATTCTCTTATCGTAAATAAGAATAAATGTCAATAAAAAATATATGCACACTCTCAACGGTGTTGTTTCACAACACAGCCAGAATCTTTTTCATTGCCTTTTATCGCTGTGGAAAGCATATCTCAATTGGAAGCACCTTTCCAATATGGGACAATTACATGGCCACAACTATTCTAGTTTTACAAAGAGATATTTAAAAATACACATCTCAGTTCTTCAGAACAATTAAATAAAGATACTCATTTTATATGAGCTATATAACATCTATTCTCTTTAAAGTCAATTGAAAACTGAAACACTCAGTATTTCTATCCTATCCAAGAGGGGACTCTAATATGCACCAAACAATTACTTGTGACTCAGGAGTAATTCAATATTCAAGAATATCTTTAGTTGTTAATCAGTGAAATTAAATAGTGATTTTTTAATATAAATAATTAGCTGTTTCTCTTGTTAACCTTCCAAGCAACAGCTAGCTAACCAACAGGGGACTGACACCAATGAATCTGACACAATGGTCCTTTTTACCAATCCTAAGTGTCTTACATTTAAATAATGGGTTTACACACATACACAAAGTATACAAAGGTATGTTTTACGAAGGTCAAACACATCGTGACAGAGCAATGGAACATTTAAGCATAGACAGAAAACTCAGAAACAAACTAAAGACTGAAAAAATTAGGTAAATGAAAGTAAACATGGGTACTTATTAAAACAAAAAAGCAGAGTGCCAGATATAACTAACATAGATGGTGCATCTATAGCAGCGCACAAACATTTCAATCAATAACTCAATTTCTCAATAGTAGTGCATGCAGTGTTTAGGGAGGATGACGCATGAAGCAGTAGATAAACAAAGGGAGAATTTGGGGAATATAAAACTTTGAGGTATCTTTTGAAATAAATAAATATAAAAACAGCTGGAACTAAGGTAGAAAAAAAAACATAACCAAACAAGGATACTCATATTTATTTATTTCAAAAGATACCTCACATTTAGATGGTTTGAATCATCAAATTTTTAGATGAAAGAACCTGCCATGTCAATAGAGGCTCAACCAAGTAAGTTGATTTTAATTTTGCCTTTTGGGAACCTTTAATGACTTTTATTATTACAATTTTATTACACCATTTAAAAAAATCTCTCCACAATGGATGACATATTATATATGAAGGTGCAGAAGAGAGATATGAAGAGAGTGGGTGGGATCAGGAGCTTGGATGTCGAACCCTGGTCACCTGATGTACAGCTGCAGAGTCAGGACCAGTTTGTCAGAAAACAGGACCACAAATACCAATGTTTTTACCACATTTTCTTGGATGATCAAAGAGTAAATATTATGTGCATTTCAAATACCTATCATGACTCTTGTGAGCAGCAGATTTAGAGAAACGAAAACTGTGATGACCCTGGTTTCCTCTAAAGAAAAGCTATCATTACTTCCTTTATAATTTGATTTCCTTTCTCATCTGCTTCTTCCGCTCTATACTCCTCATTCAACATCTGATGTATTATTTATATTTAAATGCAAATTGGACTGCATTAGACCTCATGTCTTGATTGTTTTTCTCTTTTCTCTTTTCTTTGAACCTGATTTCTCAGCTTTGTTACTGAATAAAAATTGTAATATTGGCAAATGAATATATTGGAACGAAGGAAAGTGTTGAGTCATCTTTGTATCATGGTCAGGACCAATGCAAGATTCCATTGCTGTAGGCAATAATATGTCAGCAGGCCCCCTTATGCATAGAATGTTTTGTAAAAAAAAAAAAAAAATTATTAAATCACCAAAACATATACCTTGATGATTGCATGATTGCCAGACTACTTACATGTTTCTTCAATTAACTTTTAATTATCACCATGAAATACACTGTTAAAAGATCTGAAATAGTCTAAAAAGTTCACCCCGTTTGACCCGACCCAAACCCAATTTTGTTTACTGTGTTTTTTATGAGCCCGAACCCAACCCGAGCTCAAGATTATTCAAATTAGTTGGTTTATTATTTTGACTACATACTTGGCCACACTTCAAACTTAACAACATGAACAGTGATATACAGATATATAAATTGCCGTTGTATGAATCACCCTGGGGATACTCTTTAATATACGTGTGAGCAGAAAGATTTTGATTAGCCACTTTGATGCTAGACTTGTCAAACATTTTGGACATTATTGTTCTTTCCTCATAGAACTGCAGACTTGACAAACCTTTATGATATAGAATCAACAAAGCCACATGAAAATTCTGAAAATGTTGTACATTTTTCACATGCTCAGGGGAAAAAAATGTGTTTTGATATCCTCTCAAGCTCAGGGGTCTAAGCAAAAGCCTAGTTTGCCTGCGATGTTACATCGGCCTTGATTATAAGACATCAGCATAAAGCAGTAGAACAGATAAATGGAGCAAAGGAGCCAACGACAGAAGGCGATACTAGAACAATCCAGAAACGAACAATGAAAAGAGTTGAATGAACATTCCAGGAAGATTCAGAAGATTTCTTCCTACACTGAGATTCAACAAAACAGTAAAAGCAAAAAAAAAAAATGAAATAAAGACAGCATTCATCAAGGATTAGACACAAGGACTAGATGCACAGTGTAACGACATGATTGGGAACAGCTGTGAGGGCTAATCAATGACACAGCACAGCTGGTGGGAGTCAAGCGCAGGGGGAAATCAGTCTAACAAACGATATTTGTGGACTATTATGATTTTTATTCTGATGTTTACCACCCTCTCACTCAAGCATTTACAGTTAAGAATGATTGATTTATGGTCTTTTAGCTTTTCATTTGCTGCTGTGTAATCAGTTCTCTTTACTCTTGCAGTGGTACATGGTGAGCATTGTTCACATCTACAACCGCTGGAGGAACAGTGAGATCCGCTGCTATGTTAATGGGCAACTGGTCTCATACGGGGACATGGCCTGGCACGTCAACACCAATGATGTACGAGGACTCTCACACTTATGCATCTTATGTTCTCTCTCTCTCTCTCTCTCTCTCTCTCTCTCTATATATATATATATATATATATATATATATATATATCATTAATTCATTCATCTTCATGTCGGCTTTCTTACCTTTCGGGGTCGCCACAGCGGAATGAACCGCCAACTCTCTGGCATATGTTTTATGCGGCGGATGCCCTTCCAGCCGCAACCCATCGCTGGGAAAAAAAAAAAAAATATATATATATATATATCTCACCTTTCTCTCTTCTCTTTCACATCTCTCTTTCTCTATCATCTCTATCTCTTTCTTTTTCTAATTTCTGTGTCTCTTATTCCTTTTTTCTTTTTCTCGCTCTCTTTTTCACATTTTTCTTTTTCTTTTTTCTCTCTCTCTTCTTTCTCTTCTCTCTCTCTCTCTCTCTCTCTCTCTCTCTCTTCTCTCTCTCTCTCCCTCTCTCTTTCCTTTCTTCTTTATTTCACCTTCTCTCATCCCTCTCTCTCTCTTTTCTTCTCTCTCTCCCTCTCTCTCTCTCTCTGTGTCTCTCTGATTATTCTTCTGAATAATATTTCTAGCATCACAGCCTGAAAAGAAACTAGAAAATTGCATCGATCTAACTTCCTGTGCAAAAATATCCAATTTATTCTTGTTCTGATGTCAAGGCTACTGTGTAAAACATTTTTTATAGATTTGAATTATTCTAAAATTAACTTCCTAATTAGTTTTTGGGATTATATTTTTCAAATGCTTGATTGTGGCCTTGCACACAGTGCTTGCTGTTGTCAGATGAGTGAGAATGAAGGTGTTTAATAGCCCTGTAGGTTCACATATGTTTTTTTTTGTGTTTGCTGGCTTTTGGAATATCCCCTGTGCATCTAATTGGGAATAAAAAGACTTGCACTCTTAATGTTATTGATTGTAAAAAGAATTGTTTATAGACATTTCTATTTTGTACATGAGAAGTTATTTTGTATTCAGATTTTTTTTGGTCACAATTTAGTTATTCAAATTTTCTGATTTATAGGCATCTTATTAACATTATGAGATGTGTTTTTTTCAGGCCTTTACTTTTTTTGTTACAAAAACATTCAGAACAAGTTATTGAGGATATCCTATACTAAATCCAACCGCTTTGTAGCTCAATTCCTCACTATTCCTCTGAACGCAGATAGAAACTTATATTTCCAAGGGAGCAATTTTTCTTCATGTAATCTTAGAATGTAGTCACACAAATGTTTTCCAAGTCAATGGATGGGTGACGCAGTCTTAAGAATTCAGTGGATAGTCGGAGATCTTTTGCTGTTTTAGATTACTTTTTCTCAGATATTGAAAGCCATCAACAGCCTCAGATCTCAGAGGTTTTGAATATGGTTAAACCAATTGTCTTGTAATTGCATGACATGACATCTTTGTAGTTGTACATCTCCATTTCAACACTGCTCCCATCCCCTGAACAAACATACCATTTGACCAAAAGCACATTGTTGTGCTTATGATAGATCCTTGTGATGGTTTTGAGGTTTGTTTGGTTCTGACTGGACTCACACTTTATAATAACGTTTACTCACTGACATCTTGATTTTAAAGCAAGAGCTTAATCTTTTGTCCTCAGGTATACCCAGTCTAACGATTCCTATCGGTTTTCTCTCTGTGCTTACCCCAGAGCTATGACAAATGTTTCCTGGGCTCATCGGAGACGGCAGATGCCAACCGTGTGTTCTGTGGACAGCTCGGAGCCATCTATGTGTTCAGTGAAGCGCTAAACCCTGCTCAGATATTCGCCATCCATCAACTCGGCCCTGGCTATAAGGTAGAGATCACATTTAGCAAAGTGTGCTTCGCATCAGTGCTCTCTTTCACTGTTCGATGCAAGAAATGGTAATATTTGTAAGTTTTTGATTATTGTTAAGTCTGCATTATGATGTAAGCACAGTATATATACATATATATATATATATATATATATATATATATATATATATATATATATATATATATATATATATATATATATTGATAGGACAGCATCTTGCAGTTGATGTAGATTTGTTGCATGCACGTCCAGGGCATGAAGCTCCTGTTCCACCACATCCCAAAGATGTTCTATTGGGTTGAGACTGTGGGGGCCATTTTACTACAGTGAACTCATTGTCATGTTCAAGAAACCAATTTGAAATGATTTGAGCTTTATGACATGGTGCATTATCCAGCTGTAGCCAAGTAGTCATTTTTATTTATGTATTATTATATTGCAAGTTTTAGACATGGCATATCTAATTGGAATGCAATCTTTTCTTCCTTTCATTCTTTTCTACTTTAGAAACACCACTCATTTTTCACCACACAATCTGTAACCCTTTAAATTCAGCAGACCCAATGCAATCACCAAAAGCAAAGTTTTGCTTGTAAAATTAACCTATTTGCAGCTTACTCTGAGATCTTGTGGGCGAATATTCCTTTAAAATGTCTATTTCGGAAATGCTGGGAGTTTGCTTTCTGAGCTGTCTACCTGCTGACTGGTTGGGTTTGTCATGTCAACCCTTGGTAGGTGATGACAGACTCATGTTTTTGAATTTGGGATGATGGATACCTGTCTGATTTTCTTTTTTTTTTTTTTAGTTGGACATCTGTCTCTCAGAAACAAGACCAAAAAACCTAGTTGTATAACAGATGAATATTATTTCAAAGTAATTGAAAATGATGATCTTATTGCCAAATAAAATCTGGTTAGTTGTGGGGAATTTGACAGCTCTTTTTCTGTCCCAGCTGCTAATCTCTAGTTGTGTTGGGAAAAAGTTGCTATCCACTTAAATTTCACTATTAGTATAAATGGCATTGAAGATTGATGCATGCAACATGTGTTATATTGCGCATACGTGACATAAACATGCTATAAAGCTATTTATTTTAGTAAAAAAAATTATTTACTTAAAAAAATATGAACTTTACGACATTTTATATGATACTTTATACTTTATAATAATCATAAAGTTTTTCTTTGAAGATTTTATTTCATTAAAAAGAGATTTTCTTGGTAACTAAATTCAAAAACAGTTTACTTGCCTCATACTGCTCTTTTGTTTGTAATTGGAAGACAAATATTTTAAGTGTATTTTTATGTGTGAAATTGATACTAAAATAATATTTTCGGTTGTTTATAAAGACTACCCTGCGCTTGTGGAAATTATTTGGTAATGTGGAGTTCTATCAACATTAACACTCAACCCCATAAAACAGAACATTTCCATCTTTATGGGACAACAGTTCTCTGCAGAATTTCAGAATGACAATGTTATTGTTCAGTGCTTTCATTACAAAACAGCTTAAAGCGAGTTATACAGATAAGAAAGTGAAGCTTGTTTTTTTAACTTATTTGTTTATTATTAAAGCTCTGTTTGTTATGGCATTGTTTCATGCTATAACTGCTTGTAAAGTGAAGGCAGCAAAGGTTCCCAGTGTTGTTTCCTAATGAACTTCTATGTTGATGAAGTCTGCCTCTGGATGTCTCCCAGACTTTCTTCCAATTTCATTCCTCTGACCTTTGTCGCTAATTCTCAAGGTGCCTTTGAAGCGCTTTAGCATTTAATTGCATCCATGGGGTAAACAGATCAGGTTGTGGAGATTCTTCTCCTTTGTTCAAGGCTGGATCTTTATTAAATAAAAAACTCTGTCATGCTAGCAATTGTACTACACTAATTTTCTCTCAAGCAACATGCTTTGATTAGTGAGTCATTATCAAAAACAATAAACCACATGAAACAAACAGTAAACATGTGATCCTAGAATATATATTCATAATCTGAACAATGGGGCTTTGTAGCTAATTTAAATTGTTACAGCACAACTGAATTACTTTTTTCAGATTCTTCAACCTTCAAGGACAAATAAGTTGCTAGCTTCTAAAATGATGTCTTCCGCCAAACATTTACTCCTAGCTTTTCTCTGATCACTATAGACTGGTCATTTCCCTTATTAATTGGGCTTGTGGCCCCCTGATTCTAGTTGCCCCTCACGTCATGGTGATGAGCAGGATGGCAGAACTAATGAGCCGTCTGCTTGAGGGAGAAAGCAATTACCCTGTAAGATTCTGAATGGAGCTCTGCTAATCTGAAAGAACCTTGTGGATTTCCATAGAGTGCTGTCTGTCAGTTCAGAGTCAGCTTGCTCTAATAGATCAGCTTGCCTAGATCAGCTTTCTTAGATCATGGCTTTAGCCTCCTTTTGAAAAAAAAACAAAAAAAATATTAAACAGTAAAGTTTCGGTCTCTTCCACATTTTTTTTTCCACAGCAGTTTTTGATAGAAATAATAATAATATTAATAAAACAACTATTACTACTACAACTACTACTACTACTACTACTAATAATAATAATAATACTAATAATAATACATTTATTATTTACTTCCACTTTTCTAGCCACCCAAGGACACCTTACATCAAACAAGTGAACAAAATCGTAAAACATATAAAATCTTAAAACAACAGTGTAACATAGGCATTATGAAGCACTGGAACGTTAAGTTAGAGATTGTACACTTGTGTAAAAGTATTTAAGAGCTTGCAGGTCACTGCTGCACTATCATTAGGCTGTTGCAGGTAGCAGTAGCAGCACACAAGAACGCTCACTAACCAAGAGACACCAAGGGTTGAGCTTGTGCGCAGTCAACATGAGTGTGAGCAGATAGAGAGAAGGTCCCTGAAATAGAAGAGAATGAAGCCATTCAGAGACTAATGTGTGAGAAGAATTTTTTTAACTGTGAGAAGAATGTTATAGGCAGCCAGTGATGCTGTTGAAGGACTGGGCTGATATACATAAATAACATCTATTGTTTTATATTTTCTTTTATAAAATTTTTATTCTGGCAAATCATGGCAATTGACCATTAACCACACCAATTTGGCCTTTCTAACTCAAATATGCCTTTGTCACTGTTACAACCCATTTCAATTTAGTAGTAAAAGCAAAAAAAAAAAAAAGACTCTTTACAACATTAAACAAATGATTACCAGAACACTCGAACCAGAGCACAATTTAAAAGTTACAAAAGAGACTTGACATGTATTGTAATAAGGGGTTTTGTCTGTGGAGATTTCTTGTTGCATGATGTAATCTTCTGGAAAACCCTTCAGAATTTGTTTCATGAGGAGAACTCACAACTGTTGCTTCTGATTGGTTTAGTTTGTTGACTGTATATCAATCTAGGCTAAAAAAGATGTATATAGTGGTGATATTAGGCTCTTCTAATATCTAAAAAAATATATTTTTTACTCTCAATTATTTTTATTATACAATAACATAACATTAAACTGTTCATGTTTAAAAAATGTTTGCTTTGTTGTGACAAAAAAAAGCTGAAAGCATCAGTTAATTGTGCAACTTGCAGTCAAGAGCCCTTCAAAAAACATTTGACAATAGCATGACAATTATCAATATTGGCTGAAATACAAACAAAAAAGCAATTATTTTGATATATTTTTTGGCCTTATCGCCCAGGGCCTAGTGAGCTTATTTGCCAACCACAGTTCTGGTTGAGATCAGTGGCTGTTTCGGCAAGCAGACAGCCAGAGCTTTGCCAACAACAAAAAGGAGTTTTGGCTGATCACAGCTGTTCATGTGTGTTCCAATCCTAGTTGCAAGCTGCTGTTTGGACACAAATAATCTGAGTGTCTGCTTGAAGAGTTTGACCAGATTTAGCTGTTGCCATAGCTGTTGTTTAGTGCTTGGACTAAACAATGTTTGCTATCGGGGTACGTTCAGAGATGTACTGTGAATATTAAATGAGTTATTAGTAGAATAATTCAATCTTTTTTTTTCTGCATTTTGTTTCAACAATCATTGAAAAAAAAATAATTTAGAGAATATGACGAATATCTTGGCAACTAGTTTATCTCATATGTATTACTTTATTCACTTGAACTATGTATTGATTATAAAATATTTCAACATAATTCAATAAAGGTTATTTAGATCTGTACAGTATACGACAGCATTGCTATACAGAAACGTCTGTGGCATATGTGGCTGTTATATATGCTGAATAACCTGATAACTAGCAGTATGAAAACCTCCACCTTTTATATTGTATTTTTTCTGGTATTCACTCCTCATCTTTTGTGACTGCAGCTTCCACAGATTATTATTTCAGTCAACTATAATGTGTTCTCTCCCATAGGGCCTTGTAGCCCTTTTGGCCTTTTAGCAGTGAAGTAATGCAGGCTGGCAGAGACAGTAAACGCAGGTCTCCTGTGATTTATGTGACTGATTTAAAGATGACCTGATTACCGTTTCGACTCACAGGAAAAGACTGGATGTGCTGACACTGTGGAAAAACACTGACCCCAGTCAAACCCTTTACCTGAGGTCTGGTCTTCTCTGTGTTGATGGGATGCAAAGGCTAGGTCCCTGAATAGTACTTTAGATGAATAACTACACAAGGGTGTATTTTCTGAGTTCTTCAAAAATTTTCTATGATCAAATTTTATTATTACTCTCTAAAGCACACTGGATTCACACACTGTAAAAAACAAAGAACAAATGGAGAAAAACGCTGCCTAATTCTGTAAATATACAAATGCTAATAAACAGTACATTTAGTTTAAAAAAAGAAACAGGAACGGAAATATCACCAACTCTGAACTGAAGAGCACTTGATTGTCAAAAAGTCTTAATTGCTGGTTGCTATAACATGAGCTATTTATTATGAGCTATTGTGTATCTGTATTTTTGTTTCTGTATTTAACGTTTGTGTTATCTGCTTTATGTAATAGTGAAGTGTATATTTTTTTTAAATGTCCTGCTGAGCATGCATGCCAGCATTTCCATGAAGTGCACTTTACTGAACATTTCAGTTTTAAACACTCTTTCATTTATCATATTTCTTAAACAAATTGTATTGTGTCTTGGCCAACCGAGACTGGTTGAACGTAAAAATTATAATGTTTCAAAATGGTTCAAAAATTCAAAATAGACCCGCATCACATGAGCAAGTTTACTGAATCAATGCAGACTCTATTTCAGATTAAACCAAACATTTAACTAAAGCTGCTCAAGCTTTATCTTCTCGACTGACCAACAGAAAAAAAAAGATTCTTTGTTTATCCAGATAAAACTCTGTTGAGATCGAGATCTCTTTTTAATGAGTGACCTGGCTAAGAGGTTTACACACAGGCCATTTGCCAAGTACTCATCTTGTATCAATACTTAATACAATCAAACTTGAATTAAAAAGAACATAGGGTACTCGGTTTCTGCAATCTAGTTTTTTTATTATTAATAATAATTTATAGGTGATTAAAAAATAGGTGAATTAAGCAATTAAACACTCAGGTAAACCCTTTAAACTCATTATTTTTAAGTTATGTAAAATGACTTAAAAATAGGTATTACTAATTATTAAACTAAATATTTAATATAAAAACAGATAACTATTTATGCATGCCATTTAAAAACTTAAAGTAATAAAAAATTTATTCAATAGTGATGCAGTAGGAACAAAATAATTACACTTGTTTTTTCAACAAAGCCTCTCTGGACCATGGGAAATTGTAATATAGTGACAGTAATATATAATATTGATATATTAACAGTACTAATAATATCTACTCTATTTGTTTAGTGCACTCAGAACTACTTTTCAGTTTTGTTAAATTCCAAATTAGTTATTTTAAGCCAGTGATCAATATCTTATATTCACTCAAGGGTTCTCTGCTGTATCTGAGTGTATGTCTCAAAACATATTACCTACGTGTACTTTATTACCACTTTATTTTGTGAATTTTGTTTATTTGCAGCTTCTGTAAACACCTGTTTTGTTTCCATTGGATTTAAAAGATATCAGTTCCTTGCTTGGACATTCTTTTTGTTATGTTGTCAAGTAGACGGATGCCTTGAGTATCAGATAGTGAGTGAGCATTGACTCATTTGTTTCTGTCAGGAGTCTGGTAGACGTCTGGATGGTGTTCCTTCTGATCTTTTCTTTCCTAGGTAGAATGTTTCAGTGAGATTTAAATTCTCAGTTTGATTATGTTTTTATTTTTCATCACTGTTGGCATCTGCTTCCAGCATGATGATAATTTTTTTTGTTATTATTTTGAATTATTGCTGTCTAAAATTGCTAAATCAAATAGCTGTGAAAATATAGGTTTCATCTCACCTCTCATTTTATACAAAAATTGGATAAGTACCATAATTATGATTCTGATTCATTTTGGCAAACGTAGCTCTATCACAATAGTTAGTGTTGCTGCTTCTGAGAGGTGGGATTACATGTTTTTAATGGAAACTTAAAATAGCATATAACTGTGGCATATAACATGTCTACACATGCACTCTGGAATGTTTAAAATACATCCAGTGGTTCCTTTTGTGTCCTTTAATCCTGCAAATGTGTCGTTCTCAGAGTATTTGTTTATGATGTCACAAACCATAGGATCCTGTCCACAAACTTAGTCTTTATTATACAGTATAATGCTGTTTTTGCTTTTGCAGTTGCCAAGCTTTCCAATAACTTTCCAATAATTTGTTGTTGGATGATCTTTTATTTTTAATAATTCAGTTATTAATAACATCTCATTACAAAAAAAGGCTTTTTTAAACTTGTTTTGACTAGGTTAAAATCAAATTGTTTTACTGACTTGTGTGAAATCAGAACCTAATTCCTCTTGAAGGTAAGAGGCTTTGGTTTTATGATTACAATTTACAGTAACTCAATCGTGTTTTAAACACTACAATAGTTAACTGGAATTCAATTTCTGTTTCATAAACAGAAGACATTGTCTGAAATAACAAAAGTTACATTAAACACGCTCTGAAAACACCTATTACTACAAATTATCTACAGAGTTTTTAAAAAAAGTCATAATGACCATTCTTTCTGATGCCTTTTTTATTCACATAGCCTACCCTTAATATATCTATAACATGATGAATAAAAAAAAAGCCTTTTGTCAGTTTTTCAACATGATTTTTCAGGCTTTAAAACATTAACATGAGTCATCTGCTTCCACCTAAACAATGATTTACCATTTCAGTCCTTTACTGTTACACTTTCAGAGAGAAAGTAGATTTCTATTTGCTTCTCCAAAAGTGAGGTGAACCTAAATGACCCCTATTGTGAATATTTAGTTGATATAGAAGAACAATACATAATGCATTATTAATTTGATTTTAATTGACATAATGTTTTTCAAAGATTAAGGTCGATTTTACTTAAATTTGACTGCTGTAACTATATGATATTAGTTGACTTTCCGTTCTTTTCTAATCTAATATATTTTGAGATTTGTCTTTAGCAATACCTTTTAAATGCAGCATTAAACCAGTCCTCAGCAGTTGACATTTTTGTTATCACTGTCTAGCAGAGAAAAGTAAACATTGCAGCATGTTTGTGATTAAAACTACCACACTGATAATATTTGATTGGGCAATTCAAATGAAATGCTAAACTAATTAATTTTATCTTGAGTAACATGTTAGCTGACTTCAAAAATGCCAATAAACATGTGTTTAACAAATCTTTGAAGTGCATTAATGGGCATCAGATAAAAGTCAGAACAATATCATGTTTATACAATGAGGTGGTATTGGCATTGTAAATGAGAGAGAGAGAGAGAGAGAGAGAGAGAGAGAGAGAGAGAGAGAGAGAGAGAGAGTAGAGGAGAGGGGGAGGAAGATGTGTGCTGCGACGTAGCTAGAGACCAAACTCGCAGAGATATTTGTCCTCTTTTTTTAACAGTTCAAAACACATTTACTGTAAGAAAACGGTCAACCTTTAAAGGGACCCAAAAAGGCTTAGATGTTAGTGGTAGCAGAGGATTGCTTCTGCATCTTTTAGATAATGGTGTGCTTCTGCATCTTTTAGATAATGGTGTAACCACTGTTTTCTTGTAGGAGACCATTGACCATATGTAATATGTATGCAGCATGAGTAAAATTTAATATGAACTCCTATAATAGCTCTTTGTCTGCCACTCAATAATATTGTTAGTATTGGATGCAAAACATACCTCTTGGAGAGGTTATGTGTGGATGACATCAACACCTAGATGTGCAGCAGGTGTTGAGTGGCAGATCTTTGATTCGACAGAACATGAAACATCCTCGTGAATGATAATGCAGCCTGAGCACAGTGATTCCCTCATAGCCATTCTTCATCTTCATGATTATTTCATGTCACCAGACTCATTTATTATTCATCACGCTTCCTCGACTTTGGATAAGATTTAATCACAGCTAAAAACTAATCTTCTTTTTCATGCAGGAACACTAAATCCCTTTGTAAGCCTGTGGAATGATATAATTTACATAGACGACACATTAAATTCACATCGTAGTGTTCTTGTGTATGTTGTGATATGTCTCCATCATACACTGTCAATAATGTAGAACCTTTTTATCTATTTTCCCTCCTTAGAGTACTTTCAAATTTAAATCAGAGAGTGATATTCACCTGGCTGAGCATCATAAACAAGTTTTGTATGATGGGAAGTTAGCAAGCAGCATCTCTTTTTGCTACAACGCTAAAGCCACGGATGCTCAGCTGTGCCTGGAGTCCTCCCCACGAGAGAACTCGTCAATCTTTGTGCATTCCCCTCACGCTCTCATGCTACAGGTATGAATCTACTGTACACCAAGTTATACTTTTTAATTCAAAATGAAGCACATTATCTATTGTAATGTCACTAAATGTTAATCAGATTCTGGATGTGTTAGCTTAGGCAGTAGTTTGCCATCTAATGCTAATTGTGTGAAGATTAATATCTCACTACACAGACTGTTCAGTGGGACTTGATTCTTTTGTGTTTTAATTGCTGAACACATTTGCCACAGTTTGTTAATCCATTTGATTTGGACCTTCTGTTTCTGTGTAGGACGTAAAGGCCATTGTTACACACTCCATTCACAGTGCCATCCACTCCATTGGTGGGATTCAGGTGTTGTTTTCTCTCTTCGCACAGCTGGATTTCCATCAGCACAATGAAAGCCAGGTTGAGACCACAGTGTGGTGAGTACAGGAACGGAAGAGAGTAATTCTCATTGAATGGATATTGTAGCAGCCCATATTACATTGAAGCTGCTTAGGTTAGTGCAGAATTGAACTTGTTTAAGCATACGAGGACTCCCACTAAAATGAACTAAATGTTTGTTTAATATTCTCCAAAATAAAACGTATCCACAATCAAAACGTAATGGTTACTTTCATAACTCCCGTTCCCCGAATAGGGAACGGCGACTTATGTCGGTGACGACTATGGGAAGCTCCACTAGGAGCGATGTACTCTCTCCATACTATTTCAAAATGCCAATCAGCGAACCTGCTGGTAGTCACGGGATCACATTGTCCAGCATAAAGTGAATGCAAGCATGAAGCTCTTTCTGTTGTGAAGCAGAGCCATACTCACCGCCTAGACAACCAGACCATAAGTCTCTGTTCCTTATTCTGGGAACGGGGGTTACTAAAGTAATAATTACGTTCCCCATCAGTCAGTCACTACAACTTATGTCGGTGACGACTATGGGAACGCCCTGCAAAACAGCACAACCTAGTTCTTCCGCATCGGCCGATGGCCAGGCAAGCTGGGCACATCAGTAGACATAATTTTTAATGGGGAATCGGGTAAAATTCTCTCATACCGACTCATACCAGAGGAGGGAGCATCAATCCCAGAGCTGAAGAAAGACGCGCGGAGGCCGTACTCACCACCTCGAAGGCTGGACTTAGAACGTCCGGCAGTTTAATACAAACAAAGTTTCATTGAGGGACTGTCACACCCAGAGAGAAGGATCCACACGCAACTTGTCAACCAAGGGATTTTAATAACAGTTCCAAACAAGGAGAGCCAATAGTATGCCTCTATAAACGCTTTGATCGCTCAACGAGCGCAGGAGACCGTACAGCAACCAGTGTCCAAATTGGCAGGCGTGAGAGAGGTCAGACAGGCAGGCATCAAACGGGAGACAGATGGGACAACGAAGGCGTTCAAGCTCGGTGTCAGACAAGCGAAGTCAAAGGTAGGTGGCAGGCCGGGACAACTCCAAAAACAAAAAGAGGATTCAGCAAAACTGGGCAGAGAGGGAAACAGGTTCAGAACAGAGAACAATGACAATGACAGGATTCAAAAACTTCAGCAAGCTAGCCCGAAATACGACAGGACACACTAGCGACTAGAATGGAAAAGGGAGAGCTTAAATAGCAAAGGAATTATAGGAGATAGAAGACAGGTGCAGCACATGTGCACACTGATCAGTGATCGCGATCAGCTGAGTGCCCGCTGCAAGAATGAGAGAGAGAGAGAGAGAGAGAAATCAAGCCAGGGTCCTGACAGTACCCCTCCCCCCAGGCACGCCACTTGGCGTGCCCGAGGTAGCAAGAGACTGGCGCTGATGGAACTCCTCAATAAGCGAGGGGTCCAGGATGTCCCGCGCCGGGACCCAACTCCTCTCCTCAGGACCATACCCCTCCCAATCAACCAGATATTGAAATCCCCGTCCACGGCGTCTGGCCTGAAGAATCCTTTTAACTCTAAAAGCAGGGATATTGTCGATAACAAGGGGAGGGGGAGGGGAAGGCGAAGACAAATTAGGGGAATGGGGGGAACATAAAACAGGCTTGATTTTAGAGACATGAAAGACAGGGTGTACGCGACAGAGGTGTAAGGGCAGTCGAAGGCGGACAGTCACCGGGCTCATGACCTTACTAATGGAATAGGGTCCAATAAATTTAGGTGCCAATTTTCCAGCCGAAACCTTAAGGGGCAGATCTTTAGTGGATAACCACACCCGTTGCCCACAGACATACCTGGGGGCCTGCCTACGGTGACGATCCGCTGCAGCCTTAGTGCGTCCCCTGGCCCGAAGCAATGCCTCCCTGGCCCTAATCCAGGTGCGTCGACAACGGTCAATGAATGCCTGGACCGAGGGGACGGCTGCTTCGGAGCCCTGGGAAGGAAACAAAGGGGGTTGATATCCCAGACAACACATGAACGGGGATAGTCCAGTCGAGGATACCGGTAATGAGTTATGAGCATATTCTGCCCATGTGAGCTGTTGACTCCAGGATGAGGGGTTGTGGGACGCCAGGCAACGGAGCATTCGGCCAAGATCCTGATTGGCACGCTCTGTCTGGCCATTGGTCTGAGGATGAAAGCCTGATGACAGACTGGTGGAGGATCCAATCTGCCGGCAGAACTCCCTCCAGAAATGGGAAATAACTGGGGCCCCCTGTCAGAGACCACATCTTCCGGAAGACCATGAATCCGAAAGACATGGTCCACGACCTCCCGAGCAGTCTCTCTAGCCGAAGGAAGTTTAGGAAGGGGAATGAAGTGGACTGCCTTGGAAAAGCGGTCCACCACTGTGAGAACCACCGTTTTTCCATTGGATGGAGGGAGGCCTACCACAAAATCCAAGGCAATATGTGACCAGGGGCGGGAAGGAATGGGGAGGGGTTGTAATAGACCAATGGATGGCGCATTAGAGGACTTGTTTTGAGCACAGACAGAGCATGCCCCCACGAACCGACGAACATCCTCAGCCATGGCGGGCCACCAAAACCGCTGGCGGATGGCAGCCAGCGACCTCCTCACCCCTGGGTGGCAGGTGACTTTGGAACAGTGGCCCCATCGGAGAACAGCAGTGCGAACTGCATCAGGAACAAAGAGCAGACCCGCCGGACACCCACCGGACACCTCGACCCCAACCTGTGCTCGTTTGACGCGCTCCTCAATTCCCCAGGAGATCGCCCCCACCACACATCTGGACGGTAAGATGGTCTATCGGGAGGGGAAGGATCTACAGGAGAATCAAAACAGCGAGACAGGGCATCAGGTTTGGTGTTTTTGGAGCCCGGTCTATACGATAAGGTGAAATTGAAGCGCCCCAAAAAATAGAGCCCCAGCGGGCCTGCCTGGCATTCAGTCGTTTGGCTGTCTGTATGTATTCCAGGTTCCGGGTGATCGCTCCACACAATAAAAGGTACTGCTGCCCCCTCCAACCAGTGGCGCCACTCCCCCAAGCAACCGGACCGCCAACAGCTCCCGATTACCGACATCATAGTTTCGTTCTGTGGGAGACAAACAGTGTGAAAAATACGCACAAGGATGTAATTTGTGATCAACAGGAGATGTTTGAGAGAGGACCGCTCCGACACCTACCTCTGAGGCATAAACCTCCACAACGAACTGTCGGGCAGGGTCAGGCGTAATAAGGATCGGCGCAGAGGTGAACCGAAATTTTAAATCATCAAAGGCAGTTTGAGCAGCTACCGACCAACCAAACATGACCCTGGTGGAGGTTAGTGCAGTCAGGGGAGCCGCCAACCACCTGAAATCCCTGATAAATCGCCGGTAAAAATTGGCGAAGCCCAGGAACCGCTGTAACGCTTTTCGGGAGTCAGGTACCGGCCAGTCGGAGACAGCCCTTACCTTCGCAGGGTCCATGCGAAGTACCTCAACTGAAATTATGTGTCCCAAGAAAGAAACTGACTGGACATGGAATTTGCACTTCTCCGCCTTAACGTACAGCTGATTCTCCAGCAGCCGTTGAAGCACTCGTCTGACGTGTTGGATAGGTTCCTGTATGGTGGAAGAAAAAATGAGAATATCATCCAAATAAACGAAAACAAATTGATTAATCATATCACGAAGTACATCGTTGACGAGTGCTTGAAAGACTGCTGGAGCGTTGGTGAGTCCAAATGGCAGAACAAGGTACTCAAAGTGGCCTGTAGGTGTATTGAATGCTGTCTTCCATTCGTCACCCTCCCTCATACGGACAAGATGGTAAGCGTTACGTAGGTCCAACTTTGTGAAGAATCTCACCCCCTGCAAGAGATCGAAGGCCGAAGACATAAGCGGTAGGGGGGTACCGGTTCTTAATGGTTATGTCATTCAAACCTCGATAGTCTATGCAGGGGCGCAGAGAGCCATCCTTCCTTCTTCACAAAGAAGAACCCTGCTCCAGCCGGAGAGGAGGAGTGACGAATGATACCAGCTGCCAGGGACTCAGTTAAGTATTTGTCCATGGCTGCTCGTTCCGGAGCAGACAAGGAAAAAAGACGACCTCGAGGCGGAGAAGTGCTGGGAGGAGGTCAATGGCACAATCGTATGGCCTATGAGGAGGAAGAGATACGGCACGGGACCTACTGAACACCACTCGCAGATTGTGGTACGTGTTCGGTACACAGGATAAATCTGTATCGTCCTCCAGAAACAATGGACAAGGAGAAACCGGAGAAGGAGCAGACAACAGACAATGTGCATGGCAATACAGGCTCCATGACGACACAGAATTATCTGCCCAGTTAATACAAGGACCATGACGAGATAACCAGGGATGGCCGAAAACTATAGGAGTGGTGGATGATTTATAAACTAAAAATCTAAGCTCCTCTGTGTGGTTGCCGGAAGTGACCACCCTCACCCAGTTAGTAACGGAGGAGATAGTGGCGATGGGTCGGCCATCCAGAGCGAGGGCAGTTGACAGGGGAATTCAAGAGGCAAGATAGCAATTCCTCTGGACCGAGCCCAGTTCTCATCAATTAAAATTCCCCTCTGCCACTGAGTCTATCAAAGCCGCACCTTTAAAAGAGACATTATTAATAATAATAGACACACTCAATTGGGTACGCGATCCCTGAGCTGGGGAGGTGGAAGGACTCCCCTGACTACTGACGAGCGATGGCTTTTAATGGACAAGAAGCTGCTTGGTGGCCTTGCCCACCAGAGTAGAGGCAGAGACCTGCCCCCAGGCGTCGCTGTCTCTCCTTAGCGGTCAGGCGGTAACGACCCAAGACCATAGGCTCAGCCTCTGGCGTGTCCATGGCCATCGGGAGAGAGATGGGAACCGGCGTTTCAGGTCTGGGCTGGACTGACGGACCCCGCATACGACGCCGCAACTCCATCCTGGCGTCTAGTCGTATGGCCAAGCTGATGAGGTCATCCAAGCCCTCCGGTGGCTCCCGAGCATAGATCTCATCCTTGACCTCCTCCATGAGGCCCTCCAAAAAACGAGCAGTCAGGGCTTCAGTATTCCAGTTACATGTGGCAGCCAGGGTCCTAAATTCCACTGCATAATCTGCCACTGAACGCTTTCCTTGTTTAAAGGATGCCAATAGCCGGGAAGCCTCCTTGCCCAAAACAGAACGATCAAACACTTTAAGCATCTCTTCTTTAAATGCTGAAAAATCTGAACAGCACCCGGCTTGAGATTCCCATACTGCCACACCCCAGTCACGTGCCCGACCAGTCAGGAGGGAGATAACAAATGCCACCTTTGAACTGTCAGAGGAGTAGGTCCTGGGCTGAAGGGAAAACACCACCTCACATTGGACAAGGAAGGAACGACACTGAGTGGGCTCCCCGGCATAAACAGGTGGATTATTGACTCGCGGCTCCGCAGTGGGCGGAGCCACAGCGGACGCGGGTTGATCAGCTTGGAGCGCCGCGTGACTGAGATGGTTCAGTCGCTCCGTAAGCTCTGCTACCTGGGCATTCAAAGTCTCCACAGATCGTCGAGCATGGAATAACTCCTCCTCATGACGGCCCCAACATAGCTCCTTGATGCTCCACTGCAGAACGGATCGTGACGTCTGCTGGATCCATAATGGCTAGTGTGTAATGTCACACCCAGAGAGAAGGGTCCACACGCAACTTGTCAACCAAGGGATTTTACAGTTCCAAACAAGGAGAGCCAATAGTATGCCTCTATAAACGCTTTGATCGCTCAACGAGCGCGGGAGACCGTACAGCAACCAGTGTCCAAATTGGCAGGCGTGAGAGAGGTCAGACAGGCAGGCATCAAACGGGAGACAGATGGGACAACGAAGGCGTTCAAGCTCGGTGTCAGACAGGCGAAGTCAAAGGTAGGTGGCAGGCCGGGACAACTCCAAAAACAAAAAGAGGATTCAGCAAAACTGGGCAGAGAGGGAAACAGGTTCAGAACAGGGAGAACAATGACAATGACAGGATTCAAAAAACTTCAGCAAGCTAGCCCGAAATACGACAGGACACACTAGCGACTAGAAGATGGAAAAGGGAGAGCTTAAATAGCAAAGGAATTATAGGAGATTGAAGACAGGTGCAGCACATGTGCGCACTGATCAGTGATCGCGATCAGCTGAGTGCCCGCTGCAAGAATGAGAGAGAGAGAGAGAGAGAGAGAAATCAAGCCAGGGTCCTGACAGGGACCTATGGACATTGCAACTTGAACCACTAGGGAAAGGTCTTTCAGAGGGAAGATAGCATATATGGAACTAGCTAGAGCAATAGTTTTAGAGAGTTAGCCTTTCAGGGAACTGCTCGGCCCTCCCGTGCCTGGGGTCATAAAAGATTCAGCCGGTAGTCCCTCATAGAGGGCACACATGTGGACAGAACGTAGGAATACTCTGCTTACTCTACTATGACTGTTGAGGTGAGAGGAGCCAAAAAGCTGGAGGTTTTAGCATCTAGCACGGCTGAAGAGAAGGATTCAACGCTCAGGTTATAGTCCCTGGCAAAGGTGTTGGGTGTCAACTAACCCGCAGCCTTGCAGATCTTTGCCAGCTGAGTACCTCTTGCCAGCGCCCATAAGGCCACAACACCCCTGATAGAGTGAGCGCTCAACTGCAGCGGGCAAGGGACATTAGACGCTGTGTATGTGGCAGGGGCCAACCTCTGTTTAGAGACAGCCTTCCCTATCACCTGCTGTCCTCCAACGCATACAAGAGCTGATCAGAACTTCTAAGGTTCCAGGTCCTTTCTACATAGATCTTCAGTGCTCGAACTGGGTTATTGGGACCAGGGGCTGGTGCTTCCTCCTCTATGGGCAGAGCTTGGAGGTTCACTACCCGAGTTTTGAAGGGGATGGTAGGAACGTTGGGCACATATCCAGGCTTGGGCTTAAGAGTAACATGAGTATCACTAGGTTCCGAAACTCAATCGCTGCCTCAACATGTCTACGCCCAAGACAATCGATGCAATGATCGTGGCTATCTGTCAATGTGATCAATCCACCACATCCAACAGACTCGCACGGTTGTGACATGTTTGGAACACGCTACAAAAGTCGACCGGCAAAACAAGTCCTCTACTAAGAAAAGGCATCTTACTTGTTGTGGAAGGCAGTGAAAGAGCCTAAGTCTGGGGCATGCAGCGGTTCCAGCCTCTGGATCCCAACAGAAAAACCTTGCTGATTGGCATTTTGAAATAGTGTGGAGAGAATAGAGCACTGCTAGTGGAGGTTCCCATAGTTATCACAGACATAAATCGTAGTGGCCGACTAATGGGGAACCAAATTTCATGGGTGCCATGCAGTCGAAACTGTCTTAGCTTTCAATACCAACTTGCTTATTCTCTAATGGAGTAAACATTTACAGAGGTGCCATTCTGCTCCTAGTGGTCAGGATTAATGTATAGTTCCTAAACATGCATTTGCAACTAATAGATAGATACAGAGTTTTTTTTTTTTCAATTTAAAGCAGTATTATCAGGCTACAGATTTAACAGGTTGTCGTCTGACATGGGTGTAGGTGGGAGGTTTTCATATATTCATTTCCAGTGACGAAATGACTGCGCCCCCAACTGTGTCACTGGCACTCTCAAACTGGTGGGCTGCAGCTGGATATTTCTCTATAACAGTAACCCGGGGCCAATTCCAATGTATCACTTTAATTTCAATTGATCAAAGACTTGTTATGATTAGTATTTAATAATTAATTCAATTACACACGCAAACACACACACACCAATGCATATAAATTTATAAACCTGCACATATAACACTGGAACAGCTATTGTTACTCAAATGAAAATATTGTTTAACATTAATGCTAGGGCTACAACTAACACTTATTTCCATAGTTTATTATTATTTATTTAATTTTTTTTTTGATTAGTCGGCAGGGATAAATGGCCAATATGCATTTCTTTGTATAGTGAACACAGTATACTTATATAGTATTTTTCACACATTTTTACACACATTTGCTTTAGTCTCAGATTGCATTTCACATGATACATGTTTTTTGTGGGGTTTGGCTTGAAGACAATTGTAGCCTGTGTTCCCAAATAGATGCTATAAAATAATAAGCTCTTCACATTGGAGTTGCATTTCTGAGTGGGTTTAACCACGGTTTAAAAACATAGGTTTACTTTTTGACAACTTGCTGAAGTTTGATTCTGTTGAGAAATTTAGTTTTTATCAATCACATCTTTTTGCCAAACTGAATGGTCCTCTTTATAGTGTTTTGTGAGGTCATTAATTCACTAACTTGGATGTGTTTTTATTATGCTGCATGCACCAATCAAGTATGAGATAGATACTTGTGCATGTGTGACTCACGACTCCAATCCTCTAAACTTTAACAATGTTTTGCATGCAGCTCAACACTGCTGGCGTTCCTGATGGAGCTTCTCAAGAGCTCAGTGGCCATGCAAGAGCAGATGCTTGGTGGGAAGGGCTTTCTGGTGATCGGTTATCTCTTGGAAAAGGTGTTTTTCGTATTCCAATCAACATTTTGGTTGGATTAAAGCTGAAGGGTACAATATGGCTGCTGTTACTGCCACCAAATTGTATGGAAAATGTAATGCCTTCGGTACAGGTTTTCCCAAACCCATTTTCTGATGTAGCAACCCTTTTTAGGAGAGTTTGTTGGGGTTATTGCAATTTTATTAACACATTTTAAAACTGGAATAAGGTTTAAAGCATCACATTTTGCGCTCTTTGGGAAAATGGATCAGCCTAATTGCTTTTGGAATTAAGGTTTTTAACGTACAAACCCTAAAGCCCTAGCAATATGATGTTTAATTGAAGAATTATAGGCACTCATTTGACCATTTTTCTCATCACTTTGACAGTTAGTATGAGTATTACTCAGTATTTTCAAGGACTTGTCATGACCTCAATTGACTCGAGCTTCTAGAGAAAAAGGACATGAACTCAGTTCACTTGCAAAGCTGTAGGAAAAATGACACATTGTGTTTCAAGAATGTCAATTGCAAACAGCACTTTGGCGATTTCACAGTGAATGGCGGTTCAACGGTGCCATTACTGTATTTTGCTCCTTGTTCATTGGATTCCTACAGTGACACAAAAATGAACCCAGTTCATACTCACCTCTTAACTTATTCATAGCTGCTGCATATATTCGTACTCTCAAGGTACCCTTGGGTGTATGTGAAGTGAAAGGATATATATGAAATGTTCACTTTGCCATTTTCTGTGAGCAGGTGTAAATCTGAGCTAGCCGGCACCTGAATGATCCCAGCGTCTGGTGCTTTATCCTCATGTCCCTGGCCATCTGTTTGAATCTACTTTACACTCAAAACCGTCTCACACCCAGGCAGTGAGGGCATCTGATGCCTTCTGAGACATCAAAGTCTCTTCAAAGTCTCTTTTTTGCTACAAAGTCAAACTATTACTTATTGTTACTAACTTTTTACTAACAGTTTAACTTGTCTGTTGAATTATGAACTGAAAAAAAATGGTCTAGAGGTATCAGTCCTTTGTTAAACTTGACACGCATGGCTTGTGGCAATCTAAAGCGGCAAGTTTAGTTACAGAAGATAGACAAAAGAAAGAATACTGGCAAAGAATAAGGTAGAATTAGAAGCTAGAAAAAAACTCTAGACAAAAGGAACACAGGCACAGGCATTATTGTAAAGTATTTTTGTTGGTGAATTCTTATAGTACTTACAGAAACATTTCGGAAAGTGCTGCTGTTTTTTTCATGTTCATGTTACAGATTTCACTGATTATATCGGTTGTTTTTCTCACATTTCTACACTCGCAATTCTATAACAACCAAGTGTGAACCACTGAAAAAACATCCCTACAGCATGATCTGTTTTAATGTGTTGACGGACTTAATATAATTGGATAGTATTTAGTTCTATTACATTTCTACAAACCTTAATTTAAAACGATATAGTGCTGACACTGAAAAACAAACCCCAACGCACTATATTGCCGCAACTTGCTTTTTTGAAATTAACACACAGTTAAAACTGGTAATTATGGTTTCCTCACATTCCCACACACACAGCTGTAGCCACTGAACATATTCGCAAATAACAAGCTGCCATTATGTCTTTAGAGACTTATTATAAATGGATGTTATTCAGTTTTACTACACAATAATCTTTAATGAATTTGTCTCTGCTACTGAAAAAAACATACCCACCACATGATCTTGTGATCTTGTAAATTAAGTATTTACAGACTTAATTTATTTGAATAGAATTCCGTTTTATTACATTTTTACACAAAGTAATTTGTAATAAAATAGTTCCTGAAACTGATACGTCCACCACCATGTGTGGTTGGGTTACCAAGCTATTATAATATATTTACAGACTTAATTTAATTGGATAGAATTCAGTTTTACTGAAAATGTATTACTTTTGTACAAATGATAATCTAACATGAACAAGTCTCTGCTACTGAAGACAAAAATATCCCCACAGCATGATTATGCCACCACCATGTGCGGTTGTGATTAATATGCTGTTATAATAGCTTTATATGGATAATTAAAAACTGATACATTATAATTTCCCCACATTTATACACGTAATAGTCCTAGTTCCTGCCACTGAAAAACATCCCCACAACACGTTTCTTCTACCACTGTGCTTGATTGCCAAACACAAGCTATTTTATAAATCAAAGTCTATATGAATAAATCTTATACAAATCTCTCTTTTTTTCTCAGTCATCTCGGGTGCACATCACTAGGGCTGTTTTAGACCAAATTCTGTCTTTCGCCAAATACCTGGATGGCCTTACCCATGGTGCACCTCTCCTCAAGCAGCTCTGTGACCATATTATGTTCAACGCAGCTATTTGGATTCACATACCTGCAAAGGTGAGCAGGGTTTTGTACGCTTTTTAGAAGACTTCCTTGTATAGAATGAAACATTAAGGCAGTAAGAAGGCAGTATTGTCATGGAGACCAAGGTGACCAGGTCAAATGAGTACAGCATGACTTTTTCTGAAGTAAACATAACTTACAAAGTAGAAATAAGAATTTAATTAAATTAACTCCGTTCAAATTACCTAGGTTTAGCCGAGGTTGGAAAGCCCTACAATTTTAAACTATGTCATAACAAAATGTAGTAACCCTTTCAGATCTGAAGTGGACACTGAACATTTTAATTGCTTCTTGCTATAATAAATACATTTTAAGCACTATTCTCAAGTCGAAAAAAATTTGCTTTAAAACAATATCTGAGTGTTGAAAACATAAAATAATAATAATTGTTACTTTAATTTAGAGATTTTTTATAATACTGTGTTAAAAAAGACTGTTTTGCCAAAATATAAGTATTTTTAATATGTCAGGGTATTTCTTTTGCACTGTTGTCACTCACAGCAAGTCAGTATACCAATTATCTAGACAGATGTATATTTAGTTCAGCCAAACATCCAGGATAATAATAATAATGATAAATTTTCTCGACACGCAAGAGCACCGTACAGAGTCAAAACAGGCAATATATAAACAAAACAAGGATAAAAGACAATATAATACAAATAAAACAAAGACAAGATTAAGTGGAGTATGCTATTTTGAAGAGATGGGTCTTAAGTCTGGATTTAAAAATTGATAAAGTTTTAAGGTTTCGAATGTCATGGAGGAGTGAGTTCCATAGATGGGCAGCAGAGCGGCTGAAGGCCCTGCTCCCCATGATGCTGAGGTGAGCAGGAGGAACTGTGAGGTGGATTGAAGAGGAAGACCTGAGTGAGCAGGTGTGTGTGGTAACATGAAGAAGTAGAATGCAGATATTGAAAAAGAAATTTACAATAATTTCTATTCTGAACTGAAACATGAAGTCTAAACCATTAGTGTCTCGTTTAGTCAATCATGTTTATCTATTAATGTGGGAGGGATGATATTAAGCGAATATTCCAAAAACAAATGAGCCATATCATGGTGTTTCAAAGTCAACAATGATCTTTTAACCTCTAGTTTGATTCACTTCTAATTTGTGCTGTTTAAGCAAACCATACAAATCAACAATGAAGAGAGTTTATTCAGGCCATTTAATCTGCCATTACTGCAGCCACACTCTACAAAAGCTGGCCCTGTATTAGTATCTGTATATAGGCTGTGATGCTCTGTCCCCGATGTCTTTCCAGTCAGCAAATAATTTTATTAAAGTCTCCTGTGACACCCCCCCCCCTTAAAAAAAACGAAATAAATAAATAACTGATGTAAAAAAAGGAGGTTCGTTCAGATAAAATGTTTAATTCTCACAACATCCCAATTGTTTTATTGTGAAATTCAATGTCACAATCATCTGAAACACCCCAAAACCTAAAGTTTTGCTTATTTTAATTTGTAGCAGAGAGGGTTTTTAAATTTTGTTACGAGCAAGAGCTTGTATAGCTAGAGTATTCTGAATAATTTTTAAGACAAGTAATTACAGATATAGTTATTCTGGACAATTTTGAAACACATACCTTTTAAAAAATCTATATTTTGTACATTACATCTAGCTAATACAGTAATGCAGGGAGCCCCAGATCCTCAATTTGCTTGAGGCTTCCAAATTGGTAAACGTACCCCTTGTTGAAGCCTGTTTTCTCAGACGTTTGGAGACACTTCAACAATGCTGAAGTCGTCGTTTGGTTGGTTAAACTTATTCGGATTCCCAATATGCAGGCGTACAATTGAGAACATTGAATATTTATTGTTTTTATTGAAAATGTGAAATTTAAAAAAAACATTGAATTTGATAAAGTATCTCAAGGGTGTCTGTCAGTTGTGGTAACAAATCCTTGACAATGCAAAACGACATGGTATTGGTTGTTTATCATGTCTGCCAAGCAGCCTCATAGGTGGGTCTTTTGGGGGAGACATTTGTTGATGGTTTTACTTCGTGATACTGTTTTTACTACAACCTTTAAATCAAAACAAAATATTTTAAAATAATATAACATTTGTCAATGTTCAAAGACCTTTTTTGTAAATAAACCTCTTCCTAACAACCAGAGTTGTTTGTTTTTGTTTTACGTAATTACTTGAAAATTTTTGGCTGTCTAGATGGTTTCTTTCATGAGTGAAAATGATCACAATCACAAATTATTTACATTTATTAAAAGAAATAAATAAAAAAATATGTGTCTGCAACAAAAGGTAAAATTCAAGAAGGCAACAAAGCTTGCTATGCAAATTAATACCCTTTAATACACACTTAGGCCAACAAACACATATTTACAAAGGAGCAGAGTACACACAACACCAGACAATTACTGTAAAAAAACTGAAGAACTCAACTGGAATAAACACACACTAAATGAGATTAATCATAGGTACGAAGCTGTTCACACAAAAGCAGAGACTGGAATAAAGAACTAATTAATTAACAGAACACAAAACTACAGGAAACTAAGAGTGTGGTAATGTGAAATTTTTGGAAACATTAACCTAACAACAGACAATGAAGATCTCTAATAAGATTGCAAGCTCATGGTTAAAAACAAAACAAGGCACATATGTCACAGATGATGTTAAGAGTTGAAGCATCATCTTCCCTGTCTGACATTTTATTACGATTATTTACGTTGTGATTTTAAAGAGAGGAAGATTTTATTCTGAATAGAACATACTATTCTGTCATAAAGCCCAATGTTTTCACAGAAGGACAGTAAATTTGATGTTTAAGACAGGAATTTGACTTTGTTCTGACCCATGAATGAGAGCACAAGGGGCTAGACCCTGTCCCTGTGTTGCTAAAGCATCCCACTCTCTTTACTCCGGATCTGCTGCTGACTGTCATGAAAAAATAAAAGAGAAAAACAGACATCCGATCAAAACAAAGACCGTTGGTCACTGACTCCAGCTCAGAAAGGGAGATCTCTCAGAAGAAAGACTTACTGGGGAAAACAAAGGCTGAAAGAAGAAAAGAAATAAAGAACCGAGTAAGAGAACTTAAAAGAAGGAAGATATAATGTAGAAAATTGACTAATAGTGGTTAAAATGAAAGTAATTTAATGTACTGTTTATTAGTAAAAGCATGCCTTATAATGAGTTTAAGTGAAATGGGAATAAATAAGTAGGAACAATATTATAAATAAGTAAAAAGCACAAATACATTTTTGGAAAATGAGATGCAAGGAAAATGGAAGAGAGAGAGATGAAGAATGAAGTGTGTTTTTAGGAGAGCACAATCATCGGAAGAGCAGCGTTCTCTCCTGAAGAACTCATAGACCAGTGTTATGTGTTTTTATTCTTCTCTATTCCGCTGTGGCCCGCTCTGTGTCTGTAATTGTGTGTGTGAGTTATGAACAGCCATCAACACTTTTGGTTCTGCAAAGTTTCTCTGCTGCTTAGTCCTGACCTAGAATGCAGCTCTGTTCCAAACACACTCAAACATGCTCCCACATTAAGCTTCAACTGTGTTCAACTGTGCTTCAACATGATACAACAAGAAGAGACGGACTTTTCAAATATTTTCTCCTTACTGGGAATTTTGACTGGAAGTTTAGTACATAAACCCTGCAAGTACACACATACTACATATTAAAAGTTTTTAAAAATTATTTATTTTAATATATTTGCATGTAAAGCACAAACCTGGCAATTGTACTCAAGCATAAGATACATTTACTGGATATAATTTTACACAGCACAGCAGGCTCTCCTGTTCTGTGCACTTCTTGGTAAAAAAAAGCTTTTATTTTTTAAAGGGTCATGAAATTCTTGTGGTTAACATAGTTTAATTATAAAAAGATCTGTGTGCTGAGCATCATTTCGGGGCATTTAATTTTTAATAAATGCAGTAGCTCTATAAACTACGCTACGCAGTTGGCATCATACCTTTATCAACTAAATATGTCAATTTGGGCGAAAGAAAAAGCTACACATTCTAATATTTCTTACATAAAAATCTGAGTAATGCATGCACAAGTCAACCACCAAATTTCAATCAACACAACTATCAAAATAACCAATCAGTCAATCAATCAAATAAAAATAAATTAATCAATCGATCAACCAAAAAATCAATCAATCATTACATCAACCAATCGCTCAACAAACAAACTGTTTTACAAAATCGAGCCATAAATGGGTAACTTGAGATTCACATTTTTTTTTATCTGTTAAATCAATTTAGCCTAGTTTGATCTCACTTATGAGAAATATAGTATCTAATTCACTCGTTTTCATGCTTTTAATTATGTGGGAGGGGAAACAAACCTGAGCACCCAGAGTACAAAATAAATGTTCACACGTAACAACATAAACTCCCCTAGGGAGATATCCTTCTGGAAGGTGAATGCAGGGTAGTGTCTGACCTCACAAAAGAAGTCAGACCGATCAGGTATTGGTGCTAATGGCTTGCCATCATCCAGCCTGTTAGACATCGAAACATTATTTGATGTATTTTCTGACTTACATAAACGTTTAATCGTCACCAGATATCTTGCTTTAAGCAACTCTGTCATTGAAATTGTTTTCTTTTGCAGGTACAACTGTCACTGTACATGTATCTCTCCTCTGAGTTCATCAGTACCACAGCCATCTACAGCAGCATACGGCGAGTGGGCACGGTGCTGCAGATCATGCACATCCTCAAATACTATTATTGGACTGTGAATCCTGCTAGCACCAGCAGCATCACCCCTAAAGGACTAGGTCAGTACTCATTTGTTTTATCAACTTGTTTTCACTTAATTTTACTTTTGGGTGAAGCTGCGTGAGTTGAGTTAACCTAATATTGCACAACAATCCCATATTTAAAGTGTAGTATGAGATTTTTCTCTGGAATATTTGAAATCATTAAACAAACACATCGCTAACCAAAAACATCTTGGTTTTTCCAATTTGTTGGCTACAAGTTTGTTTTGGTTCTGGATTAATTTGGGTAACAATTTTTATTTTATTTTTTGTTTTTTGGATACTGTACCTTTAAAGGAACAAGAAAATAACAAGCAATTTAATGTCTATGCTGGCAGAGGCACTGCTCTAGAACATTGAAATAGGTGACAATGGAAGTTTCGTAATTTTCATAAGACTCTCCAACTTTAGTTAGTAATTTCACTTTCTACTCCATGTTATTCCAATGAAACAACTGGAGTCATGTGACACAACTGTGAAAAGGATCTACTGGCTATTTTAATGACATGAAAAAGGACATAGCTTTTTTGGGATGCACAGTCCGACCAGCATATCTACGAACCTTTTTCCCACTTTAAAAAATAAATATTTAAAATAATATATAAATAATTTAAAAAGTGGAAGTCTTTAGCACTGCAGGCCCTTGTCAGTTCCCCTTCCTCTGGTTATGAATCTAGAGGATATTCCATGTGTGTGCAGGAAAAAAAATGGAAATGTTTTGATTTTAGTTTGAATTAATGCTAAGTACATCTGAAATCTTTTTGCATCATTTAGTTTTTCAGCAGTTGTCTTGAACAACTATTGTCTTGTTATAGTTCAAAACATTGTCTTGAACTAAAAATCAAGTCATTTTAGTTATGTGATGCATAACCAGCAGCAGCTGTACCATCATTTATTAGCTAGGGCTACACTCAAGATCATTCATGGCACAGTCCTCCCTGGGGTCTAAACCCTGACTACTGAGGTGCCAACTCTAAACAAATTTTCTAAGAAAAAGCATAAATATTGAGTTAGCTTCATCAAATTATTAACCCAGGTGTATTTGTGCTTTGTGAAAGAGCAGATATTTTTTAAATTTTTGCTTTCAAAACCAATTTTATCCTTGCCTTCATTCCATGAGAAAATCAATCATTCATTTTTCTTAAAAGCATCTTTAAGGGGTCTTTACACTGACACTGTCTGAATGATAGTCGTGTGAATAAGCCTAGCTATGTTATGCCAGGTATTTTTTTATGGCCCTTAGAAACCATATGTACCTTCTGTACAAAGGTGGAAAAGAGCAGAGTGCAGTAATAGCCCCTCATTGAGAGAGACTCCAGAACTGACCGTGTGGGCTTAATTACATACGGCTCAAGCCAGGCAACTAGGCGCTAGCCTTTCAAAGCTGGAAATGTGCTTTTCCTCTGTCTATGTATCAGACACCTCTGACTCTTCAATTTTTTTCCTTCTTTCCTCTGTTGCGTTTTGTCTAATTTTTACTCATGCCACAGCTCCCTCTGAACAATTATTCCAGCTAATGCAGCTACATGTTTTTAGGTCAGGCAGTCATGCAGATCGTTCTGTCCTTCACAAGAATGCAGAAGATTTGTGGTGATTAACAGAACGCTTCTGGGTGAAGTTGGGTTGTTACAGGCTGTCGTGGTGACCACAGTACACTTGGAAACATTCCATTTGATATACATTGAACAAACTGAGATTTTCAAATATCAATTTTAAAGTTACCAATGACATAATTGATATGTAACATAGTGGAAACAGTTATTATCATTCTAAAATAATGCTATTTGACCAATACAAGCAAGGTTGATTATCCCTTAAAGGGAGCGCAGAATACTCATAGGAGTCATAGGCGGCAAAATCCAGAAATCTATTCTTGTTGTACTGGACAACCAGACGATGGAGACAAAAAGGAAACAGAGGATAGAGTTCAAAGAAGGCAGATGATGGAGGCCAATAGAAAGCAGAAGGAGTTCAGCAGGCAGTACAAAGACATACTGAGAGCAGACAAGAGAAACCAACCGGGAGCAAATGATAAAAGCCAGCAGGAAGCAAACAGCAAAGACCAGCAAGAAACAAACAACGAAGACCAGTAGAAAGCGTATAACTAAGATCAGAAGGAAGCAGACTACGAAGACCAGTAGGAAGTGTCACACTCAAGGTATGAGAGACCACGATGACAGATCCAAATAAAGATTTATTGAACAGAAACTTCCAAGAAAACACAAATCCTTAGGTTCAACTAAATTCTCTTCTGCTCAGGTTCAAATTTGTGCACTGGCAAGCCAGCGTTCTGTTAGGGACAAGAATGGGTTGGGGTAAATCAGTCTTAAATAGGTAGTTAATTGGTGCAGGCTTTAGTATTCTGGGAATTGTGATCTTGAAGGAAGGTTAAGTGGTGGATTGGTTTCAGGTGATCTGGGTAGATTCCTGACAGGAAACAAACGATGAAGACCAACAGGTAGAAGTATTGAACACCAGCAGAAAACTGACAACGCAGACCAAAAGAAGCAAACCACAAAGACCAGCAGGAAGCAGATGACAAATATTAGCAGGAAGTAGACTACGAAGACCAGCAGGAAGCAAACGGTGAAGACCAACAATTAGCAAATAACAAAGACCAGCAGGAAACTGACTATGAAGACCATATGAAGCAAATGGCCAAGACCAGCAAGTGCGGACTCCGAAGACCGTCAAGAAAAAGAGAAGAAAGAGATTAACGAGAAGCAGAAACCAGAGATCAATAATAAACACATGACAAAGGCAAGCAGAGAGCAGATGACAAGTACAGACCAACAAGTACAGACATGAAGACCATCAGCAAGCAGACAACAAAGTCTACCAGAAAGTTGTCTGATTACCAACAAAACCAGACCACAAAGACCAGTTGGAGACTGTAGAGAAGGAGGTCTTTAGGTTCGCCTTCTTGAAGTTGTTAAAAAAATTATGATGGCTCACTCGTGTGCACTATGGTGCAATTTTAAGTTTTTATTTTAACGGGGAAAACAAATCCAGAGTGCTCGTATATATACAGTGAATATAGTCCAAAAATACAAAAATATACAAATACATAAAGGGGGAACAACTTAGTCCCTTGAAAATCAAAAAGTCCACACCATTCAAAAATAAAGGAAAAACCAAGTAACCACCATATACTTGTAAGGGCTTTGCGTGCTCTACTGCAGCTCACTCAGCTGATTGCCTACCAAGAGCCCCCTCTCAAACTGAGCCAAGGCTCCTTTTATAGCCCAGGCTCCTCCCCCGGGTCCCACCATTTTTCCCACAAACAAGGGAAAACCTGTTGGTTTGAATAAATAAAGTTTCCACTTTATTTCCGGTTCACAAAACAATTATTCTCTTCAAATTAAACACAAGAATATCTACTCTCCACTATCTAAGCAAATATAAAACAAATTTAACAATAACGCTCGAATGGTCTCATCCACTTCCGGTAGAGCAGCGTCTGCGCAAAACAGTGATAGAGCTATTTATAGCTCAACAACCCAGCGCTTGAGTTTGCCGCCAGCTTCCTTGAACCGGAACATATGTCTGACCCTCATCAGGTAAGAATGTTTAAGTTGTAATGGATTAAAATGAACAATGTAAATGAAATAAAACCGGTTAGCCGCGTGAGCGTGTGCACCCACTCTGAACGCGGAAAGACAGGGGGGGAAATGTATCTAATGGGTGTGTGCGGGTGTGTCTGCGTGTGACCAGCGTCATTCAGCCCACAGCGACAGGTCTCCTCTCCACATTGACAGACAACGAAGACCAGCAGGATGCATGCAATGAAGACCAGCAAGAAGTAGACGATGAAAATCATCTGGAAGCAGATTATGAAGAGTAGCAGGGAACATATTTCTCATTTCTCTCTCTCCCTTCCCCATCTACTCCTGCTGGCTCCCTCTGAGACTCTTCTTGCCCTGCTCTCTAAACTCTAAATGTGGAACTATGGATTTGATTAGCTGGTCTCTAATTGCAATTGGCATCATCTTCTCAACAATAAGCTTGGGTTTGGAGGAACCCACCTGCCCTGCAGGAACATTTGCAACTGGCCACACGATGGACGGAGGGGTAGAAGTGGTGCATTGTGTGCCGGGCCGCTCGGTCCCTGAAGAACGTTGAAGATATCTTCTTATTTGGAACTCTAAACACAGGGTTTCTGCTGATGGGATTATGTGGAGCTCTGGGGTATCGTCAATTTTTAAAAGTGGTAAGTGAAGAATCCAACCAAGCTGAACTACTGTTAGAGCTGTTAGAACTCAGACTGTGGTTAACCGTAAAATGGATTACACCATGGAGTGACACTAACAGCTGTGTGTTCAATTTTGCTGCTTGTAACAGTGTAGTGACCAATAAAGGCCTTCATTCAAGTGTAGTTGTTTTTGCCCCGCAATGTAAAATAAACTTTGAAAATCAATTCAATAAAGACTATGACAATAAAGACTAAGACTATCCAACTTTCACTTTACTTCTCTAGCATAAGAGAATAAGATCTTTGAACAGCAACAGTGGTGGCTACAGAACCGGATTCTCCAAACTGTAACACCTGGTCGTTGCGAAATTATGGAGTGAACAGAGGATGATCCAGCCTATAGTGGCTGAAGATCTCTACCACAGTTGATCCAAGGTTTAAAGACCTAGAGTTTCCTCCCAAAGATGAAACGAATGAGGCTTCACTAAGCAGCTGTTAATGGCAGAGAGTCATGGAAAACAAGAGTCTAAAGAGACCACAAACTAAAAGCCACCAAAGAAAAGAAGTAAAAAGTTAATTTGGAGGATATTGATGGTTTATTGGAGGTATCTCCAATAATTTTTATGACAAAACCTGTGTTATAAGTTACACAAAAAATTAAATAAACAGTCTTGTCATTGCGATTAATCGTGAGTCATTTCGAAACATTGTGCAATTAATTAGTACATTTTTTTTATCGATTGACAGCACAAGTTTAAATAACAAGTATGTTTTGAAGACTTTTAATAAAAGTAGGTAGTTACAAACATGTGATGAGGTATTGCTAACATTGTTTGACCGTATGTTAGCACACAATTAAGTTGTACAATAAAATGTAACAAAAAATCTACGTTTACGCATCATATATATATGATCATATCACATGTTTGTAACTACCTACTTTTATTAAAAGCCTTCAAAACATACTTGTTATTTAAACAAATGTCCACACAGGTGCAGTTTTTTTTAGTTTATCTCGAAATACAGCTTTCTCCAGACTGCACTGCTGCCATGAGTCTTTAAATCTTTTCAACAAACAATGAAGCAATCAATTAATTTATCTCCTGCAAGGGTAAAAGAGATTTCATAGAAGCTCCTTTTACAGGTGCTTTTTTTTCTACAAGTTATCTTTGACTTACCAACTGGATTGTTCTCTATAGAAGTATACATTGATTTACTCTTTGCTTGTCAAACAGCAGAGTCTCCTTCGTCTTCTCCACACAATGGAAAGACTCATAGAAAAGCTAGCACAATATAATGAAGTGTTACATTACTACATTGTGAGTTGTGTTAAACAGTGGAGCAACATTAGCTAACCACAGGACCCTTTCTCTATCACTTGCTCTATCTCTTACAGTGAAAGCTCCCAAATTAAAGTCATGCATCACTCCTGTCTATCGTTTTCAGAAGCACAGTCTTTTCTCAGCAGGGTATGGAGGGGCACGCAAAAAAAGATTTTTGTTTCTTGCATTATTGTACTGTTCTTGCATTTACAGTGTGTGATGAAAAAAAGACTGTACAAATGAATAACGGTGATTGTACAGATTTCTATAAATATTTTTTTTATTTTATATGTAAGGATAATTTTGCTAACCTTTGCAAACAACCATTTACTTGTATGTATTTAGTGTTTGCACTTCTTCTACTCCTTCTTCTTTTTCTTCTACTCCTGCTTCTTCTCTTTCACTTTCTCTTTCACTTTCTCCTACTCTTTCTCCTTCTCTTTTTCTCCCTTCTTCTACTTTTGCTCCTCTTCTTTCTTCTTTTTTATCTTTATCCTTATCCGTTTTCCTCTACTCTTCCTTCTTTTTCCCCAATAAATTATTATTTTGAATTACATTTACAAAAAATAACAACTACAAAGTAAATGTTTATCTGAGTTAAACTAATTGAACCAAAATTCTCTTAAAATGTTTGGTTTACTGTTGATCGCATAATAATTTTAAAATATATAATTATAATTGCATAACTATTTTTTATGTCTTTTTAAGATTTTTTAACATCCCAGAAGTTGTATTTATGAAATATATTCAATTGACATTCCTAACAATTAGTACATAGTACAGTTTGCGTTCAGAACTTCAATTAGCGAAGCAGATCAGAGAGAGGGAGATTTGCTTGGTTAGCAAACTCAATACAAGAGTATACAATTTCAACATTTGCTGTATGTTATAACAGCAAAACTAGAATCATTTAAACATTTCCAGAGCATTTGACTTTCACACGATTGTGGAAGTGTTTGTTGTGTGTCTGTGAAAAATGAGTGCTAACTCTACAGATCTTCTGAATAAAACATTTGTTGTGAGTATTTCTGAATAAACTCCAGTTGTTTGGTGGAAGAACATTCATCCACATTACCATCGCTAATTTGTGAAAATTTACCGTTCTAACCTTCATAGACTGCAAATGCGGATTTTTCATTGCAACCCTGCTATTTAGTGTGGATAACATCACATTAAATGAGACTTAAACCTCAATGATCACAAGTACATTAAACACTGAATGTTATCTGAAATGGTTCATTTTTAAATATTTGTATTATGTAAGTCATAGACTAATCATTTATTGTTAATAACATGGGATTAACTCAAAAGAAGCTGGCATGAGCAGATATGATGAACCATTAGAATACCTTTTTAACAAGAGCATTGCATTTAACAAGTGTGTTGAGTGGTTCAAATAGAGAGTAAATGTATGATTTTGGGATAAAAAAAAAGTCCTCTCATCAGATGTTACCTTGGTAACCACAGGACATTTTAGCTGTGTGCCAACATCAAACTGGTGGGAAAGAATTACGTGACCAAAGCATTAAATCTGACCTAATCTCTTCTGTTTGCTTCTATTCTTCATGTGTTATTGTAGTTTTGTTGACATTTTCATTGTTATATGTCTTCTTGTTTGGTTTTGTAAAAAGCTATAAAGTACAAGAAAAGAATAACATGACAGTTATGTATTTGTGTTCTGCCTCAGGATTTCTCCACTTTCAGAAGTAAGAAACCTTATAGAGCAAAATGGCATCTCAGCATAGGGCACTAAACCAGAAATATCATTGTATGAAATGTAATAAAAAATTCTGCCTTCTTTATTACCAGGTTTAGACATTTTTACTTCAACATTCCTATTATCCCTTTATAGGGTTTGCTTTCACAAACACATTTGTAAGATTTTGAAATTGACTGTTGACTGAGTTCATAAAATAAAATATAAAATTTCTCAACGAGTTTTGAACATCTTGTGTTGCACTGAGAAGAATATATCTAACAAGAAGACTGCCAAGTAAGCTAACAATCGCCATCCATGTTTGTTCAGTAACTGTATAGAAATAAAATGGCCTCCTGTAACTTTATCTTTTATCACTGCTATTGAAAGTTGATATTTGTGTCCTGTAATAATAGTGACTTAGTAATAAATAATAATTTACTGCCTTAATTAATATAAATACTTTATTTGAACTTTTGGAGCTCCCATTTCTTCTTGTAACATTACTATAAGTATATTATAAAGCTAAAACTTACCTAAAAAACTGGTAAAATTATCATTGCAAAGTGAGCTTAGGGGTTTCATATTGTCGTAGACAATTTTTTGACTGGAATGTACAATCCCTTGTTTCTCTGTATTTTTGACTCCTTCTATGTGCACTTTGCAATATTGAACTGAATTTTGTTGCAATTTTATTTATCGATCTTACAAAAAACTTGATGAATTTTAACGATCGATCTTGAGGGAAACATCCTGCACATGAGCTCTGGGAATACGTAAGCAAGGGCTGATTCCAGTCAGCGCTCTTCTTTCAAATTCATTTAAATGGCAGGGAACAAGATGTTTTTCAAGGTATTCTGATTCTGGTTCATCTTTCAATATGAACAGGAGACATTGGATATCAAATAAAATAGTGTAATTTGTAACTTAGTTTAGTAACACCCCCTCCCATTCCCCACAATGTGCCTACTTTACTATTTTATCAAAGTGAAAGAAAGACAACAAGCTGTCAAATTCTGCAAATTAAACAGAAGGTATTCATTAGAGAAACAAATGCTTATTAAGGAGATTCATGATGGAAATATTTATTTAGTCATAACTAATTTCTAGCATAAATCAAATTATGCATGATCCATAACTTAAAGAGATTGATAGATTAATTAACAAGATTTACTGACATGCTGATTAGCTCTCTAAAGTGCATCTCAGGGAAATTAGCATAATTACTGCTTCAACAAACAACAAATGATCACAACACAACATTATTTTGTATATGTGCCAATTACGTAAGGAATGTTAAATAATTTCTTACTGTAGGTGGAATCTGATACTTTTAACTCTTGTACAGAGTCAACAAAAGTTGTGTTTTGTGTAAGTCGGGTTTGAGAAGTTGGGTAGACTGAATTTTTATTTATTTATTTATTTTTATCTCTCTTCCTTTGTGATCAAGTCAGCAGGTGAACAGGGATGGATGGCTTAAATTTAACAGCAGTTATCACTTTCTATGCACTCCCTTGGGGATCTTGTCTTAATCGCTTGTGCACAAATATATTTTGGCAAACATGGAGGCAAACACATATTTCGGCAAACATGGAGGCAAACACATATTTCAACCAAAACAGCTTGTTGCCTACTTTACACAGTTTAAAACAGGTCTCATTTGTTTGTTTAGAGCATTTAGATATAGAGGTATCGAGCCAGAGAAAGAGAAGCTCTGAAGCTGCTGCCAACTTTACTGAAGTGGGAAGAGGAGCGGTATGATTGAGCTGTTTTTTGGTGGAAACTAATAAAGAACTGTTAGTTTTGACGTCTCAAATTGGGAATGGCAGCGATTGTTCACTCTTTTCTTCACTCGTCTGTTCAATCATCTCAAAATGTGTAAGTCTAAATTCTCAAATGTATAGCACAATTCAATTATGCAAAAAAATATTTTTAAATACAAAAACAAAGTTATGTATTGCAAAAGTTATGTAACTTTCAAGTGAATGCAAATACACATTGTTACATCCACATGCATGCCAACATACTATTCATCCAGAATGTTTACAGATTTGCATTTATCACATTTTTAGCTTGTTTTCATTATATATGCACAAACCTGTAAACTATATTTATGGACTAGTGAATGTGGGTTTGTAACTACTCACAATTGTGCCATAAAACAGTAACAGTCAACCACAGTTAACAAATTATGTCTCTTATTGTATAATATGTTTATTTTATAATAAATATCATATGGCATAAATATCATTTAAAATACCTTAATACTTACTTGGCATGTGTTGCTGTCGGCCACCATCTAAAATGCAGAGTTGCTGCTCAGGATGGAGCTGCTTGCGTCAGGAGTGTCGGGATTGGTTGGCTAAACAGAGCAATGTTACTATTACGAAACGAGAGCACAAAAGCACAAATGCAGAGCAGTTCTTATACATGTTACTAGTTTCTAATGCTCATTCACCAGACCAAAATAACTTTCATAATTGTAAATATATGATGGATGCAAATTTGTTTAAAAGGTTTTAATGTTTTGTATTGTTTTGGGGAGGGAGGGGTGAGGATGTAAAAAAATTATGTCTACATAAATACAGGTTGGGCATTACAAGGCGGACAAGCTCAATATTTAGTTAGATCCTTTTTTTCCTCAACATTGTATTATGAAGACGATGAGACCTTTCGGGACAATTAACTTTTGAATGTGTAATTCACACTATAATCATCTTAATTTTTGCAATGTTTTTTTCTGGCATCAACAACTCTCCATTGCTCAGATTGCAGTTGGTACAGTTTAAAGCTCCATCAGCTAATACAGTTTCTCCATTATCAACATACATATAAATACATATACATGTGAATAACCTTTCACTTCCAGTTTAAGAGTTTTACACATTTAAGTAGAAGTCATGGCAAGTTTAGCATCTGTAAAATTAGTATTATGTGTATGTGAAGTAGGTAGCCACAGGTATTCACTTTGGATTAATCTTAATCTTAATTTAGAAAAAAAAACATATTTACTGTTTTAACCAATATTGTATTTATTCAATTTAGTTGGAGACTTTTTTGATGGAGACTATTATTATTCCAGCTCTACTGGCTACCTGTTAAATTTACCATCATATATTTCTGTGCTTTTAACTGTGTACACCCTGACAGTAAATTAACTCTTACAGTTCCTAAGACACAAGATACACAGCACACAGTTTTGGAAATTACTCTAACTATGATCCATTACCAAACTCTCAAATGCTGAGGCAGGTTTGAAGGTTCACATTTTTAAACTTGAGAATAGGTATACAGCAATAATTTTAAAATGTATTTTATGATTTCTTTAGTATGTACAATGTTTTTACATGTTTTTGTGCTTTTATTTTAACGTTTTGTATTTTGATTGTATTTTTTTTGTATGTGTACTGTCTTCATTATATGCAGTTTGCTGTAGAGTGTACCCTGGACATAAAGAAATAAAGATTGATTTATTGGTTGATCAGTTAATCTCAGGGGATATCATCTACATCTCCTTGATCCTGAGGCACTTTCAACATTTGTTAAATGTGCTGTAGCTGAAAATATCCCAGTTGTGATGTTTTGCAGCACAATCACCAAACACCCTGTTTGTCTCTCTTTGAGCTGGGATGTGCTGGATTGACAGTGCCCAATATGTAACAAATTTACACCTCAATATTCTACAGACCACGATCAACAACTAAATGTGTAGCACTGCATGAATATTGATCACACCCTATATTGACTGTTTTTGGCTTGCAATTGAATGACTATCTTCATAAAGCTTATTAAAGCAGAGCAGCTTGAATTGCTGATGTGTTTATTTCACGGAACTGCATCGAAGGTTCTTCTAATATATCTTCACAATTATTGAATAATGAATCCTTCAGAGACGTGTCAGTTTTTGGTTATTATGAATAGAGAAAGAGACATGTTAAATGAAGCCTGCGGGATCGTTTCATACACTTCAGTGATGGATGATGGGTGGGGACCAGACCTCCCGAGACGAATCTGTGGATGTGACAGCTAATCCATTTGTGCTTGGGTTTTTATCAAAGCTTAGGCCGTTCTCAGTAAAACAGCAAATGAAAAGCTGTCACACACAAACACTATCTTGAAAGAAGCTTTAGAAGGATGTGAAATGAACTGTGACCTGCTGAACTTTTTGCTTCTCTACTGGATGTATTTTTTATTTTCTTCTGACCTCTGAAGATGATTCTGACTGAGATCAGAACAGTTTTACTGTGATGTGTTAGTAATTCTTTTTGTGTGCGTGTATGCACGCGTGTGTGTTTTTGTAGATGGCCCTCGGCCCTCACTGAAAGAAATTAGCTCTTTGAGAGCTTTCATGCTGCTCTTTCTCAAACAGCTCATCCTGAAGGTAAGCATCATTAATTCACTTGTCAAGAAATAATAACCAGTCAATACATTCAAATATGACCTAAGTGCAATCCTCACACCATATGACCTATAAATAGTGTTGTTTTCCTCATTGTTCTAAAGTTTACATTTGTTTAGTGTCTCGGTGAGTCTATGCTCTAAATCTAAGTTTTTGTTTGGATTTTATCTGTTAACTTTTAAACATTCCTGCTATTACTTTATATAGTATTTCTGTATTATACACTTAAATTATTTTTCACCATTCATTTAAGCCACTCTCTTTGTCTCCTGAGCAGATTTAAGGATTAGCCTCTGACAAAACCCAGCTTTGAACTGTGCCTTAATTGAAAATAGCATTTTAAGTGAACCAGTTAAAGTAAAAAATTAGCTCCTTTTTTTCTATGGGACCAGGAGAGGAACCTGAGCCTGGAAGAAGCTCCCCCCAATTGGAGAAGGGGTGGAAGGAAGGATAGCTTGCACAATTTTGATGTTGTCCCATAGATCATGTCTTGTTGAAATATTATGTATAGGTGGGATTATATATCTAGATGGTCAATTATCAGCCAAGCTCCTCCCAAAGTTATGCTAATTGAATAATTAACCTAATTTATAATATTTCATTGTAATTATGTCACAAAAAATACATGTTTATTTGTCAGAACAAGGCAACAACAGCTTCAGTGGCATTGTTTCTCAGAGCTTTTCTTTGTCCAATCCAGTTCATTCAAGACTGTTTGTGGAAGTGCACACTTGTTGAAGAGATCTTCACGTGGCCAAACACACACAGCAATTACACAGCCTGTGCTTTTGCTGTAATGGAAACCAGTGTATTCATCCGCACTGTTCCTTCCAGACAGTTCAGGATTGTTCCTGATAATAAGAGACACCTTGTTAAATTGAGAACTCTGAAGCATTCTAAATAGTAATTTAAGCAGACACATCTCACTTATATGTTCTGCTTATATCACCAGCTCCATGATTTCACAGCAACACATATAAAAGTACCGGGGGCTACAAAAAAAAAAAAAAGTTTGTTTCATTAAATGCACCCTTGTTCTCAATACAAAAATTATACAATTGATCACAAGTGCATAAGTTATCTAAGTTATGTGTACAAATCTATTTATTTTCCTAATGAGTTTGTTCAGATCACGTACCATAATTCAGTGAAAATCTAAAAAAATTAAAAAGCTCAATTTGTTAGATTTACTTTAAATACCTTGGCCAAAAGCATTCCACCTAAGCATTCTCAGAAATATTTTCACTTAAATTATTCAGTTGAATTTTTTTTAATATTTGTACAGCTTCAACAAATTAAAACTTGTTATTTCTGTGGTATCTGACCTTGTTTAAAATGTATTTAACTCTTAATCCATGTTAGGCCTTGGTAAAGCTGCGTTAAAGTAACTGCTAACAAACTGCTATATACATTTCATTGATTGGCTTTTTATCAAAACAAGTATAATCCTCTTTTTTTTCAGGTGATATGTTTTTGATGCTTCCTCTTTGGACCTTGTTTTACTTGGCTGGTGATTGTTTACTCAAATAATGACTGTCAGTTGAGAGCTCAATGTATCACTTTTTTTGTAATACTTACTATGAATTTATTGCAGAAAAACACAAAATATTTTATTTAAACACGACATGCTATCACCGAGTAAATAGTTCCTGTTGCATCATTGGTTCAAGTTTCAGTGTATGTAATTGCAATGTATGCCATGTTTTATATGTACACTTTTTGTATATTTGTAATAATTAGAAAGCATAATTTTCTTGTATTTACTCAAAGATTTTTCTTTCAATTAAATAATTAATAGTAAATATTACTTAAAAATAACTTAAGTGGAACTCCCTTGATACAGGACTTTAAAGTACATCTGACAAATATTACTATTTATTGTTTGTGTGTAGAGTGTTAGAACACTATGTAGTCACAAAACCAAGGGGAAAAATGTCTATTAACGAAGTACTAATCAAAATGTTTATTTTTATTTTATTTTTTTACTCAGGACCGAGGAGTAAAAGAAGATGAGCTTCAGAGTATTCTCAACTACCTGCTGACCATGCATGAGGTGTGTCTTTTTTTGTCACAAATAAACTGGGGTTGTGCTTGCTTGGGAAGTCGATGTATTACTCTACAACACTAAACAACACAGTGTTTATTACTAAACAACACAGTGCTTTAGCAAATCAAAATACAATTAAAAATATTTTTTAAATCAATTACATCATTGATACATTTTTACTAAAAGTCACTGGCAATACAATAATGGTTAAGTATAACTTTGATCAATAAATTATAAATTAGGAAGTAGTGTGTGACAATCTTTACCAAGTCAGTTTATTTTGTGTGTGTATTTATGAGTACAATCCGCCTTGTAGAATTTGATGAGTGGATGGGCCATTTTGTTCAATTTATTTCTTTATTTATTTTAGTTTATTTTAACAAAATCCTTCGAAAATTAGATTTAAATACAATAATCTACTAGCCACTCAACGCTGGTTACACAAAGTTGCTTATTCAAGTTTAAAACATAAATGTATTGAATTTAAAGGTGTGATGTGATTTATTTTCAGAGAAAGTGAAAATTACAATAAGCTCCTACACACATAACATCTCTTTATTTTGATAACTCCCGCTGACTGACTACCAGTTTGTTTTGTGACCCTGGCCTGACTGGAGGGTTTGGAAAGTTGTAGGTTAGACTTTTAAGCCTCATCAAGAGCATCATGTTTGATCACACAGAGAAGGTGATTAGCAGACAGACCTGCTCAGCCTGACTGACACTGTGAAGTCACAAGCACTCTTGCATCCAGCTCACAGAGGAAACTCTCTCTGGGGGAGGTCACGTTCTCCTCATGATGCATGCATTTTCTTCTCTGCCATTTCTTTTTTCTTCCACAACATGAAACATGAAAATAACTCAATTTAATACACTACATTGCCCACAAACCCTTCATACTATCAACCTGCATCTAGTAGACTGTACAAGATTAATTGCATTTCCTAATTTCAGAAGGAGATCTCTGGTGTCTTAGTTAAATTTATACCATATATTTTTTTGTTGAATGTATACCATATTTAACAATGTGAAATTTAATTAAACTGTTAGTTAATCCACAGTTTTTAGTTTCTTTAAAGCAAATGCAAAACATCCCTATTTAAATATATATAATAGTATTACTTAGTTTTGCTATTTTTTTGTAGTATTCATATGTGTCAGTTCATGTAAACTTTATTCATATGGTTCGTAGTTTCAACCTTTTTCTGAAGTAAAGGTAAGTTTAATGTGTCACTCCAGTTTTTTGCCAATGTGTTTTGCTTTTTTTACTCAATACAGGATGAGAATTTGCATGACGTTCTTCAACTGCTGGTGGCTCTCATGTCTGAACACCCAGCCTCCATGATTCCAGCCTTTGACCAGAGAAACGGCATCCGGTTAGAATTTTCATTATATAATAGCATATAATACTATTCATTATATAATAGCATTTTCAGAGAGAGAAAATTGTATGTACAAATTTGTTATCTTTCAAACAATCATGCTAGTCTTTCAAAGTACCAAAGGCAAGGCAAGGAAAATTTATCTGTATAGCACATTTCGTACACAGGGTAATAAAAAAATATAAGTGTTTTTTTTCCGGTGAAGATCAATTGCTAGTTAGAATATTAGTGTTAGTCCTTTTGATTATTCCTTATTTTTGAATGCAAACTTTTTTCTGGCACTACTTCACACTAAAAAGTGTTTTTATTCTTTTATTTGGAGTATATTGTGGTTGTTGTTTTTTTCCTTTACATCTTAGGGTGGTGTACAAACTGCTGACATCCAATACTGAAGGCATCCGAGTTCAGGCTCTGAAAGTTCTGGCATATTTCTTGAAACACCTAGGTCACAAGTGAGTTTGTACATCCATCTCTCTTCTGCATGCATCTTCTCATGCAAAGTCGAACAAGAGACATATTTTCCTCTAAATTCTTCACAAGGTGAACAGATTAAAAGTTCCACCAAGTATTGCAGTTTTGTGAATGGCTTGAGGCTTTTGCTACTATCATTTTAAGTGCACCGATTGAGGTCTTGGGTATTGGCCACGGTCTGGAAAAAGCCAGCAGTTTGTGAGTTATTTTAAACACTACCCTATCATGAGTTATACCTCATTGTGTGCATCTATCACACGTTCACAATGTTGATTTTGATGTCTTAAGTTTGTCTCAGAAAATTGGCTTAAAGTGGTATTTCTTCACGAAGAGAGAAATCAAACTGAGAAGTTGCCCTAGGTTTATTGCAGTTATTTTAGAAAATAAAGCATGATATTAGAGTGCTCATCTAACTGTTGTGCCAATCAACATGGTTTTCCAGAGCACCATTACTCCCTCTCTTACAGACTACAACATGTCCATTAATGGATAAATTAACTCTCTTGGCTTGACACTGAGCAGAAATTTTGCATAGGCACCAAAATAGCAGATTTACCATTTATAAGTTCAAGAGTCAAACATCATTACTGCTTTTAGAATGTGAGCATACATACCTCACTAACAGCCTGGTGGGAATTTTTGAAAATTACTGTTTTACTGCTCCTTGCCAACGGACATCAATTTGGAACAATACAGACTTTCAACTAAAAAAAAAGGCAATACACTTTCCAAGCTGGCAAAATAACAGAATAACACATCTCAGACATATCATCTCAGACAATAAAATTATTTCATTCGAACAACTGTTTTTTTAATTTCGATTTAGCTACAAGTAGATTCCTGGAATATCAACAGCTCAAGTCTATACTCACTGAAACACAAAGTAAATCTCCCCGATCTACAATTACCCTCAGTAATAGAAAAAATTATTGGATTGTCAAAACCTAAGCTGAACTCTAAAATATGTATTTTATTAGCACTTCTGGCTGCTGCTATCCTAGTAGTCCTGGGCGCGGGGAGTGGCTGGCTACCTACCGGGACTGGAAGACTGAATGCATGGGTAGATGGATGGTCGAAGGGATAGTTGGATGACTGGATGGGGATGATTTGGTGGGTGGGGGGGCTCCTGGTAGGGGTGTGGATGGGGTCGGGGGGCTGCTGGTAGAGGTATGCATGGGGTTAGGGGGCTGCTGGTTGGGGTGTGCATGGGGTCGGAGTGTGGCTGGGGGGGGGCGGTCCTGCCGTGTCCGGAGTGGTCTCCCTCCCCGCCTCCTACTAGTCTCTTGGCCGTCCTCCCTTTTTCCTGGTGAGTCGACGGTGGTGCCCCAGACGGGGGCCTACCGCGGGGGGATGTGGGCGTTGCAATGCTTGTGGGTGGGGCCTCCCGATCTCTGCCCACACTTCCGGGGGCTGCCTGCCCTGCTGTCTTTGGGCTGTTTGTCCTCCTGCTGCGGTTTATAGGGCCTGGCCTGAGGCAGAACCCACATTTAACTTGAAACACAGAAGGTTAGACATGACACCTTGGGTGTTTGATCTCTGCTTGATGATTGAGGTTTAGGCCTCATGCCCTGTAAAACTCAATTACTTTATCCATCTGTGTGTCTCTGTCGAGATCAGATCGTAATGTGATGCGTATGATTATGTCAACATATGTTACAGGTGTGTATGTTTATATGCATATGCATATATCTATCTATATCTATCTGTATCTATCTATAATTCTACAGAAGTTAATGTGCTGTGGGAAATCTACATATATATATATATATATATATATATATATATATATATATATATATATATATATATATATATATATATATATATATATATATATATATATATATATATACGGGTATGTATGTGTGTGTATGTGTATGTATGTGTTTGTATGTATGTATTTTTTTTTCCAACTCATCCTGACTCTTTTCCCCACAATTACCTCTCACCTTCTCTTTCCCCCTCAAAAACTTCTCTCCTTCTCTTTCCCCTTTTCTATTAACACCATCCTGTCCTGATGTATGTTTATATGATTGGTTAATGTAATTAATGGGATGAATGTGAAATAAATAAATAATCAATAAAATACATTAATAGCTTATATCCAGAGGAATAGTCACTATATCTTATCTTCACTTCCCTGGAAAGGGCAAAACTGACCAACTCATACATAGCACCTCCCTTCTCGTGGGGGTGCTTTGAAGTAGGACAGGACAGGTGTAAAAAAAGAGATAGAGAGGAAAAAAAGTGCTCTATCTAGTTTAGAGCTTTAATCGGGCCTTAAGTTCAGCATGACCTGACTTGACCTGACTGAATACTAGTTTTGATTAAAAAGCCAAACCTGAGCCCGAGCTCATTTACCTGTGGACACTTTGCTTGTTCATGTGATGGGGTGAGCAGTGAAATCATGGATTCACGTCTGAGAGGAAAACATGATTAACCAACTTTTTGCTACTCCTGTATTAATTAGTCCTTTACAGGATTCTCAGGAGCCCGCATTTTAAAGTCAAACTCCTCCAAAGGCCAATATTTAACCTGGAAATTCTATGGAAACATTCCATTAGGTCAAAATTAAGCATTTAGCTTGAACATTTCTCCAGAGGGCAAGGTCAAGTCTTGCTTAGCAGATAAATCATTAAAAAAGTACCCCTCCTCCCTACAAAAAAGGCATGCTCTGCTTATGAGGGTAAGGGTTTTGTTTTTCCTTAAAGGGCACTATTTTGAAACCCCTGAGCTTTAGTGCATGATTTTTATCAGGAGTTAATTGTTTTAATACTGTATGCCATCGTACCAAATCCTTAACAAAAAACAGGCTTTGAGTTCAAAGTCACCTCAACAGTATTTTGTAGTTCTTCCTGATCTTTGTGTTGGTACTTAACAAAAGGGGCCTGAACCCTTTATTTTTTCAAGTATTTTCTAATTGCCTACAGAAGCTTTAACTATAAATGGATATTGTTCATTTAATAAACGCTGGCTAATTATAGCAGTTCCAAATAACTGATTATACATATTGCTATATTTGATTGCTTTGAAAAAGATGTTGTTAAAAGGGTACAAACCAAGATACATGTCCAGATGTTTCCTGCAGTTAGCCCTTTGTGTATATAAAATCCATATTTACTTTTTGGTCATAGTTTGCTAGCGTTTTATATCAGTCATCCTCAAGACAGTGCAAAAGCACTCCTTCCTTTAACTCACATCACTGTGCAGGCTGCAGAGTAGCTGCTGTTGTTCACGACTGTGAAAGTTCAGCATTCTGACAGAAGCTCTTCTGAATAGTTTGTGAAAGTCACAGCTCGCATTCATTACCCAGTGTGAAATAACGTAATCTGACACCGTGCTCTGAGTGTTAAAGTCAGTCACAGTCCCTATCCGTGCCTATAGCTTTCAGAGTGAGGCTAACTATCTCAAGTGCTGTCAATATTCTGTGAGCATGTTTTGTTACAGGAGGAAGGTGGAGATAATGCACACAAACAGTCTCTTCACACTGCTCGGGGAGCGACTGATGCTTCACTCCAATGCACTGTCTATAACTACCTACAACACACTATATGAGGTGATGGGATTATTTACTGATCAATAGAGATGTTCATTGATCTCATAGCTGATTAACTTTATCACTAAAAGATGATTGAATTGTGTAATATTGATATAAATAGTCTGTTAAATTTCTGTTTGCTTTAAGTATTATTTATATTAAAATTAAATAAATTGCACACTACACAATTGCACACATTTTGCTACAGACTGTTAGGCTAATATTAAACCTTTTCTGACAATATTTCCTTGTTAACACTTGATAACAGTTTATTAATGTGAAACTAATCGTAATATAGCTACTTAGTGTCTTGCAGTTTTGAGCCCAGCCAGAGATTGATTGGAGATTGCATGTTTTCCCTAAAGAGTAACTGGACTGTATGCCATACTCACTAAACCTTTGGCTACCGAGACTAACATATTGAGTTTTTTTTTTTTTTTTTTACATTTTATAAAATAACTTCGGGTTAATTATTAAAGTAGTGATTATTGTTATAGTTAAATTATAGCTCAGCAATGTGGGCAAAGTTAATTCCCAACTTTCTTCAACTTTCTTTCATTCCAGATTTTCCTAACATTTTTTTTTTATAAAAGATTAAAATGTAAGTTCATAATTGAACAAATTTTGTACTTTCTTTTTATGTCCAATTTGCGAATAAACCGGCTTATTTTATTGTTTTACTGTTTATTCATGCCAAATGCATAAATTTTATTGATATAAATTCACCAACTATAAAAATATATATTAAAACTTGTGAAATAAAATTAAATGTAAGCTTAATAATAGGAATAATAAAAAGGAATCTACCTAATGTCTGGCCAACATAAATCTAGTAGGAAAGCATCATATCATAAAGCTATTTTGAGCTTGACTGTCTTTCTGTCTAAATATCTGTCAAACCGCATCCGTCACTGACTCAAAGCAAAACTGACAGTAGGTCCTGTCCAAGTTCATAACTTTGCCGTTTCAATTACATGAAATATAAGCATACAAACAATTCTCACACGACAAGAACTACTGTAACACTACATTTAGAAAAGTTGATCTTGTACAACTTACAAGCCATTTGCGCTGATTCTGAGCTCTATTCAGCTAACTGATAAGTTTGAAGCATCTCTTTATGCTTGATTAGAACTTCTATCCACTGCCTCCATGAGTAAATTGCTGACTGAGAGGCTGCGTATGGTGTTACCACAGCTGCATCAGAGTGGATGGGTCTTCCCTATGGAAAGTTATGCCACGCTAATGAAAATGCATGCAACACTTGAGACACTTGAGTTATTCAATATAATTATATGATTTATTTATGACACAGTTCTAAATTAAGTCATGTCCTATTTTGAAAAATGTTTTAATTGAAAAAAAAAAGACTGACAGATTTGATGGGTTTAGGGGTTGACTTAAATCTGCATTACTCACTGCTCACTCAAAATTTGCAAACAGCTTTTTGTAGTTCTGCTATTAATTTTGAAAGAACAAGTAACTATTGGCAATGAACACTTTTAGTAGAGTATCTCATTAACCCAAAATCTGGTTTGACAGTGAATAGGGCTGTTTGCTGCAGCAGATTATTTAGCATTTGAAATGTTTAGATAATTTAGCCTTGACAACAATCGATGCTCCATCTGTTTGCATGCATTCATAAATCTGATCTCATCTGTTTCCTGTCTAGATTTTGACTGAGGAAGTTTGCACTCAGGTCGTCCACAAGCCTCACTCTGAACCCGACTCTACTGTGAAGATCCAGAACCCAAGTAATTTGTTCTGTCAGCTCATTTATCCTCTTTGTGGTGTAGTGCTAATATACTCTGTTTCATCGGTGGAAGGTAAAAGTTTACCAGGGAATGATTAAATGCTCTCTTCTATGCACAGAGATTCTCATCTTGTGGGTATCTTCCTGTACATAGAATGCATTAATAGCAGCCCATTTTTCAATATACTTGAATTATAGATTCTTTTATCAAACAAGAATTGAAAGACTGTTTGATTGTCCATAGTGTTAAAGTGTGAATGTGTGTGTGAGAATGTTTCCCCTCGATGGGGTGCGGCTGGAAGGGCATCCCCAGCGTAAAACATATGCTAGAGAGTTGGCGGTTCATTCCGCTGTGGAGACCCCAAAAGGGAAGAAAGCCGACATGAAGAAGAATGAATGAATGAACGTTACTGTTTTATAAGCTTTAAACCAACTCAGCTAAACTACAAACTGATTGATATCTGTTTACAATAAATTTGTTTGTTTTTATATTATTTATTGGAAAGAATTAGTCTACTTCTGTGTTTTGAAAATGCTTCTTTTATTTTCACTACCAACGATGTCATTTTGAAAAGTTGACAGTAGTTGCAAATATTCTCTTTTTTTAACTAAAATTCTCAAAATCGTATATTTATGATTATGTTCTTAATAACATAACAGCGCACAAAAGACAAAATATAACATATACACCGTGTGCAGAGTTATTAGGCAAATACGTTTTTTGACCACATCATCCTTTTTATGCATGTTGTCCTACTCCAAACTGTATAGGCTTGAAAGCCTGCTACCAATGAAGTATATCAGCTTATGTGCATCTGTGTTATGAGAAGGGGTGTTGTCTAATGACATCAACACCCTATATCAGATGTGCATAATTATTAGGCAACTTTCTTTCCTTTGGCAAAATGGGTCAGAAGAGATACTTGACGGACTCTGAAAAATTGTGAGATGTCTTGCAGAGGGATGCGACAGCCTCGAAATTGCCAAGCTTCTGAAGCGTAGTCATCGAACAATCAAGCGTCTCATGGCAAATAGCCAACAGGGTCGCAAGAAGCGTGTTGAAAGAAGAAGGCACTAAGCAACTTCCCAAAAACAGAGGAAAATCAAGTGTGAAGCTGCCAAGATGCCATTTGCCACCAGTTCAGCCACATTTCAGAGCTCCAACATTACTGGAGTGCCCAAAAGCACAAGGTGTGCAATACTCAGAGACATGGCCAAGGTAAGGAAAGCTGAAAAACGACCACCACTAAACAAGAGACACAAGATAAAACGTCAAGACTGGGCCAAGAAATATCTCAAGATTTATTTTTCTAAGGTTTTATGGTCTGATGAAATTCATGGCGAAATTCTGATGAAACTGGTCTTGAGGGTTAGATGGATGGGCCCATGACTGGATCAGTAAAGGCCATAAAGCTCCACTCCGATTCAGGTGCCAGCAAGGTGGAGGGAGGGTACTGGTATGGGCTGGTATCATCAAAGATGAGCTTGTGGGACCTTTTCGGATTGAGGATGGAGTCAAACTCAACTCCCAGTCCTACTGCCAGTTCCTGGAAGACACCTTCTTCAAGCAGTGGTACAAGAAGAACTTTGCATCTTTCAAGAAAAACATGATTTTCATGGAGGACAATGCTCCATCACATGCCTCCAAATACTCCACAGCGTGGCTGGCCAGTAAAGGTCTAAAAGATTAAAAAATAATGACATGGCCCCCTTGTTCACCTGATCTGAACCCCATAGAGAACCTGTGGTCCTTCATGAAACCTGAGATCTTGAAGGAGGGAAAACAGTATACCTCTCTGAACAGTGTCTGGGATACTGTGGTTGCTGCTGCATGCAATGATGATGGTGAACAGATCAAGAAGTTGACAGAATCCATGAATAGAAGGCTTTTGTGTGTCCTTTTAAAGAAAGGTGGCTATATTGGTCTCTGATTTGTTTGTTTTGTTTTTGAATCTTAGAAATGTGTATTTGTAAATTTTGAGATGTTATATTGGTTTGCCTGGCAAAAATAAATAAGTGAGATGGGTATATATTTGTTTTTTTATTATTTTGCCTAATAATTCTGCACAGCAATAGTTACCTGCACACATAGACATCCTCCTAAGATAGCCAAAACTAAAAAAGCCCCACTTCAACTTCCAAAAATATTCAGCTTTGAAATGTATGTCTTTTGAGTTGATTGAGAATATAGTAGTTACTCAATGATAAAATTAATCTCAAAAATATAACTTGCCTAATAACTCTGCACACAGTGTAAAATAACACCAAAGATTACTGGTACCATATGGCAACTAGCTACACAGCTATTGTGGTCCAAATTTATTAGAATCGACACTAATTGTTCTGCCCCCTCCCCCCACTTCTTAAACCAAAGTTACACCCTTGATTACCGCATAATTCTGGTGTTTTATCTGTGAAACATAGCTGAATGTTGTCATGCAGTTTCATAAAAAAAAAACATTTACATTCTCTTGAATGGTTTCAGTGATTCTAAAGGTGGTGGCGTCCTTGCTGAAGAACTCGACGCCTAGTACAGAGCTAATGGAAGTGCGGCGCCTCTTCCTCTCTGACATGGTCAAACTCTTCAGTAACAGCCGCGAGAACAGAAGGTGACCTATCTGTCTGTCTGTCTGTCTGTCTGTCTATCTATCTGTCTGTCTGTCTGTCTGTCTGTCTATCTATCTGTCTGTCTGTCTGTCTGTCTATCTGTACATACATATACTCTTTTGTCTGACCCCTCCCTTCTCGTTTTCCCAATATGTTCTTGCACCAAGTAGTCCTTAGTTTAGTGAATTGCCTTTATAAGCTCCCAGTGGTCTCTTTTTTTGTGTGGGTTTATTGTATGAAGTAGTATATATCTACTGTATGTATCTAAAATCTAGATGTCAAGGTTGGAACCCTTCTGCTCTTGAGTATTTGTTAACTACATTCCTCTACAGTTCAAGTTTTGTTTAGATGTTTGTCTTCTCTTCTGGGAACACCTACTATACACTACTAACATTTCTCGAAACTGTCTTAACATTCTCTAAACTGCGAATGCAAATGTCACAACTGTTTGCAGGAACCTCAAAACGTTATAGCATGTCTGCAAAATGTAGTTACTCACCCAAAATATTTAATTCATGCTTCAAAACCTAGTTATTGTGTCAATAATTTGGCCAAGGCCACCAAAATCTAAAGTATTTTTTTGTGTGAGCCACACTGGTCAAAATGTTTAGTTGTTTTTTCACCACAACAGTCAACCATGAAAATTAAGGGTTTAAACAAAAATCTAATATTTGTTGAGAAAAGTCAATAGTATGTAGGAAAAAAAGTCTGTGAACATTTGTATTTGTACAGTGTTTATTTTTGTACTTGTGTATAAACACAATACAAGTGTATTACCGTACATGTAAAGTAACTTACAAGAGTTGCAATTAGATTGTGATTGCAATTAGAGGTCATGTGCCAATTTAGCAGACATTACAAACATTGTCAATGTCAGATATATTTGAGAAAATACATATATGTATACTAATTATGATAATTGAATAGATCGTTTTGAATATGATGGCTTACACAATAAACAATGTCTGAGAAGTTCTGAAGTGTTTGAAAGTGTAAGTGAGAATCGAGTCATCAGTTTTAATTAACAAGCTATATGCAATTATTTGTTGTCCAAACTGCCGACAGGTTTATGTACTCTTTGCACATATGTGCCAAAGCATTTGCAATTTGCTCAATTCAATAAGAAATTCCAATCTGATGTGAAAAAGAAGCGAATTGTTCAGAGGTCCGAACTTAATGTTTAGGGAAATTAATAAATAATTTGAGAACTGAGCCAAAGCAATTGAGAAAAACTGTATACAAACATAGAGAATGTTTATATTTTTCTTCTACTTTTTATAAAAAAAACTTCAACAAAAATTTACACATTTAAAATAAATAAATATTGGAAACTAGTATTTTGTTGTGAGAAGACTACTTCAAAATGTATTTAAAACTATTTGTTATGGCTTTTAGCATCTCACTCAGATTGAGTTATCGAAGTCCTTTATTGACTCCCAATGAAAATTACTTGAAAAGCACATCTAAGCTTAAATGAGTTTCTTTGTTAATAAGCCAAAAAAGCTATGTTATTTAAGAGAGGTGGTGCGTAATTAAGATTGTGTGTGCCTTTAAAATACCTTTAACAGAATGTCTGGTTTAATCAAACATGTCGATGATCTCTTGCTAATGAGACTGCATTAGTGCAGTCTTCTATTGTGTTTTATGCGGTGTTTGCTGTTTAAATGGCTTGAGACTGTGGATCATTTTCTTTTCTTTTTCAGAGCTGTTTGCAGAGCAATTCCATGCTTGCAGTCAGTCATCCAGTGTGCGCTGAAATCTCAATTGCCTGTTATTATTTTGTTTCATCATTCCCATCATTAAATGTATGCTCAAGCCCCTTAGAACTGAAAGCAAGAAGCTTTTTAGATGAGATGGAGTCATTACATCCCCAAAGTGCTTTCCAACAACATCTGTAAACAGAGGCTCGTTACTACACCAGACGTTAGTCTTCATAGTTAATGGAATGTTGGAATCACAATTGTGTAATTATTTACTCACCCCATGTCATTCTGAATGATACTCTTTCTTTTTTTGTGTAATGCTGAGCAAAACTCTCAGCGCAAACACAGAGAATACAGAATAAAGCTTTCAAGCATAAAAAACAAGCATTACACTCTTCAAGCCGCTCTTCTGATTCCATGGGAAATATTTATGTCAAGAAAAGAATTAAATGTAATTTGTACCCTTGCAGTGAGTTGTTAACCAGCAGATGTCAAATGCATTTGCATGGATAATATCTGGTAAAAGAGCTTTCAAGTTGGTAATTCCGCGGACCTTTCATGTGCTTTCTGACGCAATGCAATTTTAATGCAGAATTTGCTGGATTAATTTCCATGCTTTGAAAAGCAGGACTTAATATCAATCTATTTTAGGACTGGGCTATATAGACTGGATGTTAATACTGAGCATGCTAAGTAACTGATGCTGACTTGAAGAACTTATGAAGACAGTTTGAAAAGGAGAAGAATACAGTGGAGACTGGTCCTGATGTGTTTTTGGGTATAATACAATTAGACACTAGGCATTCCAAGCCATGCACACACGTTACCAAAAAAAAGTGCAGTGCAAAGGAAGTGCAAGCACTCCGCGCTGCCCCTGAGTAGGGATCAGGCTAAGTTCAGACTGCAGCCCAACTTTCCATTTTTGAACATATGTTACTCGTATTGAATATTTACAGGACAGTCTGAACAGCTCAATTCTATTTTTTTTATTCAACCCTGGTTGCTTTTAAATGTGGTTTTGATGGTTTTATTCAGACTGAACACTTATGTCACAGTTTTCGTCCTTTATGGGATTTCTCACAAATTCAAGTTGCTGGACCTTCTGCTTTAAATGAAGGCTGTGTTTAACTTCATTACTTCTAACTGTGCCTAATGATATTTTTTTTTCTGTTATCTGTCTATTAACTTAAAGTATTTTTTTAATCAAGTGGTAGCCAGGGTTAAGAGTCACATGCGTTGGGTGACAAGTTATATTGACTTACTTTGCCTTTTGATCCCAGTTGTGGTAATTTTAGCTAATCCATGTTACCATACTTGGTGCTAGATGGCACAAATATACTAATTTCCCCAGCTTGTACGGCATATGTGGTAAAAGATGCGATGGACGTTACCATTAAAAGCATTAATAAACACATAAAGCTGGAGTATTCAATATCTAGTTAATATTAGCAACCTAATACTTAAAGCAGGTTTTAAACTTTAACCTCTTATGACTAAAACCCTAAAAATCACATGTAAATTGTGTATATCTGTGACATTTAAAACATGAAATTAAATGTATATTCAAATATATATACGTCAACAAAGTTAATTTGAGAAAAGAACAGCCAAAGTTGAAGCAGCATATAGAGAGCCTTACCAGAGAGGTGAATTTTCTGGATCACTGTTACTGTTAATGTCCATTAAGGGGGCTTACCACGCTGTCCCCTGCGCAGCTTTAGGACTCTCCGACCACTGCCAGCTCCACCTTATTCCATTATATAAGCAACTAAAAAAGCAGCTAAACCTGTAGTGAGAACAGTTAAAAGAAGCAGAGTGGGATTTACAAGCCTGCTTTGACAGCACAGACTTTTTGACTGCACAGAGTTTTTGAAACTGCTGCCTCAGACCTGTTTGATCTCACAGACATTTTCTGTGAAGAGGTGTGCCTCCCCACACGTTACATATAACAATGACAAACCATCGTTCTCTGGAAAACTCAAACAGCTTCGTCAACCCAAGGGAGCTGCCTACAGAAATGGAGTCCAGGCTTTGTACAAACAGGCCAGAAATACATTGAAGAAGGAGATCAGAGCTACCAAAAGAATGAGCTCAACAAGTTTTACTGTAGATTTGAAACACTCTCCGTTTGTTTTCCTCAGCAGCTATTAACACCTCCAGCATACACCCTCATAACACCTTCAGCACAGACCATTCTCCCCCTCCTGCTCTACAGATCAGTGGGGGTGATGTTTTCCAGCTCTTCAGAATGCAGAAGAGGAGGAAGTTACCAGATTCTGATGGGGTCTCACCAACATGCCTCAGAACCTATGCTGAACAACTGGCTCCTATCTTCTCTCTGATCTTCAACAGATCACTGGAGCTGTGTGAAGTCCCTGCATGCTTCAAGCGTTCTTCCATCATCGTCATCCCCAAGAAGCCTAAAATCTCAGGTCTCACTGACTACAGATCTGTACTGACATCTGTGGTCATGAAGTCCTTTGAAAGAACGGTACTAGGCCTCCTGAAGATCATCACTGTTCTCACTGCAGTTTGCCTACCGATCTAACAGGTCTGTGGAGAATGCAGTTAACAGAGGGCTGCACTACATCCTGCAACATCTGGATAAGCCAGGGACTTATGTGAGGATGCTGTTTGTGGACTTCAGCTCAGCATTTAATACCATCATCCCATCATTCTTTTGAAACAAACTTTCCAGCTCTTCGTCCCTGACACCACCTGTCAGTGGATCACAAGCTTCCTGACAGACAGACAACAGCTTGTGAGGATAGGGGAATTCACATCATGCACCCGTACCACCAGTACTGGTGCCCCCCAGGGGTGTGTTCTCTCTCCACTTCTCTTCTCCCTCTACACCTGCACCTCGCACAAGAGTTTCTAGACTACACCACCATCATTGGTCTCTACAAAGACAGTGAGGAGTCTGGATACAGACAGGAAGTGGGGCAGCTGGCTCTCTGGTGCAGTCTAAACAATCTTGAGCTAAACACCCTCAAAACAGTGGAGATGGTAGTGGCAATCAGTCTTCTGCTCTCATAGTTCCCCACCATCCCACTGTTTTACCTGTTACCTGTACGTTGACTCTCGGACATTTCATCTTGCATTTTGCACTTAAGCACACTACACTTTATAGACTTTTGTTCAGTAGTTTACATTTACACACACACATACGCTCGCACACACACCACACAAACACACCCACGCACACACACGAAGCTGATTCTGATTCTGAAAAAAACCCACTGATGTTTGACTAACTTGAGGGGAAAAAGTAGTAGCGTTACAGTTTTTCACAATTGCGAAGATAGTTTTTTCAATACATTTAACAAGTTTGCTTAACTCTTAACACCCCAAATCAGTTAAAACTCACAACTGGCAAAACAGTTCATTTCATTCTCAAAACCCCTCATTGTAAACAAAACTCCAAAATTTATTTTCAAAATACAATAATACAGTTTTCAAAACACTAACACATGTTTTCTTTCAACAGCAACATTTAGTCAATCATAACATAAATTTGGTTTTAAAATGACATAGTTTTGGTGTTGGTGGAGCTCGAGTGTAAAATAACTAACTATATGTGTTTTGTATCAAAGCAACAAAAAATGTGTTAATTGTAGAGCCTAACTAGACAAATGTTGTGCTAATTGTGTTAAGAGTTTAGGAAAGTTGTTAAATGTATTGAAAAAAACTGTCTTAGCAATTGTAAAAAACTGTACTTTTGGATAAACCTTTCTGCTCATTTTTGAGATTAGGGCTTGTCTGAATCTGCAGTAGTGTGCATGCTACAACAGGGTTGCAACTAAAATGAGCAGAACCGGACCTCCAGAACTGTATTTGGTGATCCATGCCCTAGACAGTAAAGTGTAATATAATAAATGAACAGTAGAAGAAAAAAAACATGCATTCATATTCATATACACCTTAGCTCTTTTTAGTTCCTTGTTTTGACTGATGGCATTACATGTGTCTATGAATGCTAAACATTTGGATATAGTATTTATTCATGTGTTTTTTTTTTTTTTTCATTAAATTGTCTTGCATGGAAATCAGTCCCATTCATGAACTCTTTAAACAAACAATGGAGTTAAAAGATTCAACAGTTGTTTTAAAGCTCAAAATTATAGTCATTGGTGATATAAAAGAAAAAAAAGCTTGCGTGTACCATATTTCAAATCTGTGTTTATGCTGTAAAATCTGCTCTGATTTGGAACCAGCCTCAAGCATCTTAATTATTATGGCTTCACGAGACTAAGGACATTGGTGCATGCTGTGATCACAATGCATCTCTACAGAAACATGAACCGTATTTCTGAAGGCTCAACTGTGTACATAAGAAATAGTATTCACATTTTGATACTACAATAACAAAGTTTTAGAATGAATACATTTCAGATCCTTTCACAAATTGATCATTCAGCTGTCAATGAAGGTTCTGTTTACTGTACTTTATTTTAATCCTGGCCTTGTCATTGACACTTTCTGTAAAATCTCTTTCACATCCCAATTAGGAACACAAAGGAAAGTAGATAAGCTTATATTTTTTACTAGATTTATTGTGTCTGGGAACTAATAATTGGATTGCATTAATGTAGTATTCAGCAGCTAATAAGTGGTAGGTTTGAAACAAACTAAATCTGAAGCCAAACACTCCTGAGTTTTTCAATGAAGGCAGCCGTTTCCTCTCAGCAAAAGATCCATTTATATGCCACAGTCCACTTAGATTGAAAAAAAATTCAATAAAAGCGGGGAACCAAAGTGCATTGAGTATGAAATATTAGACAGTCAATCTTAGTCACCTCACAGATTTTTAGTTTAATAGAGGTTGTGGCTGGGACTATGTTGTGCTTCTTGACAGGTTATGAATTAGGTTCCTCCTTTGAACATCTTTTGAAGATGTATTTGAAGGAGCAGGTGTTTTTTCACTGCTGTGATCTTAAGATGTCATTTTTCCTCCTATCTGATAGGTGTCTGCTGCAGTGCTCAGTTTGGCAGGACTGGATGTTCTCGCTCTGCTACATTAACCCTAAGAACTCCGATGAGCAGAAGATCACAGAGATGGTTTACAACATCTTCCGGATTCTTCTCTATCATGCCATAAAGCACGAATGGGGAGGATGGCGTGTCTGGGTGGACACTCTCTCCATAGCACACTCCAAAGTAAATTGAGTTTTTTGCTCATCTGAAAAAATCTCACTTGGTGGAGCATAACTTTGCTAAGCTGAAGGTTGCAGGTATAATTTCAATAAAAGCATTATTAATTGGGAATCTTCCTTTGAAATGCACAAATGGAAATGCTACATACATAGGATTGATGCATTATTGGATAGATGGACAGACTAATAGATGGATAAATAAAGTAATGGATGGGTGAATGGATGTGTGGATGGTTGGGAAGATTGAACAGACTAAAATGAAAAATGGATGGATCAGTAGATGGATGGTTCGATAGATGGACAGACCAATGTGACAGATGGATGGAATAATTATTTGTTGTGGAGGGACAGACAGACAGATATGAAGAGGGACAGACAAGCAGAGGGTTGGATGGACTTATTGATAGGGGATGAATAGAAGGACAAGATGGATAGATGGATGAATGGATATATAGGGGTGGGTAAATGAGTGGATGGAAGGTTTTATATTTGGATGGATAACGGACGGAGGGATTGATGGATGAGTGGATGGATGAATGCATGGATGGGTGGATCGACTAATGAACAAGGGGATTGATGGACAGAAAGGATATATGCATGTATGGATGGATAGAGATGATTTTATAGATCAGAGGAATTTACCCACAGATGTAGGGATATATGGACAAACTAATGGATTGGTGAATGGATGGACATACATATTGGTGGATGGATGGCTGGATGAATGGGCAGATGGATTAATGATTGTATAAATGGAAGGGCTAACACATGGATGGACAGAATGATTGGTAGATGAATGAATCAATGGGTGGGTTGGTTGCTATGTGTATGGATGGTATAAAGAGGGACAAACACACAGACACATGGGAATGGACTAATGCAGGGATGGCTGGGTGTGTAGTTTGCTATGGGTATGGATGGTTTAAAAAGAGACAAACACACAGACATGTGAGAATGGACTAATGAAGGGATGGCCAGATAGATAGTGGTATTTATGGATTTACTAAAATTAATGGATAGAATAATGGAGGGACAGACACATAGACACGAATGAATGGACTAATGGAGGGATTGAAGGATGGATAGATTGTGGTATTTATGGATTTACTAAAATTAATGGTTAGAGTAATAGAGGGACAGACACAAATGTGTGAATTGGTAGATGGACTTATGGGCAGACAGACAGATGGTGACATTAACATTTAAGATTATTAAATTATCTTTGTTTTTCAGGTAACCTATGAAGCTCACAAGGAATATCTTGCCAAAATGTATGAAGAATATCAGAGACAGGAAGAAGAGAACATTAAGAAAGGGAAAAAAGGGCTTGTCAGCACCATTTCAGGGCTTTCTGCACAGGCCTCTGCCATCAAAGGCACTCTAGAGTTGGATCCAGACTCCCAGACACAGACCCCAGAGAGTGAAGCTGATGAATCTGAGACAGCCGATTGTGGAGAATGCAAGAGTGTGGATGAGCAGAACACAGCCTCGGGTATCCACATGGAAGCTCATGAGCTGCTGGTAGATATTAAAGCTGAGAAAGTTGAGGCAACTGAGGTGAAGATGGATGACATGGACCTGCTTCCAGTTACAGAAAATGGAGGGTTGATGGGAGTGGACTCTCTTTTGGATAATGTCTACTCAGCTGCAGTGGAGAAGCTCAACAGTGTGAACAGTGTGCTTGTGCCTAAAGCCATTCTGGAAGACAAAAGCTCAGGTCCTCTCATCACATTGGCTGATGAACAAAGTTCCTCTTCCAATGACAGCTTCCTCTTTGGCACATTGGAAAACAGCTCAGGGGGAAAGCTTCTGCCAGTAATAGGGCCATGCGACACTCTTCCTTTCTCAGGAGTGGAAGCTCAGGTTCAAACCAGCTCAAGTGCTGACCTCGGGCTTTTGACTCTCATAAAGGAGAACCCCAAAGCGTTGAACACCAACCCCATCGCAGAGATAAATGAGAGTTTTAAGAGACAGACATCTTTGAGTGATTTCAACATGCTGGAAGGAGAAAGTTTGAGTAAATGTCCGGGGCATGTAGAAACAGTGGCAGTAGATCCTGAGGCAGAGGGTTCTGGGGCAAAGCTTTCTCTCGAAGGCACCATCATTGCATCCAAACCTGAGAAATCAGACAACGCCATGGACAAAGAAATCAAGAAGATCCAGACCACTGCTACAACACAGGTAACTGTTGTCTCTGAGAAATAGAATAGAGTTTGTTGTGATAGACTCTGTTTAAAAACAAACAACTAATATAAATGATCTTACTTAAATGCAATTTCAAGGTTCAATTACTTTAGTTTCTTAAGTCGAAATTTGTGTGCGTAAACATCAAGTTGTTTGAGTTGAGGTAAAAATGTCCAGGGGTCAATTGCTTATATTTATTTTAAACAAATATGTATTTAAAAAATACATTTGAAAAGTAAATTTCACCTAAGCACCAAAGATTTTAAGTTTTTTTATATTAAACTTAATGTGAAAGTTTGCATAATATTTGAAAACCTTTAGCCCTTGTGCGCATGTTTGAATATGTTGTGGAATTGTGTAAAGTAATGTTTTTAAACACTGATACAATTTTATCATACCTGAGTCTTGTGTAGCCAGGGGACCTTCAGGGAAGGTCTGGGGATTTTTTGGTCACGCCCTTGAGGCCGTTTGACTGACATGACAAACCCATGTTGTCCCATGTTGTTTTGCATAGCGTCTCACGTCGTTGTTCTTTAACATCACACATTTTTAATTCAAACGATGGATATTGGATGTTCTTGTTTGTACACCTAAACGAACAACAATAACCGTGACTCTCACTACTATCGGAAATCCGGATTTACCAAGTTTGGATGTAGCAGATTGGCAAAAAAAAGTTTTAACTTTTTAACATGGTCTTAAATATAAATGGGTGAATGTTTGTTGTTTCAAGACTCATTTAAAAGGTGTTAATTAATGAATGAATATCCATGAGCTGCAGAGCATTCTATCTATATATGGAAAAAAAAAACATGACAGAGAAGATGTTGGGAATGTGTAGTTTATAAAGACAACTTTGCTTTATGTTTGTTTTTATCAATCAGCTTATTGAAATCACATAATATGTTTTTTCTGATGTTCTTTTATTTTAGTAAGAATTTTAGTTTTTATTCTTTTTTTTTGTATGAGACCGCAGAACTGTGGCAGTTGAGTTCAGTTTTAAATAATAGCATCATCATTTTGAATGTGAGCCTGTAACAACCTTATAAATAAAAATATTTTTCTTCTAACATTAAATTGATTAAATTGAAAATCCATTTCAGTAGTGAATGCCTGTTTAAAAGTTAATATTAAAGAGAGTGTTCTTGTTGGCAAGCTTATCCCTGCCAAAGCCTGGAATGTTGTGTGAAACAAAGAGAATGGACCCTGGGGGATCTGCAGTTTACAGCTTTGCAAAACCAGCTATCTGACAAAAGAATTTAGCCTCCAGAAAAACTTCAAATGAAAGCTATTTTTATATTTAGCTGATGTTGGTTGTTTTCCAGCATCAATACTTTTTTTGGATGAACATAACATAACTTTATTGCTCATCATGTGAAACCAAGGTTTTTACTGTCAATTTAAGTTATTATTATTTTTATTTTTTTTTACAAAAGATTCCCTGTGTGTGAATTGTGGGCCTTTTCTGTTTCCTCTTTCAGGGTGTGCTTGACCATTCTGCTAATCATCTGGATAGAGATCTTCGAGTAAATATGGGATTTAGAGGGGTGGCCATGACAGAAGAGCAGCGTCAACAGTTCAGCCCTGGTCCTCGTACTACCATGTTTCGCATCCCAGAGTTCAAGTGGTCCCCAATGCACCAGCGATTGCTCACAGATCTCCTTTTTGCACTTGAATCAGATGTAAATGTCTGGAGGAGGTAAGTGTCTTTTCCCGTTGAACTTTTATTTGAGCTGGCAGAAAACCTGATTTAGTGTTCCATTATGTGATAAAAGAGGAAGCTATTGGCATGGTTTTGTATATATGTTATTGGTTGCATATTTGTAAAGCATCAACCTTCCAGTCTTTTACACCAAACCAAGTATTTCAAACTGTGATTCACCGCCTGCCCACTGGAGGCTGATCCACAGTTTTAAAGTGTCCCACTTTATAGAGAAAACATCTTGGTACCAACATGTTTTAGTTTTAAAGTCATGCTGCTAATTTTTCATCCATGAAAGCCGTTAAGGATCTCTTTTTTACTCTGTTAAAAATTAAGAGTCATTAGAGACATATTGTTATAAGCGTACAGCTGTTAAAAACGTATCCAAGTTCAATTACTTTTTAGGACATTATTTAAATTATTATTTATATTTATGATGATGGTGATAGTATTATTATAATTATTATTATTATTGTTGTTATTTTTTTTAAGTAATTCTGTTGAAATGTATCAGATACAAAATTATTTAACAATTTAAATTTGTAACATTATTATTATTATTATTATTATTATTATTATTATTATTATTATTATTATTATTATTATTATTATTATTATTATTATTATTATTATTATTATTATCATCTATCCATCTTGTTGTCAGCTTTGTCCTTTTCGGGGTCACCACAGTGGAATGAACCGCTAACTCATCTGGCATATGTTTTGCGCAGCGTTTAACCCAACGGGAAACATCCACACACAATCATTCACACTCATTCTCAATGGACAATTGCATTTTACCCAATTCACTTGTATCACATACCTTTGGACTTGTGGGGAAACCGGAGCACCCGGAGAAAACCCACGAGAGCACAGGGAGAACAAGCAAACTTGAAACAGAAATGCCAACTGACCCAGCTGAGGCTCGAACCAGCAACCATCATACTGTGAGGCAGCCATGCTACCCACTGTGCTGCCGCGACGCCCGATGATGATGATGATGATGATTATAATTATTATTATTATATTTTCTTTTTTGTATTCTTTTTTTATTTTAAGTCAATTGATTCAAAATCTTTTGATTGGGTCATTTATAAATTTAACTACATATGCTTGACCGGTGATTAAATATTTAAATTATTAAAATCAATGCAATAAATGATTTCACATAAAAAGTTCATATGTATAAATGGCCAGTTGTTTGTCGGTCGTTTGTATTGGCTGGTTAATGTGTCTGTCAAGAATCGTAGGTGGGCATTGTTACATCAAGAGTGAATTTAGAATATCACAGGTGTGCTTGATTTGTAGTGAGCACTGGGTGGATTTTTAGCAATTCTGTATATGTTCGGATTCATCTTATTTCTTTTTGGAAAAGTGAGTACACATGTCAAGAAACATTTGTTTGAAATTGTGTGTCCTTGCATTGCAGAGAATCTGCAGCATGCCTTTTTTTACTTGGAGTTCCTCCATTATCTTTAGACACTTCAATATCTTTAACCCAACAGTTCAGACTTTTAAAATTTTAATTGTGAAACACTTTACAAACTTTCCCGTTTTTTTTGTTGTTTTTTTTTCTGTTCAGCCATTCAACCAAATCCATCATGGATTTTGTTAACAGCAATGAAAACATCATCTTTGTCCACAACACCATTCACTTGATCTCTCAGATGGTGGATAACATCATCATCGCCTGCGGCGGGATCCTTCCGCTGCTGTCTGCCGCCACGTCGCCCTCGGTGAGTCCCGCTGCCAGGCCTGGAAGTACACTGCCTCCTTGTGGTCTTGTACTGCAGGTCACTTTTTGTACACCGAGAAAAAAAGAGCACTTTTCAGCCTTAATAAATGGATTTCAGAATATATTTTTTTTTGTGCTCATGTGCACTTTAGATAATTTTCTTTGTCTAATGACAATTTATTCATTCTAATGAGCATTTACCGAATGTAAATTAGACATTTTACATAAAATTGAAAACAAAAACGGTAATATTTAAAACTATATATAACTATTTGGCAAGGCAAGGCAATTTTATTTGTATAGCACATTATCGTACACATTGCCAATTCAAAGTGCTTTACAGAAGAATACTGATCAGATAAAACAAGCAATGAAACAGATCATAGATAAAAGCAAGGGATAAGACATTAATGCAATTAAAATTCATAGCATAAAAGAAAATCAGAAGTTCATAGGTGCAGTGCTGTTTGGACAGCAGTGCTCAGTCAGTAAGCGCACATTTAAATAAGTCTGTTTTAAGTCTAGATTTAAATGTGACTAAAGTTTCAGCTCCTCTAATCTATTCTGGAAGTTGGTTCCAGCTGTGGGCAGCATATTAACTAAAAGCAGAGTCTTCCTTTTTAGAGATTTTAAAATGCACATTTTTTCAAGTCCTGTCAGAGCCAATAGAAATCTGTAGCTAAGCTGCAGAAGCTACCAAAATGCTTAATCGGGTTGATGATGTTTTGTTTTGGCAATGTATAAAATATGAAAATTAATCTAGCATTTTTTAACTTGTATTGTGCCTTTTTATCTGCAAATAAAAACCAATGTTGTATTGCATTACTTTTGCTGCTTTGTATGTATTTTCTCTCATTATTTTTATTTCCCCCTCTTTTATTTCTTCTTATCATGCAAAGAATTCTAAGGTGAGTACCAAAGCCACAGATCTTCATATCAGACCCTTGCATGACCTCTCCTTTTGAAATTTCTCAGAATATACTCTACTTCATCACTTTTTAAACAGCACGCCTAATTCCAAAGATGGAATTTAGTTGTTGTTTTTAAGATGAATTGCTAATGAGACAGAAGCATTGATCTGAGATGTAGACCTTGTTGACTGTTTTCTTGAATTAGAGTGACCTGGACGGCATCGAGGTGACTCAGGGCATGTCGTCTGAGACCGCAGTGATCTTTCTGACCCGGCTCATGGCTATCGTCGACGTGCTGGTGTTCGCTAGCTCACTCAACTTCAGTGAGATTGAAGCGGAGAAAAACATGTCATCAGGTGGTCTGATGCGGCAATGCCTCAGACTAGGTGTGTGGAGAGAAATGCTAACGTCATCTTGAAATATTCAATTATTAGAATACCTAAATATATCACAAGTTATTTTCTTTTCTCATTGCAGCAGAAAGCAACTCTAATCTACTTTATAAAAATACTACATTCTTAATTTTTTGTGAGTCGTAGAATCAAGTTAACTTTGTCATTTAGCACACAGCATTTAGCGCTCACATATCTCAGCATTGCAGGGTTAAACTCCTTAAATCCAACAGTAAATCCATCAGTGTCGGGTGGAGGGGTGAGGTCTCAAACACTCATAACCTACTCACCGGGGTTCCCCAGGGTTCCCCAGGGTTCAGTCCTTGGCCCACTTCTCTTCTCCGTCTACACCACCTCCCTGGGCCCTATCATCCTCAGACACGGATTCTCCTACTACTGCTACGCTGACGACACTCAACTCTATCTGTCGTTCCCCCCTGATGACCTGTCAGTAACTACCCGCATAACTGACTGCCTGAACGACATCTCTACTTGGATGAAGAACCATCACCTAAAGCTCAACATGGCCAAGACGGAACTTTTGGTAATCCCAGCTCATCCCTCTGTGCATCATAACCTCACCATCCAGCTGCAATCCTCTACAGTCACCTCCTCTCCTACAGTCAGGAATCTTGGAGTGCTTTTGGATGAACAGCTGTCCTTCAAAGACCACATCACAAAGACAACTCGAGCGTGTAGATTTGCACTGCACAACATTCGAAAGATCAGGCCCTTCTTAACTGAGCATGCAACTCAACTCCTGGTTCAGGCTCTGGTCCTTTCACGTCTGGACTACTGCAACGCTCTCCTAGCAGGACTTCCATTAACTACGCTCAAACCTCTGCAGATGATTCAGAATTCTGCAGCTCGTCTTATCTTCAAGGAACCGAAACGAGCTCATGTTACTCCCCTCTTCATCACTCTTCATTGGCTCCCCATTGCAGCTCGGGTTAAATTCAAATCGCTAATGCTGGCATACAAAACTATCTCCAGATCAGCCCCTGTCTACCTCCATGAGCTCATATGCTCCTACATGCCCTCCAGAAGCCTGCGCTCAGAGAAGGAACAGCGACTTGTGGTTCCATCCCACAAGGGCAGAAGATCTCTCAGCAGAACCTTCTCTTTCACTGTCTCTGGCTGGTGGAACAAACTCCTGATCTTGCAAAGTCAGCATGATTGGTGTAATTATACTAAATGAGCTGTCCAAGGAAGAACTCAGAGTACTGGGGACAAATAGGAGCCTGAGTACACCTTGCTTGTTTTTTATTTTATTATTTATTTATTTATTTTTAAATTGTACTAATGGTTGCATACACTGGTTACCTTTCTAATATTCTGTTTTCTGAAAATATATATATTTTTTTTTTTCAACTGACAATTTTATATTATCTTAATATATCTTTATTTGAGTTGTAATTAGTTTTTTCTTTAAAAGTCATAAATTCATTTATTTACTCCTTGTAGACCAAGGGCATGTTTGACCACCCGTCTTTCTTAACAAGACGTTTACTTGTAGAGCATGTTATATTGAGGTTGAATTAATTGTACATGCTGAGACAAATTTTAAGACAAAATATATCCAGTCACAGTGAAAAAAAAAAGAAATGCAACGTAAATGTCTGATATTGAAGTATATTGAGTGGCCAACAAACAAGGATGCGAAAGAGCTCGACTGGACAGTCCATTAAGCTAATTCTACTGAAATATGTTGATTACAATTCACTTTATCTTTGTTTTAGTGTGCTGCGTGGCCGTAAAGAACTGTTTAGAGTGTCGTCAGCGTCAGAGGGATCGGAGCCTGAAATCTTTGTTCTACAGTAAATCTCAGGAGGGCCAACAAAGCAAGGTAAACCAAAACAACATTAAGCTAGAAAGGTAAACCAATTATTCTATATCATGTTACATAAGTAAACAAAATATCCTGCACAGATGTAGAGTTCAGAAGATAACAAAACCTGTAAATCCACAATGAAGAAACATTTCAAATAAAATGGTTATAATACAAACTAATACAATACAACATGTTTCTTCATGTTTGTGTTCATTCAAATGTGATGCTAAACCAGAGCTAACATAAAGAATCCACACACCAGATTCCATATGCCTTGTTTTTGGCTATAAGATGGTATTTCTCCTAAAAAAAGGATCAGGCCAGGTCAGACTTGAGGAACCCGAATACTACATCTTTAAAACAATACAAAGATTACATTTGATGACCTTCATTTGCTCCTTTGTTTACACTGAGGACATTCCAAACAGTGTGATACATTTAGATCATGTCTAAGTTGAATCAATTCATTAAAAAAAATCTTTAAATGTTATCCTGAAGTGGAAAGTTAGATAAACTCTTTTGACTGAGATAGTGTTTAGTGGGTTTTGCTTATGAACTAATTGGAACTAGATTTTAACTTTCATAGAAACTCTGCATTGTTCTGCCCATAAACTAATTAACATGTATTTCTTTTCTTTATTTTTTCTTGCTTTAGACTACAATAAAAATTTTTCCAAGTCATGTTTCTCCAATAAATGACCCGGACCGACTGCTGCAGGATGTGGACATCAATCGTTTGCATGCTGCTGTCTTTCGAGATGTTGTGAGTGAATCTTATCCAGGGTTATGTTTTATTTGTATTTTTTATTATCATTTATTTTTTGTTTTTGATCTGAAAATCCATCTCAATTCCTTTCTCTGGTATGATGCAATGCAAGCCATTTTTGAAAGGGTTTTGATTTGGACATCAGAAAGTTTTCAATGAAAAACATCGAGCATAATTTTTGACATTAGAATCATCTGGAGTTTACATAGTCTACATGACTCGGCTCACACAGTTTTTGTGACCTCTAGTGGTGAACGGTTGTCTACTGCACTCGTTGTTTAAATTGAAATATAGAGGCAAATCTAAGTAGTATGTGAAGATGTTTTCTTAATGCTGAATATCTACATTTATCTGCAACTTTTTCACATGTTGAATGGATTTAAACCAAGTTTCAACATCTCAATTTGCTTTCATGTTGTTTATTTTTTAATCACACATGATTTTCTACAGTTTATATATTGTACATTATAACTGTTGTGTCGATAGTTTTATATTAGTTAATTATGAATTTGTAGTTAATATTTTGGTAAATTTTTGTCTTTATATTTATTTAGCAGTCATTGTGCACTTTTGGTCAGCCCTCTTGCTTCATAACTAATCCCCATAAACCTGATTTTTTTTTTTACAAACGAGCAAATCATTAGTTTCTGTTACTCACATGTTGAATCGACTGCTTTTCTTAGGACGACAGCAAGCAGGCACAGTTCCTGGCTCTCGCTGTGGTCTATTTCATCTCCGTGCTCATGGTGTCCAAGTACAGAGACATCTTAGAACCCCAGCGGGAGACTGACAGGGCATTAATCAGCCAATCAGGAAGAAGCAATCGGCAGGAGATCACTTCCCCCGCCAGCACAGGTATTCCACAAACGGCTGTCAGCATGTCCGATTTATTTGCATAGTTCATTTGCATTTAAAATTACTTTTAATACCATGTCCCAGGTTGTTTTAATACATTGTAAAAGAAGCAGGTCCCCACTGAGTCTGTCTCAAGCTGGTGTCAAAGACATTGGGGCATCTGCCACATATATTATTCATGAGCTACACTAATTATTTAGCTTAAAATGAAGCATGCAGTTCTTCTACGTTTCTTCATTGATGGGTTTGTCGTTCACAGAATTGGATAAATGCCTGATAGTTTGAATTGTACATCAAAGCACTAATGAAATGAGTTGGTTTTCAATTTCGAGTAGTTCTTTTTGAATGGATGGAGATGAGAACAGAATTTGAAATTGGATGACCTTTATCCAAAGCTTCTTGCACATAACAATAGCACAGAGGTTTTCAAAAGTTTTATTCCTTTTATCCCATCAATCCCCTCCTCACGAAAGTTTTTTTTTTGGGGGGAGGGGGGGGGGTGGACTGGTTAAACATATTTTAGAGGCAAAATAGAGAAATGTTAATGAATATAGACGTAGCTATGTTTTACACTGAAACCACTTTTTTTTTCTTTTTTTTTTTGATTTGTGACCAGAAAAAGTAAGAATAGGTCATTAACTGTGTTAAATAATTGTCAATGTTATAATAGTAATCAATAATAGTGGTTTTTCATGCATCCCACTTTATAAGTTAAGGATTGCTTGAAGTTATACGTTTTACAAAGGTAAAATGTGTTATTCATGCCAATGTGTTTTGTTTCGTAGTTTTAGCCCAGAGCCTTTTTTTTTAAAAACATAACCCAATGGGAATTAAATAATGAACATACTTGGTTTTAGGAAAACAAATGCCCAAATTAATTTCAAGATGCACTTATGGTCATCATCTTGTTTTCCTATTGTTCAAAAGTCTCCTAATATACAGAGGAACCATCTTGTAACTGAATATAAGGATGGCCATTGAATCCGCTTTCAGGGCAGCTATTTTGAACACTGAACCATAGGAAGGTGTTTGAACACAAAAGTGTGCATAAACAATGTGAACACATTTTTACTAGAGTGGATTCAATTAATAAATGTAAATTGGCATCACACTTGGGAGCTGTTTTCTGACCAAACAGTTCATAACATCACAAACGACTCTTCCCTGTCAGGCTTTTTTTATCACCAATGACCAACATGAGTTGCATGGGTTGTTCAAGATGCAACTACATGCTCAAACAAGTGGAAAACTCTTAGACTATAGTGCTGGTTTTGGCCACAAACTTGTATAATGGACTGTTGCGGCCCTGGCCGTTCGCAGCGTTTCTTTTTTTTATTTTCTGTCACCTGCTTGTGCGCGCCCCCCTGCGCGCTTCTGATTATATGCGTAGGTGAATCCAGCTGTCCCCTGATTCGCCAGTTGGGACGCCGATCACCATTGAGGAGGCGACCACTTCAGCTCGTTTGCGAATCAGCGGCGACAGCTGGAGTTGAAAAGGAACGCGCCGATACCTGTTGAGCAGCGAGGGCTCGGCGTAGTCCTCGGCTTATGCGGCGTGGAGAGAGTGGCTCCACTCGGTTGCGGCCCGATTTTTGTTCGTTCAATCCTGCTTCCTGTTTGTTTGCCCCCGTTTATGTTGCCATTTGAGTTCAATTCTGTTTCCTACCCGTTGTGTCACGTTTGTTGTCTTCTGACTTCCAGGGTCTCAGAGACAGCTTAGCATGTCACGTGACGTACATTTTGCACGTAGGACTATTTCTGTTACACACACTAGTTTAGCGGTGTGCGCCAGGTTTGTTTATTGTGTAACTTTCTAGTTAGTGTAGATTAGTTCAAACTTTGTGTATGTTATTTAGTTAGCTTAGAATTGTCTGCCCTTTCTAGTTATACCTGGCGTCCCTTAGTCTCTGCCCCTGGAGTGTGTGTATTTGTATTTGATTTACTTTACACATTGTGGCATCAGTTTTGTTCATTAAAGCACATTTGATTTGTCAAGTTATTGTTTGTGTCCTGTTGTTCCCGTTTTCATTTCTGCTCCTCCACCTTTTTGTTACACCCCGACCCTAGACACCACCACCATTTTGGGGTCGTAACATGCACCTTTTTAAAATACCAATAATCTTATCCACATTTATTTGTAGAATTGTCCTGTTCCTGTATTTCTATCTTGTGCTTTTCAGTACAATCGCTGTTGAAGCTCTAACTACACTAGACGAGCATTCACATAAAATTAATAATAGCATTGAGGTAGAAGTAAAATCACCCCACCATCAACCTAATTTATACTGAAAAGCATTTTTTGATTGAAATATTTACACAGTGGTTATTGAATTGTTTATTCTGATCTTCAGAGCACCTCTCGATTCTCTGTGATGGGCGAAAGGAGTCCGGCTGTATGCTAGAGTCATCCCTTCAGGATTCATCCTTGCCTCACACTGACTCAGGTCTGGGAGATGATCAGGCATCCAGTGTGATAAACGGGTGCGATCTGGACCTCCCCATGGGTGGCCCGAATGGCATGAGTGGCCTTATGTGCACCCTGTCACCTGACACCAGGTCCCAGGAGAGCCTGATCGAGCCAGAGCTTGACCCAGAGCGGACCTCATCCATCTCCAGCATCAGTCATTCCAGCAAAGGGATGAACGTCAAGCAGATCCTCAAGAGCCTGGTTGCAGCACCTGTGGAGACCACTGAGAGTGGGACAGAGACCCTGCCGTATCCTGAGCAGCAAGCCATGAAGAGAGAGGCTCAAGCCATGAAATCCATACAGTTCCACTCCTTTGACAGGTACAGACCCGCAACGTGTTTTTGACATGTTGTGTGTTTATTATTTAGCAGATTAATACACATAATAATACACATGGAGGAGAAGTACTTGCAATATGAAAGAGAGACAGAGAAAGCATATGAACGACACACTAGCTAATGTTGACAGCTTTAACTAAAAGCGATCTGTGTAGGGAAACACTTCAAATTTACAATTTCTCTGAAAATGTGTTATGTTCTCCAGTTATTGTGACCCGCCAGTCAGGACACCTGATTGCTCAGGACACAGTTATCTGACACTGAGGATATGATCAAGCTGTTGTGGTTCTTGTTCATATTAGAAACCACATTCTTTTTTTGTGGTGCTTGTCCATATTAGAAACAACATTCGATTGGTTTCTGCCCTGTGTATGAATGCAATGCGGTAAAAGTACAACAAACAAAACTAAACATGGAAAAAAAAGTTCATTTCAAATCGAGGCTGCCATAATTTCAACTAAATCATATCAAGGAGAAGACAAAGAAGAAATATTTATTGCTTCACTTTCCTTCAACTGACTGCTTTCAGCTTCAGCCCTGATTGATGTGAAACTTTCCGTCCACACCCAGAAATGCTACGCCTGCCCTCATACCTCAGACGTAAGTCAGATTAATGTGACCTGGCTGTTCAGACCGAAGCCGCAATGCAAAAAAAAATGGATCTGTATCAGATTCAGGACAAATATAAAATTGACCTGGGTCAATCATAATTGAGCTGTTCAGAATGTCCTGAAAATATCAGGTACAGGTTGCACATGGCCAAAATATTGGATTTGGGCCACTTTGGGCTGCAGACTTATATTCAAATGTGATCTATAGTCAGGAAATTATGGTGTATTTTAAGAAATAAAATATTATAGAGATAAAGATTATGCCTTTGACCAGATACATACAAATACACGTTTGTACCAAGATCTGTCTGATTTTTTGTCATTGTTTGAAAGTAAAATAGAAAGATTTAAAGTAAATCACATTAATCCCACATTGATATGGAAGCTCAAAGACATTAAGAGGTGTGGAGCTGGAGAGAACTGCTGAACTTTATTGCCAATTAGAAATTTACGGCAATCTTTGTCCAAAATATGGTTTGTTTATTAGTTTAGACTGTATTTTTCAGTGATTATTTTTTCCCCCTCTGTGTGCAAAGATATTGGTCTCCACAAGAGAGCAGCAAGGTTCATCTACGTGCACTCTAATGGAAGACCATGTGACTTTTGATTGAGTGTGTCTTGTCTCCAATAACACTTCAGTAGCTCATTTAGTCCAGATGTATATGTACAAGGCCCTTAAAAGTACAGTGACCTTTCCAGTTTCCATGCATTCTCTTCCGTGCCTAACCCTACACAATTCATCACGGTCGTAACATGATGAATTCCTGGATTAGTCTTTCCCCTGAGGAATGGCATAATGATTTTTTTTGCTTGTAAGCAAGTCATAACTCAATTTAAATTCTCCATACTATCTTTTAGTGAGAATTGCTGTGTTTGAAAACATCTCAGGGATGTGTTTGGGTAGTCCGTGCTGTGTTTACATTCCAAGGCCTGATAGACCCTGTGATTTGTCTCTGCTCTTCAGGCACCGGTCCAGCTGTGATAGTGGGTCTGCTTTTTTTTTTTTTTTTTGCTGGGAAAAATCAACAGGACAGGACTGGCAATTGAATGTGAAATTTAGTTGCTTTCTACAGTTTTGTTCAGCTGCTCATCACTCTATCATGTGATATATGACGACATTGGCTGAAAATAATTTATACAATTTATATTGTAAATGAAGTCTAGCTGTTATAGTTATTTAGCAGCATTTGCTTTTATTTTCCCTTATAGTTTTGTCAGGACACATTTGGATTTTGCAAGTACTACAGCATTTTTTTTTTTGTGCTGATGATTTTTTTTGGCCCAGTGATTTTGTCTGTTTTGAAAGAAGTGATTGCCAGCCTATTTTACATTAAAATTGAAAAAAAAACATAAATAAATTATGTGATTTCTTTTGTAAAAAAAAAAAAAAAAAACACTAGATGCCCTCAAGTTGAGGAATAAACTGTTTTTATTTGAACATAATTAATATACCAAGACATAACTCATTATTCAGACTACAAATTCAACAAAAATAATTGTGTTCACACAAAGGCAGTATTTGGAGGCTGATGCTCTTTTGTTTAGCGCACATCATCACAAACGAACCCCCTTAGTTATCTACTGTTTTAGCTGCTGAAAGAATTTATCTCCACTGCCTTTGTTTTAGTCGCCACTATCTTTTCAAACGTGATTTAAGCATTTAGACAATCGTAGAAACTATGAACAGAACAAAGAAAACGTTCTCATCACACACAATGATATTAATAGTTAACTACTGATGTACTAGAGGAGTGTGAACAACAGAAGCTCACCGGGCCATACAAAAAAAGATGGAACATTGAACATTGACATAAACATTTCTATTTCACTTTTTAGATTTTTACTGAGTAAACACCCAGCTCTACGTCCAAGTAAGGATCACATTTGGAGATGTAGGTTTCTTCACTGAACTACATACTATTCCAATTCATTCCAAAAATGTTAAATTAAGATCCCATTTCCAATAGAAACTAATATGCCATGTATATACTCTGTTTTTCACAGCAGGATTGGTTCTATGGATGAGCAATTTTGCCTTTTAAAATAATTAATTTGCTTATTTATTTACAATATATATAGTAAATATTTTAAACATCAACAAATTTTTTTGCTCCTGCCTGATTAGACACAAATATAAACCTTCTGCTCAGACATTGTACTTCAGGAACAAAGAATCGGCTGTAATGGATTCATCTGCCTCAGATGAGACGCACCTCTAAAGGTGGTGTGAGTGAGCGTTTGTTTGGGAGGGTCTCCGGGGCCTTGATGACGGATTAAACAGAAGTGCTCCTCCGCACCCCCAGCTCTCCTCCTGTCGTCCTCAGGCCTCAGCCTCCTAATTCAGGCTGGCAGGCAGAAATGAGTTGCTATGGCGGAGTGTATTATTTTTGAAATGCTTTCACACAGGCCGTCCACAGCCACCGGGTCGAACCACTCACTCCCGCATGCTTTAATGTCATTTGCCGGCCCTGAAATTGCTGTGTCTAATTGTTTTCCACCTGCCACCAAATGAGCTGCCAGAAACAGACGGCCGTCTTTGATTGTGTGTCACAAGCTCAGTAGATTGGGAGTGACAACATCAAAACGAAAAAAGGAAGGACTCCAACACAAGAGCGATGAGGGTTGACTTCCACATCACCATCTTTCTATGATGTTCCAAATGGCTTCTATTTCAATTAGTATGGGATAAGCAGGAGCGAGCGCTTACAGATGAGGCCACCAACATGGATGCGCTGAAATGAAGTTTATATGAAGAATTTATTCTCTCTTCTGTGATTCATATGAAATTGTGTAAAATCACGATATAAAATAAGATTTTATCTATTTGTTTAGTATTTTAAAAGTCATTCGCTTTGGGATAATTGTGTAAGTTGTTTTTGTTGACAACATTTTTAAGAGAACTATTTAACACACATTTAGCTTTATTTGTTTTCCCCTAAAAAACATAATTGATGTATTCAATTACAAAGAAAATGAACATGATTTAATTTGCGGTTTACTGTTTAAGTCATCCGTTAGTTTATTTTATCATAAAAAAATGCCTTTTACCTTGTTTTTTTACGATTCTTTAGGAAAGCATAACAATATTAAACAAGTTAGTAAAATGAAGCAATATCAATTATTCTGTGTAACTCTGACTGAAATGGGGTCTTGAAACCTGGGATTTGGAAAAGCTTTATTAATTTTTATCAGATATGCATAAACAAAATTACTTAGACAAACTATATACTTGTAGTCAATCAAATATAACATTTGTATTTGTAGTTAGACTGGTGATCTTAATGCTATCATAACTAAGCCACTTGGTTACTTAGACCACAGCCATGATGTACAATTTACATAAATAAATCTTAAATGTATTTCAATATAATTCTTCGATTTAAAAACATTTTTTTGCTAATCATTTGTTTTGTTTTTTTATTCATTCAAATTGGCATGAGGGAGGATTAATACATATTTTATTCAAAGCAAGATAATTAAAATAATGTATAGTTCCAAGATCGTTTTCAATGTTCTAGGAAGTGAATAATTCATGAAGGCGCACACATTTTATTAGCAGTTTGTTTATCAGTCTGATACATAAACTCTTTCTGCCAAATACCTGCCAGAATCTGACATACGCTCTGTGAAAAGTCTGGATTCTGAGAGAGCGTTTTCCAAAAAGACTCATTGTTACTGATTTCGATATTACCATCAACAAAGCCACAAGAGTCCCTTCAGTGCCAAGAGTTAGTAGTCTAAATGAGGCTACCAGAAAAAAATTTATTTCAAAATCAACTTTGAGAATTAAGACTGTGAGACGTTTATGTGTATTCAAGCAGAAACGCATGTCTGAATGTTTTAACCTCATAGCATGCAATCTCTGAAAGAACGTTGTGGTCTCACGCTAACATGTATAATCGAGCATACCATTGACTCAAGTCAAAGTATTCCAGGCCTCTATTTCTCCCTCTCTCTGAGTGTCTCTGAAGCATCAGGAGGCTTCGCAGGTGACTTACGCACCAGTTCTGTGCTATATCATTCAAAACATGCAGATCTCTCGTTCAGATAAGAAAACCAGACTAATGTAGTGTAAACACCAACAAAATATAATTCCATCTGCCAAATCTCGTTATCCTGTCATGTGTAGTATCAAGATAATCCTCTTGGGCTGTTGGCTATCTGGCAGAGGTGCGTGAATGTGAGAAGCAGCAAGACATAGAGGAGCGTATCGCGCAGGTCAAGAGTTGAATGTGAACTCGTGATCCTCCTCAGCTTTTATCTCATAAAAATTGAAATGTGAACCATGTGATTTTTCTGTATTAAGCTTTGGAGAAAAAATAATAAATAGGCATGATGTTAAAAAAGCTATTTGGACACTATTCCTTCAATATGCGTTCTGGAGTTTGCTGCTAATTTTTGCAGAAACTTTCTTACAATGGACAGATCACTGCAAATGACATTGATATGTTTCAGTATTTCTTTTTGCAAATGAATTGGTTGATGAATTGGAGAGCTGTAAAGCTTTCCAAAAAGAGATACTGTAAGACTGGCACCATCACACCCACTGTCATTAGCATGGTTTCCACAGTTTCTTAAAAAGTCTAAAATGTAAAAGCCCATATTTAAAGCCTTACCAAGTCTTAAATTTACTGTTTTTAATTTAATCTTAGATTAAATTTACACAGGCCTTATTGTTCTGATGAACTTGTAACACCTGTTTTTTTTTTTTTTTTTTTTTTTTTTTGTTGTTTTACTTGAGTTTGAGAAACATTTGTAAAACCCCAAAAACAGAAAAGTGATGTTTAGAGGTGCCATAATTTGAGTAAATACTCGTATACACTAATATTGATTAATGTGATGGTTAGAGTTTGTTAAACCACTTATGAGCACACAAACATGCTCAAAATTTTAGATGTAATTGTCAATTGTTTAGTTTAAATTGCCAGTTAAAGAGGTGCATAAATGCTCCAAATCATAAAAAAGGTTTGTTTTGGCTTTTAGAAATTGAGAAAATGCTGCTATATGTTCAACATTTTTAAAATGACTCTTAAAATTGCCAAATTTAATGCCAAAATTGCATCCATGCGTGCGTGCATATATAATTGTGCCTTCAGGGTTTTGATACAAATCAATGTTAACAGACTAAGCACTTATTGTTTTCTCTGTTCATAACCATTTTTAAACAAATGATGAAAACAACTACAATTAAATTCATGTAAGTATAACGTTTATGGCGATGATGACCTTTTTTCTAAAATACATTGTATAGCTTGGCTTTTCAATGAGGTTGGCACAATACTGAACAAATAATAAAACATTTCAAAGCTACACAAATAACCAGTGTATAAAAAAAGCTAGTTATAAGTTGTGATAAATGAATCGTTGAGATATTGGTGCAAAAAGTAGTCAAAATTAAATGAACAGAAATAATAACTGCTGTTGTAGTTGTAACAACAAAGAAACACTGATGCCCACAAGAACATCTCTAATAATCATGAGGATTAGGACTTGTGCAAGTGCTCCTCGAATAGATCCTTTTTTAGCTTTATATATATAAAAAATACTAGTAATAATAACATCCACATCTCGTACACAATAAGAGTGATTAATCCACTTTAAATGCTGTTTTTACAAGTAATATTTGGTAATCTTTATTACCACTGTGCTAGATAATTGAAAGAATATTCATAAATTTTACTATGTGTTTAATTGTCATATATTTGTATAACTGTTAATCCACCTTATAATAGCTACACACTACTAATCATTAATTAAGCATTATCAACTAGCTAATAAATAATGTATTAGGCATTGTTAATACACATTTGTAGCCAGTTTATATATTTTAATTTAAGTCCTTTATTCTTGAATTATAAGCATCTATATATAAAATGCTGAATAACATTAATATCATGCTTTATTGAGGATCAGTCAATGCTTTGTAAATAATTTTTTCACAAATGTATTTTTCATTTAAAAACAAGTTATTAGTTTTAAGTGATTAGTGAGATTATTTTATGATTTTATAAAATCATCATTATGATTTGTGAGATAATAAATGCTTTATCAACACGCACTCATACTCTAACACATGATTGATTCAGATAGTTTTAAAACATGACTAATTGTTTGAGCTCATATAAATTAAGGATTTTTTTTATGAACAGTAGATGGAAAAAACAAACAACTCCTAGCGTGTTTAAGGTGAGGTCCTCCAGACTTTTGATGGTCTCAAAAGTTTGCTGACATACCTGGAGAATGTCTCTGGATTACTTTTACTCTGAGTTTGACATCATGTTGAGGCCCAGCAGTGGACAAGCAGCAGAAAACAGAAACAGACCCAAAGCCAGCAGTTCTTGCTTCTGATTGAGCTGTTTGTTTGTCCTGATCCGGAGAGCAGGATGTTTATGTTACCTGCTTCTCCTTCCTCCACCACATCAACCCTTCATCCATCCAGTCCAATGTTACCGTGCGGAAAACTGCTGTCAGTCTGCTTCTAGCTCAAGCAACTGATTTCATTAGCAATCATGCCTGTTTGTAGTTACAAGCCAAGAGTTTGCTTAAATCTGCTGGAAACCTTTGAGGTTCACTTTTCTTCTCTTTCAGTATTCTAGTTTGATTGTGTAAAACACAGCAGCGCTTGTGTTTATGCACCCATGAGCATGGCAGGGTTATGAAAGATGTTCTCCAGCTGAATCAAATGGGAAGTAAAGCTACTAAGAGAGTATGTTTGCTTCTACTGCAGGAGTGTGGTGGTGCAGGCCAAGAAGCCCCTAGTGAACACGGTAGGCTCTTCAGGCTCCAGCAGCGCAGCAACGTCTAGTAGCACCCCGAACATCTTTGCCGCAGCACCCATTACCCCCAAAAGCATGATCAACACCACAGGTAAGCACCGCTCAGAAATGTGCTCTCTCAGTATGAGCTAACATCACCTGCAACTCATCTTCAACCAGTTTTTTCTTAAGATGATAATATTGTAAAATTCTACTCATGGTGTTGGCAGGTACTTAATAAGTCTTAATATTGCGGGCAATTTGTCTTCTTTAATGTCAGCTTTAGCCACGCAAGCACTGACTGGGACATCGTTTTGCACTTGTGAAAAATTAAATCCTTGAAATGTGAAGGGTAGAGGTCATTTATTGCAACGTAAATGCATAAACTTGTAAAACAAAGTGATGAGTATAATCATATAAAATTACTGAGATTAAACAAATGTTTAAATCAAGCTTCAAGGTCAAAAGGCTGTGCCGTCCCACTCACCCTTGAAACACCCTTGCCTATATCGCTTCCTATTTATAGATAGATTTCAATTGAAATTATTTAATTTATTAGAAAGTTATTAGAAATAATACTTAAAATAAATTAAGAATAACTTAATTAAGATCAAGTCCAAGTTTTCTGTAGTGTCTGAACACAGTTTATTTTAATAAATCAGTTTGAAAACAAAGACAATGAAATCATAGCAGTAAGGGAATTTCACATTTGTTAAAAAAATTCAATTGCAACCTTTAAATATATTTAATATAACTAAAACATATTATATTTTTCATCAACATTTTTTTTTTTGTAAAATCCTCAATTAAAGAATCTCCTGTTGACAAGTTTTAATCAGCTTAATCTTAGCAAGTCTTACACTTATTTTTTTCAAACTTGTGGATACTCTTAACACTAAGGTGAACTGTTTAAATGTGGTTCTTCATGAAAAAATAAAACAAATGTTTCATGCATACTCAAAGCATCTTGTCCTCCCAAAGGTCCGGTACAAACCCTGTAAATGCATCATAGGAAGTTATGTGTCTTATTTGTTTTTTATGCTTATACAAGTTCTAAAGTATGCTATAATTGACTTCTTTAACCTATCTACAACATTGCTTTCATCTTCACATCTTAACTGCTCCAATAAAGTCACTTACAATTAAGGGTTGCTTTGGTTTACGGTTTCTTCAAAGAAGATGCAACTATTCTGTTTGTTGCTGAAGATAAATTGATTTAAATGAGCCTTTAGTGCTTAAGTACATGTTCAGATAAAAGTATTCTCTTCTATTCCTAGAATGACCTTATTTCCGAAAATAATGTAAAGGAATCTTGAGGTCAGTGAGAATAGCTTTGATATCATCGATGTTTTTTTCCACTAGAGGGCTCTCCTCGCCTCTGAGTTTGTTGCTTTCTCACACCTTTGAATCATAAGCGAGCATGTCATGGAAGATCACATGAAGATTCGATTTGTAAGGAATTTCAAGGTTGTTAGAGAGCTACATGGAGACTAAAGGAAGTTTAATTTCATGTGTTCCCCTCAGGGTATGAAACGATCATGCTATTGAATCCACTCTAGATGCCTGAGCTGTTGAAGAACTTTCTGGATCTGCTTATGTGACTTTAACTCTCTGAGCGGGGAATTTAGAGCTGGCAGTAAATATCTGCTTTTGTAGAATTCACTGAAAATACTTTCACCATCTATATTGATGGATTTATAAGCTAAGATTGAGTGCATATCTTTACAGTATTTAAAAAATGGGATATATATATTTTTTTAGTGGATCAGTTATTTTTAAACATTAGACTCCATACAGTATATTCCATTTAAAGTATTAGGTGCTCTCTTACTTTGTGCTGAGACTTTTTATTAATTCAATTTTTTTTTTAATTACTCTCTCTCAAGGGACTTCCTCATGCGTGTTTTAATCAGCGCTCTAAACAGGTTTGATGTATTCAGGGTTTCCTTGGAGCCTTAAAAAGTCTTAAATTCACTGTTATTGTTCCTATAAAGTTTTTCCCGTGTCTTATATTTCCAATGTCCAAATCAAGCTCATTTATTTTTTTCTGTTGTTTGGGGTTCTCAGAGATTGAGGAAAAAAAGTGTATTAATGATGGTTAGGGTTGCTTATATACACTCAACATTGTAAAAGTGATGTTTAGCGCTGCCATAGTCTGCGAAAAGGCTCATAAAGACTCATAATTATAAAACTGATGGTTACGGTTTAGCCAGAGTTTAGAAAATGCTTGTGAGCGCTCATAAATGCTCAAAATGTTGTGACTTTTAGGATTTACCGAAACTGACACGACCTTTGAGGAATTAAGATACCTTTGTGACTAAATGGCATATTCACCATTTCAATATGTATTAAGCAACAATTGAACTTTTTAAAGAAACTAAATGACAGAAATGTGCAACTGTCAGTTTTAAATTAATACAATATCAGGTTCACTCACACTATTTCATGGTCGCCATCATGCAAAAAAGTTTTATAGCCTCTTTAATGACATTCATTGGTTGACAACATTACCACATTTGTTTTTTGACTGTTTCTCGATGGTCACACATACTGCTTCCTTTTTTAATAGTAAAATATCACTCTCTTTTTTTACCGGGGGTAAATCCTAATCACATGTACACATTATATAACCCCTTATATATTCTTACTAAATATTAGTAATTCTCCGTATTTTTCTTTTGAGAGACTATGAATTTGAGATTGTTGTTTCCAAACCATATTGAGATGATTTTATGATTCTCAAGGGATGGAGATCGAAGAGCATTAATCTTCACCTCCATCAGAATGTCCCTCAGGACGTTTCATCTCATCTTGCTGGTTTTGTTTTTGGCTGGACACTCATCTCTGGACCGACCTAGGGACTGATGGCTTTGTAATAGAATTCCAAACCTCAGAAGTCCTGAGAAGGCATGTGCTTTCACAGGATGACATTCCATTGCTGTGATGGATCTATCAGGAGATGTGGCCACTCTGAGAAACCGGAAGAATGGAAAAGAGTGATCCACTTTCTCGAGGGAGGACTGAGCAATGGGAGGGCTTGAAGCTTTTGATTCTGTATTGTTTCCTGAAAATAAAAGTTAGACTTTTATATATATTATTTTTTAATGTTAATAACAATAAAATGTAAACAATTCCCATTTTTTTGCTATTCCAGTCACTCATACCTTATTGAAAGTATGAACAAAGAAATGTGATTTTCAATTTTTTTTTTTTTTTTTTACGTAGTATTCATCGCTAATGTTCACCTCATGATTGGTCTATAGCTTCACATAACCGGCCAAACCAATCAACACATTGTCCGCCATTTATTTATTTTACGTTTTTTTTTATGGTTGCAATTGTTAGATGTATGGCCTGTTTTGCTTTTATAGTTATTGTTTGAATTGAATGACTTGATCTGATGAGTTGTAACATTTTTCTTTATTTCTTCATAGGTGCAACAGACACTCCATCTTCTTCCTCAGCCAGCTATGTGAATGGAGCGACCAGCAAGAATCTGCCCGCGGTTCAGACAGTGGCCCCGATGCCAGAGGACACAATGGAGAACATGAGGTGAATCAGACAGAATGAGGCTTCAGATTTTACAAATAGAGAAGCAGCTTTGTGTTTAAAAGAAGCTTACTAGAAGACACAATTTAAAATGGAAAAAAACAACAGAAAATGGTTTTGATATAAATGCATTATGATTTTTCAGGGAATAAATGATAAATTTTTTGAAAACGCATTCAATCTATTGCCACAAGAGGGAGTTAGGTGCTTTCATCTGTGTGTTCATGGTTACAGATGTTGTAGCATTTCTTTGTTTAGAGCAACAGTGGCAATATTTATTTATTTTTTACTTCACTGAATAAGACAGTCTACACCTATGAGTATGTGTGAGGTTTGTCTCTAATTCGAATGCAGAGAATTCGGTTCACATAGGTGTTTTGAGGAGCGTGTTGAAACGGTGTTGACCTTGCCTCCATCTCTTCACCTCCTCTAATGTAGTGTGACAGAAATCTCACAGGACTGCAGAGACTGTTTGTGTGTTCAGGATGTGTGTTTGTGTCGCTCCGTTCATGCTCTCCAGGGTCCTGTAGAATCCACATAGACACACATTATGCGCAGTCTTTGTGAGTCCTCTGGCACACCAACAGTCGCATGTCGGTTGCCATGGCAGCAGTAACTGACAGCACTTACTGGGAGTGTGAAGTCAATGATGAAACTGTCTGGAAGCAGAGAGTGTGATGCCTAACTTGCTCTCTCAGAGAGATGAGAGAGGCTTTCAGTGGCTCTACATTTACCCCATTAGCCTCTTGTTTTTTGTTTTGTTATATTTCACTGTTGAATACTACACCACATCAATAAGCAACATATTTTTTATCTATCCATCATTATATTTCCATTGTGAAGAGCAAACTACAGGTCTGGTTGTGGAACAGTATTGTAGCAGGAAGGTTACTTTGCTGTAAACTATGATATGATACTGTTTTACGAAATACACTTGGTCTAACTTTCATTCAATTTTCAATTGGATCTGCAACAGTGATTTTTTTCACTTAATTGGGTCATTAGTTTTAAACCTCCTGTCAGTCAAAATACAACAAAACAAGGAATTGTTGTTTGGGGCAGTTCTAGACTTCGAGTCAGATAGAGGATCCTCTACTTTTAGATTAGCTGCAGTAGCGATTATCTGGAGGCGGATGGGGGAGGCACGTAAATAATGTAATGATATGCTCACCGAGCCATTTGTAGCTCCCAGAAAATTAATATAATGCTACATAAAAATGTGTGAATGTTTTTGATGATTGAGCAGTATTAGAACATGCTAGAAAAGTTGAGCTTACATAATATGGGCATGCTATGTACATAATACATTTAATGGCTTTGTTAATTAATCACTGCAAAGTACTTTGTCATCAGTGTATGAAGAGTACTGTACTGTACATGTAGTAGTGTAATAATTTGATTTGTGCACCGTGTTGTGTATCTTGACATTTGTAAGATACATTTTTGGTCTTCAAATGAGCCAAAAACTTCCTTGTGATCTTGCTTTCTATAATCTGCATAATCTTTCTACTTCTAGTATCACAACTAAACTGGAGCGAGCACTTGAAAAGGTTGCTCCTCTTCTGAGGGAGATCTTTGTGGACTTTGCGCCTTTCCTCTCTCGTACTCTACTGGGAAGCCACGGACAAGAGCTGCTCATCGAAGGTACTTTTGACTAAACAATACTTTAAACTTTTCTGTAAACCTATGAATTTATATTTAACTTTGGTGTCATTTACATATAGGATCAACTATGTATTTATTCTTTATTTATCAAACTTATTTAATGCAGAGTGTGATTTTTCCTGAAATGACTCAATATAGACATTATAGACTGAAAAATATATCTTTTTCTGGGTGACAGAGAAAAAGGCTGCATTTGCAGTGGGCAAAGAAATCGCTTAATATTGGGAGCAGATTAGAGATATTTGATTAACAAACCTACCCTAACATACTGGGCCATATGTGTTAGTGGTACTCATCTTTTTAACCAGAACTAAACCAGATCAGTGTCGTAACTCTTGGGCACATAACTTTTATACATTTCAGCAATGTTTTTATGTTAGCGGTAGTGTACATGAACCTGTTACATACTTTAACTTTAGCATACATAAATCTGATCATCTTTACATCAGGGCATTGAAGGTTACTAATGAGTGACCAAGTAAAGGCATTCATTTTTAAAGGGCTACTTAGCTTCTTTAAAAAGTTATGTTGTCCAAAGTAACCAAGTGTGCAACCTTTTTTACACACTCAGTAATTCAAAAACATACACAAAAACATTAAATGTTTAACAACCTTGCTCCTAATACAATAAATAACAAAGATACAGGATAGATTTTTTATAATGTATTCGTAACAAAATGTGTGAGTGATGAAGTCTTGAGTTTTGTAGAGTAAGGTGGTGGGAGATGTCAGCCAAATCTCATTTGTTTTGATTTTTTTTGTTAATTGATCTAACATATTTTGAACACTTGAACACCACTGTATGTGTAGTCTTTTCATTAGAACAAATGTCGCTAGATATGGTTTTAGGCTGGTAGATCTATTTTTTTTACTTTAGGATGTAGGATTTTTTTTTTTACTTTCTCACACAGCCAGGCAACCCTTCTCTGAGTGGATTGACACAGTAGTATTTAAACATTTCATCACAAGTGCACAAATTTAAAGTGTATGCTTCCTTCACCTCTCAAAGTCTGTTTCTTCAAACCAGCAAGATGTCATCTTACAGCAATGCAGAAATGTGTGGCTAAAGCTTTGGCAGGCATTTTGTATAGCTACATTTTATGATTTACAACGGCCAGTTTTACATCTTAAACGTTACTGGCATGGCCACATTAGTAAGCTTCAAAATTTTAACTGGCTGCTGAAATGAATAAAAGGTGTCATTTTGTGACCTTAAAAGAACATTTGCCAGTGATGATTGGTTTGATCTTGGTGTAGGTGCATGTTTTACCAGCAGGGGCAGTCTAGACCTTGCAACTCTGCCAAACTTTAATTTTCTTTAAAGCATACCTTTCCCATGCAAACTCAATGTATTTGTCAACGTTCTGGTAGAAAAGCAGAAAGAGGCTGCTTTTGGCCCTGTGTTATGTGATGGGAAGGGTGACTCGTGGTTGACTGAGTCTAATCAAATTATAAAGAAAACTGCACCTAAAGCATGTAAATACAGGTAAATTCTGCCTTTCTGTGAACACTGGGGTTTGTTTGTACATTGTTTTTTTCAGTTGGTTATTTCATTTTTTCAAACCCTGTTCACATTGTGAACATTGCATCATATATAAAATATAAGGGTATCAAAGGGGCATCAGGGTTAGCACTGCTTTTTTCAGCAATGAGGTTCATGGTTCCTGGTTCCTAGTAGAGGTTTCTTTTTTGTTGAATGCTTTCTCTATGCTTGTGTTGGTTCCCCTCAGGCACTTGGGTTTCCTCTCAAAGTACAAAAACAGACATGTCAGGTTGATTTGTTACTTTAAATTGCACACAGGACTCTAAATTGCTCAGTATGAGAAGAGTGGACCTTTACAGCTCCCAATAGACCAGAGACCAGAATAGTTGTGTTGTCTGCAAATCGCAGAAATTTGAATAGGTCATTTAAATAAAAAATTAAAAAATAATACCGGGCCCAGCACTGACCCTTGAGGTACCACACACACAATCACCACTCAGATTCAATGTCTACTCCTTAAATAGCTTCTCATCCAGTTAAAGACTCTTTGAATTCCATATTGTTCCAATTATTTTGTTTAAAATATTGTGCATTTGTTGTTTCAAAAGCTTTCTTTAGGTCTATGAATACACCTATGGTTAGTTTCTTGTTTGTCTGTGATGTTAGTAATTTTCTTCAATGAGGTGAATTACAGCTAATGATATTGACTGGTTTGTTCTGAATACATAATGACTGCAGTTAAGGATGTCGGTGTCTATGAATTTTCATAATCTCACGTTAAAAAGATTTGTGAAAACTGAGTGAGAAGAGAAATATGCCTACAGTTTGTGAAAAGGTGTTTGTTGTCCGTTGTTTTCATCGCTATGATTTTTTCTGTTTTCATAGTTATCATTTTGGGTGTAAATTAGATATTTTCATTTAATTGCACCCACATAAATATATAAAAATAATATTTTTTGTAACCAAAAATCTGACTCAGCAAATGGAAAACAAATCACATCCTAGACTTATCATATTCTTCTTCCTCTCGGATGACTCTCCTCCTGTTCCTTCATTTGTCCAGTATGTTAACATCATAACATGAGCAGAAGTGGTGTCTGTTTCCCTGCGTCCTCTCGTTCCTTCTCTTCCCGAGCCCTCACAGCTGAAATACTGTTCTGCCAGTGCAAAGGCGTCCTATTTACTCATAATTACCCTTCATCCATCACTCTGCCTGGCATTAGGGGTCAAGCCCCTGCCCGGCCCCCCTCCAGACACTCGTTTACTAGGGGCAATTATGCTCCACTCGCCCTAAGACACTCTGAGCTGAGTGTTAGGCCTCTGGGATGAACACTGCACCTCTTGTGAAAACCGGCCGTCCAAGCGTGTGATGCTCTGCTCCACTGACAATGTCACATTCACGTAAACGAGGTTTAACTGATAGGAACTGTGACTTCCTGTTTAAAGAAATGCATTTAGTTTGTCCAGCAGCATGAGCCAGAGGTCAGCTCGGCCACCTGATTTCTTTGTTTTTTTGGGGTTTTGAAATTGGGTCACCAGCCTGGCTGAGAGTGAATGGCTCCATCTCACACTCGTTAATGAGACAGAGAAGTGGTGGAGACTTGAACTCTTGGCCTCTGAAATATTACGGTCATAACTTCATGGAGCAAATGGTTTAGGAACTATCATTCTTTGTTAGAGGTTTTAATAAGGCTGTAAAAGAGAGTTCTCTGATAGAGTCTAGCATTTCGTGTACTAGAGATTGGGTGTTTACTGATAGTGTAGGATACTGCTTTCAATTAAAGAAGATACTGTAAGTAAAACCCTAATAGTTAATGGAAAGGATACATTGGAGACAGTGTTTTTGAAGAAAGCTATAATGTCTGTTATTGGAAGGGAATTTGCCAGATTGAAATTAATTTTGTAATAATCACAGTCACTGATATTATTTATATTTTAATAGATATTTTTGTGAATACAGCATTATTTAGAATTCATAAAAAAGAACTGTAAAAATTATTAATAGTTATGTATATATTATATTATGTATATTTCTTTAGTAGTTGTTTTATATCTATTATTTATATCTCTCTATTATGGTGATGTTTTTTTCCATGCGTATTATATTTTTGAGCTCAATGCTTTGATATTTGTTAACATAGCTCTTTTTTTCTAGTTAATGTATGGGACATTGGCTGCATACACTGAAGAAATGGATGCAAAAAGTTCACATAATGCAAGGGGTGCATTGTAACACATGCTGTCTTGCAAAATTAGTTTATTGTAATGGTGAAGCGTTGATTCAGTAATCTAAAATGTACTTAAACTCAAGCCTTTGTGAACAATACCTACAAACACAAGTTATAAGTGCCTTTTGTTTGGTTGGTTTGTATAATCAATACATATTACAAAATGATCAATCTTTTTTGTAAAATATGCAAATATAAAAAAACTGTGATGTTTTATTTTGTGTTTGCATGTTAAAATCTGACAAAAAATATATATAAAAACATTTAATTTCAATAAAAGCCATTGACAACTAGAGTAAAATTATTTAAAATATAAATCATTATAATGGGTCCACTATCAGCTGAGCAAATTTTGTTGTTTCGGTGACTACGATGTAAAATATGTAATATATATATATATATATATATATATATATATATATATATATATATATATATATATATATATATATATATATATATATATATAAACATTTAATTTCAATAAAAGCCATCGACAACGTGAGTGAAATTATTTAAAATATAAAACATTATAATGGGTCCACTATCTGCTGAGCAAATTTAGTTTTTTCGGTGACTACTAGGTAAAATACGACACATCACACATAACCGACTTTCTTTATGCAAGAATGGCTGCACACATATATGTTCTCTTATTCATTGAATGTCATTACGTTACCCTGAACAAAAGGAGTTTAACGTAAAACTGTATTTTTTGTCTCATTCAGCTTTGTTTGCCAGAATTGTACTTATAAGGAAAAACTATTTTAAAATAGCAGCTCATACACAATATTTTGGAAGATAATACTGATACTTCATGTTAACAAGGATGAAGAAACACGTTCAAGAGACCATGGCCTTGGCTTCTGATCTGAACGGTCTTTATCTGATGGCCTCTGACCTCAGAGACATTATTACTGACCTCACAAGCTGGTAACCCTCAGAGTCATGGAACAAGAGACAAGCAGTCTCATTTTCAAAACATAACTCAGCAAAGCTGGCATGGCATGTGACGTTAAACGATTGCAAAGTGGGACTGTTTTGCTCATCTGTAAAGTACAGCTCAGGAGCTTGTGACCTGACATTGTAGATGTGCTAAATAAAACTTAAAGATCCTGAATCTGTGTTTTTCCTCTGTTCTTCTTCAGGTCTGGTGTGCATGAAATCAAGCACCTCAGTGGTGGAACTTGTTATGTTGTTATGCTCTCAGGTAAGTTGTCTCACTTTCCTCTGTTTATATACTCTACATAGTCATTTTCAAAAGGTGTACTGTACTTCAAAAAGTGTAAAAATGAAAAACTAGTTGAGAAACCAGATCATTTGAACTGTCAATTTGGGAACACACTGTAACAAGAAACGATTTTTGATCAACAGCCATAATGTCAGTTATTCCTGTAAAGTGAGGGAGCACTATATTCTTGCAGTGGAAACTTGAAGATGTCACGTGGCCAAAGAATGTTTTAGCAAACAAACATTGTATTAACCTAAAAAGAAAACTAAACTCAATTGTACAAACCTTAAAAAAAACACTTTTCTTGTTATTGATGTGATTTTTTTGCTATTTATAAAAAATGTCCAAGACTTATTTAAATATTCTTTCTCAAGGCATTGTGAATTTAATCATGACAAAAAATAAGGGACAGATTAAAAATTCAACATACATAATCTAAAACAAATATTAAAGTAAACTTAAGATAGAAATTATTTTGAAATGAAACGGTACAAACCAGACATGAGGCAATTTAAATAAAATAATGCTGTATATATATATATATATATATAGTATATCGGCTTATGTGTCTTACAGTATCAGTTTTCTTGTTTATGAGATTTATTTTTGTCAAATTTAAAATTCAGCATTGTTTTTTGTTTTGTTTGTATTTGTAATTATTTATTTATTTATTTCAATAATTTGTTATTTCAATAATTTAATATTGTAAAGGTGTTTGCACATTTTTTATTTAATTAAATATAAAACACAAAACGTATTATTTACAATAGTAAATCTTAAGTTTGAATTTAAATAATACGTTTTAATTGGATTATTTACAATAAACACTGATTTTCTTTTGTTGTTTTAGTATGACTAAAGTTTCTACTTACTTTATCCTGACTTGTTCATGATCTGACAGTTTTAACCATTTTTATTTCAGTGTGTTAAACGCTATTCAATTGTTCCCTTGTGTACCATGTTTTTCACCAGAATTTAAGATATTTGTGCTGGTGAGCATTTGTTAACACGTAATCAAGTGAATGTCTTGAAGAGGCCTTAGGGATGATAAACAAAACATAATTGTTCCTACCTTGTGTCATATTTTTCTCCTTGAACAGAAAACAGTGTAATCCCAGCTCATGTAAACACAGAGCAGTGCTCTTTCCTTTAAATCGCAGTGACATATTACAGCTCGCTGACCTCCAGAGTCCCTTGTTAAGCCTTGGCTTTCCCAGAGGTCAGGCTCTCGATGTTAAAGTCAGCACAGGAGATATTTAGCATACCTTCTGTCAGCCCATCACTCTTGATCCGCAAGTCCATAAGGAAACTATTACCCCAGCATCTCTTCCTCAGAATGCAGCCGCTCCAGAACTCGGCGGGACGGGGATTTCACTCATTCAATGGCACCTCTGACTCTATGAAGTGCATACCACTTCCACTTCTGCATTCGCTCATAGTTTGCCCTGACTTAGGTGGCTTGCCTCCAGACTCAGTGGCGCTCCGGTTGCATCCCGCTGTTCTTTGCTTTGGCTTTTGAAGATTTCTTTCCATCACTGTCTGAAGGCGTTTTGCTGATGTATCTTTTATGTCTTCTTGCCGATCGGATTTATAGCAGAGTGAAGCATCACTTTGAGACTCAAGCTCCTGGTTTTCTTTTTCTCCGCCCCTGCTAGACAGATAATGTTTCCAGAGCTCAGAGTTCTTGCCATTAGAAGCTCCCAGGGCAGAAAGAGCGTGATGTATATCGATTGCCCAGAGAGTGGATGAAACCAGAGCTGAGCTCAGAAGGGCTTTCAGACATAGCAAAGTCCTTTGGAGCCAGACCTCACTGTTGGATCTGATTTAGAACAGGTTGCCCCCAAAAAGAGGCCTTGATCAACAAAAGACTGCTTTCTACATTTGAGTGAATTAACTATGTACTATTGAATTTATGGGGCCAATGGTGAGGGTTAGTAAGAATTTATTATACAAAATATTTAGAAGTGAATGCAGCTTCTAGTACTAATATTTTTAAGTGATTTTTTTCCTCAGCATCATCACTCCAATTTTTGATTTTTTTTTTTTGCCAAATTTGACACAATTCTTAAAGTATGGTCATAGATCCATCAACGTCTTTCAATGAGATGACACTGATTCTATCTCTAGCTGATCAGAGATCTGTTTTACCTGCATTCTATCGTTCTCATTGGATGATCCCCTCTGAGAAATGTAAAAGGACTACATTTCCAAGCGTTCACCATTCACCTTCTGATGCTTTCTTTTTCAACAGTGTTGGACACTAGGATTCTTATTCTTTTCATCTACTCAGTTTTCTTACTCTGTCATATTTCTGCCTTCAGTTTTGTATATCGTCATTTCAAAAAATCACAAGATTTTTTTTGTAAAATTAGTAAAAAATACATAAATAATTGTCTTACTTGGGAATTGTTTGGCAGCTCTCGGCCACCATTAAACAAACAAACAAACACACAAAAACATTAAACAGAACTTGAAGATTGTGTCTTTCAATGAACTTGTAAAACACAGAGATACCCTCAAGCCTTTCCCAATCTTGTCTGCACACTAACGCACCTAGACAGCGGGATGCTCACTGCTCATGACCTCACAAACCTCTCCGTGTTACGAACTGTCACATTTATGAATAAATTAGCGATAATCGTCTTGCACCTTTTTGTTTATGTTTCTTAATCAGTGTTATTCGTCTGAGGCCTCTGACAGCTTGTGTCTCTAACCAGTCAAAGTGACTGCAGGTGCTGTAGAGGTCAGCCAGCTTTGTTTTGTGTAACTGCTTAACCATACAGGAATATTCCAGTGCAGGAGAGATTAAAAAAAAAAAAACAATGCACAGCCTCCAGATGCTAAGAGCAGATAAAAGTAAAAAGCTCCCTCTCTGGCTCTTGACAGTTTGGATTGAGATGCTACAGGGCTATTACTGTTTTAAGCTTGCAAAGATGAGGGAAGAAAGAAGGCTGGCGGAGGTGCTAGCTCAAGCCTAAGTGCTACAACTGAATGATTTGTTCTTCTGCTGTGTTTGTAGAGAAGTGTTTTGGCTAACAAGTCGTTCTCAGCTGAGAATATTCTGACCGACTATTTTGAGAGAAGCGATTGACAGCCGCAACTGGAATTTGAAGGTGTATGTCTAAAGATGATTGGACATTTGAGTGAAGTCTTGTCCTGAAGTTGAACATGTTGAAGGTTTCCTGAAGGTTTCAGGAAAGCAATGGGCTGTACAGTCCAAGTTTCCATTCCCCAAGGTGAATGATTGCATTACTGTTATTTTCATAAAAAAAGAGGGCTTTATCTCTCCACTGTTTTCTGTGGATAAATTAATAAATATGTAAAAAAACTAACACCTCAACTCCTAATATGTCATTAGTTGCACGCAAAGATGAAGCACTATCCTCATCATGTGTTTACTGATTTTTTAGTCGATTTCTTTTATTACATTGTTTTTTTTTTGCAAATAGTTGCTTATTTTCTAAAAGTTTATTTCAATGTTATGCAACATTACAATCAGGTACTTTTTTTGTCATTTTTAAATTGTTTAGCAGCCTATGAATTATTTGTATTTAGTAAAGGGAACTTGCATTGGCATAGAATAAAAATGTCTTTGCTTTTTTTCTATTAATTATCTTTTTTGCTCCAACTTAGGCTTATATAACATATAGATGGTATAAAGATTAATTAACAATTAATAAACACTTGTATTTTCAAAATGAACTGACCCCATACATAGAACAAATTGAAGGACAATTATTTGTTCTGATTTTAAAAGCTTTATAGTTCCTATACTCTGTATAATTAGCCAGTGTGAATTGTTAAGTTATATTGATCCACATTAAGTCTCTGAAACAACTGCAACATAGTTGTCCCTTTGCCATTTACCATATTTCTATCTTATAGAAATATGATTATCTTGTGATTTTTTTGTTATCTATCAATATGCGCTCATGCACACACACACACATGTACTTTTTATTTTATTGTTTTTTTTATTGATTTATATTTTGTTGTCTATTTATTCTTTATTTACTTTTTTATGCCTCTTCATGGACCCACTGTGGCTTGTTTCTGTTCCCTGTAGACTAACACAAGACTAACTCGTGCTATAGGCCCTTAAAGCATGTTTTCGAGAGTTATACCCCGATTTTCTGTCTGAATCGAGACTGCTTGGAAGTACAAATTTTTTTTAAGTGAGGATTCACATTACTCCTTTCTTAGATGAACTTGTCATCACTAATGCATATAATCTGGACTCTTTTCGGCTAAAAGTCACAAAATCGTTTCTAAATCACACTCACAAACCACTTCTCTTTCTCTCTTAAAGACAAAGTGGGAACACTTTAAAAAGAAGGTCTGGTAGAAGGCAGAGTGAGCATAAATTGGCTTACTGTTCTGACTGATGATTGTGTCCTCTGGCAAGCTGGTCGGTCGCCCCACATCTGCTTGCTGTTCTTTATGTTTATCACATGGAGACTGAGGCTTGTGGGGATGCATTGAGCTGAGCAGCCCTTCTAGAACTATTGTAGAAGCCGTCTGATTGCAGAGGAGGACATGATAGCTGGAGGGAGAACATGAGAGAGAAACTATTCTAGCTTACTTCATTTAAGTTTGATCAGCAGATACACTTGTCGGTCAAATTATTTTTTCCTCCAGTAATCAGCTCTTTCTCTGCTACAATTGATCCAGAATACAAAAAGCAAGGTTTTTAATTATTAATGCAAGCTAGATCAAATTTCTCCAGTTTTAAAATCACTTCCCTGGCTTGTGGTGCACAACAGAGTTAATTTTTAAATTTTTACTGCTGGTGTACAAATATCTTAATTGCCAACCATCCAGAACTCTGGGCCTCCAACCAGAGGCCATTTGCTAGGCGAAGAAAGAATTAACTGTTGGTGCTCCAAAACTCTGGAATGACTTACCTCTGAAAATAAGACTTGCATTATCGCTGTCTGTTTGTAGGTGCAGTGATATTCAGACAGCCGTTCTCAGTCAGTAAATGCCTAGTTAAATATAATTTTTTTCTATATTTGAATGTCACAAGTCTCCTAATATCTTCTGCAAGCTGTTTCCAGTTCTAACTGATTTGAACCTAATAATCTAAGAGCTCTGTTTGGTTTGTTTACAGTAAGCATATCTGTGATGTATTTTGGTGCAGCGCTGTTTTGTGACTTGTAGCAGCACTACACAAACTCTATTCTGAAAGTCACTGGCAGCCAGTGTAGAGACCTGAGGAGTATGTTATGTGACTGGTGATATGACCTCTGATCTGGATCGCTGCAGCTGCATTCTGAACAAGCTGAAGCTGCCTAGTGGTCTTTTTGGGGAGACCAGTGCAGTGAATGATAAACATTTGGACAAGTTTCTCTAGGTCCTGAGTATAAAAATTTCATATTTAGCTGATTTAGTTATTGCACTTAGGTGAATGATAAAGTTTAGATCAGATTCCATAATCATCTCTAGATTCTTAACCTGATATTTAGTTATGATTTCCTTAGAGCTCAGACCTTGAGAACCTCCACTTTGTTCTAAAAGCAATTATGTTCAATTTTCTTTCAAATTTGCAGAAATTGCATAAAACAAATAATTAAACATTGCAATAAAAAATGTTGATGTAGTATTTGAATGCAAATAACAAGTTAATTGTATTGCATAGTAAAATTAAAGTAAAAATGTGTGAACTGGTGAACAGGGAAGAACTTGAAACTAAGTATTTGTAGATTTTGCAATGAAACATTCTGAACCTGTATGAATGTAACACTTACAGCCTACTATTCTGCATTTGAATGGGATCACAATTAGTTATAGCATGTTCGTTGACTTTAATTTTCCTTCTTCAAAGGCCATTTGATTATTTAAAATTTTTAGTTGCTAATCATAGTCGATGTTTTCATAACTCGGTCTGATCCCCCATCCTCCCCTTCATCGTTGGTCTGGGAAACATTTTGAGGCCCACTTTTAGTACATGCCCTTGTTTCTACTGCAGCAACCCCACTCACGCTTTCAGGAGAAGGAAGAATAGTTTCCCATAGAGAGAAGCAAGCCATGGTTTTAATCATCTCCAGACTTGTGTTTAAGTGTCTGTGTGAAAGCCGCAAGTGACGTTCACGAAGGCTGATCTGAACCCAGGCTTTTCACTGATCTGTCACTGCCTCTCACACACAGGAAATGACTGTGTTTAAGGGACAAGGGAATTCAGTTTCTTTCAGTCTTTACATGTATCTTGAGTTTATGGGTCTGTGTGTAGAAGAGGGAGAGCTGCTCAAAACATACACAGGGTAATGAGTGGTATTTGACTTGGTGATTTGGGATCTCAAAGGGGTTCTTTTTATATAGCAAAAAAACAAATAAAACATTGAAATCTTATTTTCTGTGACAAAACAAGTGATTTGGTTTGGTTTTAACTCATTGGAGACAGTTATATCTCATTCCTAAAGGAAGGTTAATCCCAGAGATTAAAGTAAAAAACTGCGAAGAATGGTAAAATCGACAGACTTTCAGTCTGGTGCATATAGTGTTTTACCATCTTATTTTCTATCTATACGTTTACTTTTATTAAAAATGTTTTTAAAAGATTCAATTGAAGCATATAGTAAAGAAATCTGCGCAGATAAACAGGACAAATGGATTATTTAGAAACATTGGACTTTAGCTGATTCGATCCTAGATTGGTTTGAGAAGAGCGTTCTGGGAACTGCTTTCCAGAATTATTAGTAGCAGCCACCTCTGGTTATTTACAATTTTTTTTTACATTCCATGTTTTTGTTGCAATATCATCAGTGTGCATATTTATGTATAGTATATATTTAAAATATGTTATTTAACAATATAAGTTAAAATGAAGTATTGAAAAAATGACTCTAAATTTATAACATTTACTTACACATTTTTATGCTGTTCCAAAAATTCCAAATGCCTATACTTGATTAGATCTTGATTAGATGTTTACATTAGTAATGGTTAATATTAACTTGATGGGCCATTGTTCAATAATTGTGAAATTAGATAAGTTTGTTTATAAACATAATACACATTATGTACTGTTTTTTGAACCAACTGTTTTTCTGCTGTTTCCAGGAATGGCAGAACTCAATCCAGAAGAACGCTGGTCTAGCTTTCATTGAGCTCATCAATGAAGGAAGGTAAAGCTATTGATCTGCTCCTCGCCAACCAGCACAAGTGCAAAGGAGGATTGTATTCTAGTTTCTCCATTTAGCTGTTCATGTGATAAAAAGAGGGTTAGATTACCCCCCCAAGCCTTTCATTCTGCTGTATTTACTCGTGTTCAAGTGAGCTTTGGATGTTTGTACTTGAACAGAAAGCATAATCTCATGAGATGAACAGGTTAAAACTGGCTTGGCAAGTAAGCACAAAGTGGTTTCTTGTCTAGAATCGGTACAGTTTGTGTTTATGCGCATGTCAGGTTTAGACGGGTTGATTTGAGCGGATCCAGTGCTGCTTAAACTGTGCACCCATCTGCTGACCCATCTGCACACACCCCCAGTGCCAGACCGACAGACAATAAGCCTCAGTCTGAAGACATTTTATGCTGTCCAGGGTCCTGTTGCATCATTCCCATCAGTCATTCCATTCTCTTCCTGTCTTTATTTTACATAGCTTTTTTCTAAAATTATTTCCAAAATTTATACAGAAGGATGTATCCAATCATCCCTCTAATCTTGAACAATCTAATCATTGTTCTTTCTGATGCTAAACCTGTATTTTGCTCAAAGTATTATGCTCAAAGGAACTTTAAAGTTATCTGATCCTAAAGGACTTGCTGCAACTATCCCTTGATTGGTTATTTTGGGTTTCAGAGCATCTATGGTTAAGTAGCAGCATTTAAATCTGTAGGAGGCAGCTTGAGATTTGACTCACGTCTTTGTCACACAAACAACGAAGCAGTTTACTTTTGAATTGTCAATTTTTTTCATATTTTAATCGACTGCCCAGTTTATAGTGCTAAGAGTAAACTTTACCATTAGGACTTAACTACAAACAACTGTTTAATGGCCCAAAACACACTTTGTATCTCCTTTCTGTGATCACATCTATTATGAAAAAAAGAAAAAGGAATGTGAGTGCTTACTGTCTGGCTATTGTATGATTTAGATCCAAAACTGATGTACAGTGACTAATTAGAAATAATTTTAAACTGTAAATTATGCTCATTGAGATGGCGAGAGCAACTGTTCCTGGTTTCGATGCTCTGAGTAAGAATTAAATACAAGGTGGATTTAATGATGTGTAAAATGTGAATTAATTCACCGTAACTGATTTAGAAGATGGTGTGGGATACTGTATTTATTTTAAGTGCTTTGGGGAACCTTGTTATTTGTTCGTTTTTGCAGACTCCTTTGTCATGCCATGAAGGATCATATTGTTCGAGTGGCTAATGAAGCGGAATTTATCCTGAACAGACAGCGAGCGGAGGACGTTCACAAGCATGCAGAGTTCGAGGTAGACTGACTTCATGACCGAAAGCACACACGCATATTCACATTTAATGAATCCTGTTCAAGAGTCAGTATCAAAAAACTGCCAGTCTGAAACAAGCACTATCACCAAAGAAATACAAATCATCATCAATCACAGATAAAGTGTTTTTTGCAAATACAATATCACAGAAGAAATCTATCGAAATATACAGGGTAGATGGGGACATTTAATCTTGCACATATGCCACATAATCCACTTATAACACAAAAGCATGGTCATTAACAAAGAAAACATTACCAGCTGTTTCTGGTAGAGGACAGATCATTGTCCTCATGTTGACACTATGGTGTTTAATCTTGATTTTGATTCTAAAAGAGTATCAATGATTTTTAAACAAGACGATGTGGTATAACTGCTCCCCGGGCGCCGCAGCCATGCCTGCCCACTGCTCCGGGAGTTTGTTCACGGTGTGTTTGTTCACTGCTGTGTATATATATATATATATATATATATATATATATATATATATATATATATATATATATATATATATATATATATATACGCAATTCTGTGACATTTCCTATTTTCTGAAAGTTGATTCATTATTTTTCTGACCAACCTTCAGAAGTCACATTTACAAGAATATATATTTTTTTACATTATTTCAAAACTATTTAATGCTACTAAATGCGTAAACAATATTAAAATCTATGTGTGTCTTTGTTAGTTACTTAGTTATTGTCTTTTGAATTTTTATTTATTTATATATTTTTAACATAAGTGTCTGTTTAATTAGATATAGTTTACCTAACTTCTACAAATTTCTATTTTTGTTAAATTTTTATTGTTGCTCAATTGTGTGCTTATTTATTTGTAAATGCATTTATTTGTTTAGTTGTTTTTTTCTGCTCCTAGTTACACCTCTCGTAACCAGTGAGTTTGGTATCACACATATATTGACACATAAGATTTTGCACAAACAAGGATCCAAAAGTGGTAATTTATTTATTTTTTGCATTAACACATGCAAATATGTATTATTTTTATGGCTGAAGTCTTTCAGTTCCAACAACAGCTCTAGCAACAAAGGAAATTACCTTCTAGTATGTTGCTTTTGCATTCAAACAGCATCTTGCCTTGTATGGCACCTCATAGTTTGAAATCGAAACTGAATGCAAAGACTAATTCTACAATACCTACCTGGATTATCATTTTACCAAATCTGGGTAATTCTGACTGAAAGTCAGTGGATGCTGTAAATGAAAAACATGCTGTATAGCCGGATACACAGCCTAATCTGCCAGTGTGGATCTTCTGCTATGAAACTCTGCATGTGTATATACAGAATACTGATGGAACATATCAGACACTCCCACTCTTTCAGATGTACACACAGTGAAGGAGTGATGAGCCTCTTATCGGAAAGGCACAGCCTGTCTGAGATGTTTGTTTTATATACTGCTCTTGGGCATCCTTGACCTTCTAGATAAAACATAGCATACGCTCGATAACCAGCTACTTGCTAACGTCGTCTCGCTCTTCAGACATGCACTTTTTCTTCTTTATTGTGTCTGACTGAAGATTGAAGATTCAGTAAACTGATGAGATATTTTTACAATTAAGCTAGTGTCACTTTCAACCCTCATATCCTCGCTTGAGGTGATAAATAACGTTTGATATTTGTCAGCGTGCCACATGGAAGGGTGAGATGACAACGGCAGATTGAGTTATCGTCCGTTTGAGGAATATGTCGAGATATAATATCTGACAGAATTCAAATATAAGGAAGGAAATTCAATTACACCTCCTCCTTTACCCGGGCCCTCCCCCTGCTGCACCCCAGCAGCTTGGGAAATTAGATTTTGAATATTAGCAGCAGTTTGGCCCCCAGGGGCTGCAAGCGAGACAATCTTATTGTAGGGTGAGGATGAAGTCCATGGGTGGCTTTTTCTCTGTGATCCATTCCCAATATTATATTAAGTCCTTTTGTTTTTTTAAGCAATTGACTATTTGTATTTTTGCACTGTTGAAATATCTTTTTTTCCTTTCAGTCTAACTGTGCACAGTATGCAGCAGACAGAAAGGAAGAGGAGACAATGTGCGATCACCTGATTAGTGCTGCCAAACATCGTGATCATGTGACAGCCAATCAGCTGAAACAGAAGATTTTCAACATCCTGACCAATAAACATGGGGCCTGGGGCGGAGCAGCACAGAGGTTTGTCTTCCAGACTGTTTGCCCAACTCTGATTGCTTTAGTGTCAAGAATATGTATATTGGCAGTTGTTAAAAAAAAGGCCACAAAGAATATTAATTAACTGGGCATGTGGCTGTTGTCTGATGAGTAGTGATGGGAAATTGTGTTTATTTTGGTGATTCATTCTTTATACTCTCATTCATTAAAAATAATTAATCATTTGAACAATTTATTACATTCATATGGAATAACATTTCATCAACTTGTCAACGGAAAAATGCTAGAGCAAGCTGGTCACAAATCTGTGTAAATGACCTTGCTTACATGAATTGTTTTTCTTATTATTAACACTGTAATACGCAGACACAAAAGAAAACAATTCACTCCCCAAGAGTTGTTACCAATGAGTCATTTTAAAGATTAATTCTTTTCATGAATGATAGATTACTACCCCTGAGCATCATCAAAGGTCGAGGAGTATCACTTCATCAACATTAAACAGTAGAGCTGCAAAGCTTGCTAAAAACTCCCAGCAGAGAAGCCATCCACTCGTTTGTGCCAAAATCATTTCGGACAGGTGTGTAGAGATCTTTACTTGGAGTTTGTGCTCTGCTTTTAACCCATTCCAATGTACACACACCGCAGTGAACAAATACACTGTGGACATACACTTGGAGCTGGGGCACCACAGTTGTGGTTGTTGAAGGTGGGAGAGCAAGTGACTGGTTTGAGTTTTCACTCAAATCAGCTTTAACTTTCAGAATCTGAGGATCGAACCAGCAGCATTTTTCTTGTCGATCTACTTATCCACCAGGCCACAACTGCTCAGTGGAAAAAAAACTGACCGGTTCTTAATTTACAGTTAAATGTCACAACTTTAATTTAGCTGTGAACTTTTGATTCTGCAATTTCTGTGGTGCTATGAGGCCATAATGGTTCATTAATGCACAGTTAATAGTGAAATTGGGTCATTGTTGCATCCCTTTATCACATAGTACCTGATGCTTTTGCGGTTTTGTCCTGATCAGTAAGCACAAACAATCAAATTTGCAGTTAGTATTAAAACAATCCTTCCTGTCTGCTGCATACTGTGCACAGTTAGACAGAAAGGAAGAATTACAAATATTTGATCAGTACAAAAATAGTGAATTGTTTTAAAAAAAGAATTAATAAAACAATTGGAATGGATATAAAAGCAGCATAACAAAATTCACAAAATCAGATGATAAAACTAAAAAGACGAAATCCCCTTGGGCTCTGGTACCTCTTTGTGTGACTTTGTCTGTGTGTTTGTATGGTATTCGTGCTGTGCGTTTGCTTTTTTCTAGGTGAGAATTAAACTATTACCTCTGTGACATAGACACACACAGCCAGGCACCCGGTGTGATTCCTATTTAATGTCATTCTCTTGCTCTCCAGCAGGGTCAGTCTGCAGGTCAGCAAACTCAATTACCACACACGGCCACTAAATCTCCTGAGAAACACAGTGTGTTTGTGCGTGTGTGCGTTTGTGTGTGCGTGCATGCGTGTACGTGCGTGTGTGTGTGTGTGTGTGTGTGTGTCACAAAGGAGCAGCTGGCAGTTGTTATGACGGTCTCCAGGGTCCTCTTAAAAAAATACAAACTCGAAATACATTTTTTCATTTCCTAGCAAACAAACACAAATGTCTTAACATCTGTTTGTTTATTTGCGAAAATATCTGGTTTTGTAAAGTATAGTTGACACCGGATGAATGCAAATGACATGACTGACAATCGTATTAATTAACCTATTGCCCTTTACAGTTTTGTTATTTTTCATCTAAAAAACACTATATTCTAAATTAATCCATTAAATCAAAATAAATTACAAAATGCCTTAAAGTTTTACTGTTTGGACTGTTTTCATGATTTGGAGGGGGGTGTCCATATTTGTAACATTGCATTGAATTCTGGGGTTTTGAACAGGGATTGTGATTTCAACTGATTTAACAGGTGTCAATCCCGAACACCTGCCGACCGTCGTTATCTTTTTTTCAGTTGGTCAGTGGACAAGGTAAAACTTGAATGGACACGTTTCAGTCTAATTAAGGTTGACTTAATAAACCTACTCACGTGAGTATGAGGAAATGTTATCAAATATTGTTTTCATGTTTAAACTGTTTTCCCAGCAATGGGTTGCGGCTGGAAGGGCATCGGCTGCGTAAAACATATGCCAGAGAGTTGGCGGTTCATTCCGCTGTGGCGACCCCGAAAACGAAGAAAGCCGACATGAAGATGAATGAATGCATGAATGTTTAAACTGTGTGTTGACAGGCGTTATCTGATAGTCCAATACACTTCTTTCTAAACTAAGAAGTTCAAATTCCACTGAAAAACAATAATTTCGCTTTTTAATACGACATTAAACCTTCTGTTATTTTTCAGGGGTTTTTATTCATTTATGGAAATCCCATTTTAAAATTGAGGTGGGTGAAAAGGAACCTGACATTTTCTGCCAGTACTTTCTCTGTGTTATATTTTTTAAAAGTGTAATACAGTGTAGGTTTTGTGTTTAAACCAGTTTGCTATAGTTTATTTAGTAGTGTTGCTGCTTTACAATTAGAAGGTTTCTGATTTGAGACCAGCTGTGTTTAGCTTGTTTGTCCCTGGGACTATTTTCTAACACAGTTCAAACGTAATATAACCTCATTTGTGTACTGCAAATGGGAGTGAATGGGGCCCTGTGAAGGACAGGGGGCCAGTTTAGGGCCCTTTCAGATTTGCGTATTTCCATAAACATTTTAATTCAGTAACGTTTATTGCAGTGTGTGGAAGCAATCCTCTTGTTTCCTGGAATCGTTACCAAAACCGCTTTCAGAGGTAGACTCAAAATTGGTTTAAGCAGTCTAGTGGAGAGATGGGCGGGGCATTTGGCTAAAAAGAGGAGGTGTCTGCGCTCGATGTGATATATTAACAGACACAATCTATCATTATACACAGCAACATAACTGAGAAAGGATATTTTCATCTTCAGAACTACACACAGATTGTGTGCATATGGAAATATGGAAGCTGTGTGTCACTTGTCGTTTTGCGGTGAGCTGTTCATGCACTGGCGGCACGAGAGAGTTCGATCACGTTACTCCTAATACGTTTCAAAAATGCTTACATATTTATGTCACCAAAGTTACTGCGTTTAAATAAAACTGCAAACATTTGGTAGAAGGGGCGATGTTCTCAGAAACAGAACAGACTAGACAAGGGTCCTTAGAATATACCCTGATTTTGACCCAAACTGAGCAGAAAAAAAATTTGTTTTAGATGTGTCTGTCTGAATTTAGTCATTACATTTTATGCTTGTTGGTTGGTTGGAAAATCATTAAAATATCAAATTCTACAGACAGAAAAAAAAACTCCTCATAAACTTTTATAAACATAAATTTAAATGTATCATGTTTTAATAAATGTATGGCACAATAATGGAAAGCATTCAGTGCTATCGGCGATAGACTTAAGAATAAAACCCTTGAAATGGTGGTTTGGTTGAAACCCTCTGCCACTGTTCAGACTTATTCAAATATTTATGAAAACCACCTGGAAGGCATAACATTTGCATTGAGACAAAAGGTTATTGAGCCGGGGCACATTGTAAATGGTACCACAAAACTTCCAACAAATTCAAATTTAATGGTAACCTGCTGGAGAAGAAAAATGATGCAATATGTTCATGAGCTCAAGGCGCTGTTACAGCTGAGCAGCTTAGTCTTATTCAATGCTACATTAACTTTCCCATTTGTGTGGCTTCTGTAAAATAGAAAGCCTGCAGCATTCCCCTGCGCGTGTACATGTGTGTGTGTGCGCGCGCGTGTGTGTGTGTGTGTGTGTGCGTGTGTGTGTGTGTGTGTGTGTGTGTTATTTGTATTAGTGTGTTTGTTGTGTGTTTTTAAGCATGAACACACCCGTATTGCTTTTCACCTTTTTCACTATGGCATGTACAAAATTGTGCACTCTGGGTTGAAACGTTTGCTTGTAGGCTTAATTATCATAGTCTCCCATGATGTCTTTTGGTGTGATTTCTACTGCAGACCAGTTAAAAAGGGTTTGAATGAGAAGCTAAATAATGATTTGCAGTCCCACAATGTGTGAATGTTTCATTCGAAAGAACATTTACTTTTGTAAAAATGTTATACTCTTTTGGGGGGGGAAAATACTCTTAAAAGTAGCAGACTTTTTTGATTTGCCAGTTTATTTGTTGAATAATAAAGCAATGATAAAAGTGCCTTAATATGTAGAAATAAAAAAATTTGACTTAAATGATAATTTTAATTGTCTTTGTGTTGCTAATTTCCACAAACTTCCATATTGCACCTTTTACTTTAATTAAGTAAAAAAACAAACCCAAATATTTGAGTCTGTACATATTTGGTGAAAGACTCTAATAGTGGAGGAAGTTGTTTTGAGGGAACATGGCATTTGAAATAGAAGACATGGAAGCCCTGGGCTGTAAGCCTTGTCTAGCCATTTACCCGCGCATGTTATTCATGTTAATAGCAATGTTTAGCTGCATTTCAAAATTTCTCTTCATTGGTCTCAAAGTTCAGTTAAATACTTCAATCCATAATAGTCGGTCAATCCATCAGTTATACCATTTTAAAATATCTCAGATGTTTTCTGGTAAACATCATTTGTCAAAATGAGATGAAATTACTAAATGATATGTATTATGTTGTTTCCAGCACTCTTGTTATAACTGCTCACCTTTTGCATGATTCTTTTAAGAAAGAAATATGCCTGGGATGTTTGAAAAATGTTATCTAAAACGAAGCAAAGACTTGTAAAGGGTCTGGTTTAATAGTTGGACCAAGACAACATTGTAATCATTCAGACAATGCTATGCTGCATAGGGATTTCTCAAAGACCGCACAAGCTGAAAGCCAACAAAGCGAATCCAGCTCGTGAATCTTGAGTTCGATCATACTTTCTGCTTTCCTGATGATGAATGTCCCCTGTATTGAGTCAGCATCAGAAAATCAATACTTCTCAAATTGAAACAGTATAGGGTTGTATTGATCTGAGCTTCTAAATCAGAAGGAGAAGGCTTTGATAGGACGTGGGCAGACAGCTCTGAGCCAAGTAATGACACACTATCAATTTTGGCTTTACACTGATAAATCAAGGCGAAAATTGGATGTCAGATTTTTTTCTTCTTGCTTTCCTCTGAGGGTGTTATTTTCCTTTCCCTCTCCTCTTGACCTCTGACCTCCACCAGTGAATTATAAAGTTCAGTCATGTCAGAAGTGAGAACGCGTCAGCTTTGGGATAAATGATGGATAAAATAATCTATGAAATTGACAAATGATGGAGGCATTTATTTGCATGTCATTGACCTGTTTTCTGGCTCTTCAAAGCACATGCCATAGTTGAAGACAATTTATGCTGGATTATTGTCACAATCAATTAACTGCCTTGCTAATCATGTCATTTTCTTTCTGTAGTGCAACAAATTCCTTTTTTTAAATAAATATTTTTATTTTTTTTAAAGGCACCCATTCTTTATAAAATCAACAAATTGCCCATGTTATTCCAGTCAACAATATCTGGTGATAATAACAAATAGTATCTATTTTGCCAGTCATTGGCTAATGACACACTTTCAGTTAAGTTGATATTTATTTGGTTTGGAAATGAACAATTATCAAATTATTTGACATGGTGTAAATTGTAATATTACTAATTAGCATATGTACAATGTAGTGGTAAAACCAAATGCCTGCTGTGTGCTTTTTTAAGACCTACTAATATGAACGCATTGAAATACAGAAATAATAAAATAACAAAATGAAGTAAATTCTAATTCTAATTATTAACACACACTCAGTTACTTAAGTTAGCTAAACACCACACTCAGCACTCTCGCAAATGTTGTGTCATGCTGAATAAAGCTCAAAGCCAACGGATTTACGATCAGCATTTTTGCAATGCTATAGCACATAGCTGACTGTGCTAGCTGTCCACTGATACTTCGTCTCAACTGAAGTTTAATGAAACTAGTTTACTAATTGAATCAGAATGACTGCATGTGACTAAAATGTTTAGCATGCTGTCACAATATACACACATCCTGTGGTTTCTTTCATACACTTTATCAACATCAGCAATATGGCTGACAGCGGCTCACCTGGACCACGACAGACCTTAACTTAACTTGACTCTACTATCGATTCTCATCGCTCTCTCTCTTGTATAATTACTTTTTTCGGTGGTCTGCTGAAGGAAAGCGAGAGATGAAAAAAAGACAGTGGCTTGAGATGGAGAGTAGTGGCATGTATTGATTTGTTTGGGAATGAGAGAGGCACTTTTCCTTGAATAACAGCACATGTGGGCTCTAGTTTGATGGATAGCTGCAGAGTGCTACTGGGTAATAACAAGTGATAGAATGGAACCTTCCGGACACATAAAGTGTGGTTAAGTAGTTTCATTGGGAAAAGGTTGACATTTCCTCAATTCTAAAAGCAGCAATGAACAAGAAATATAAATGTATAGCTTTTTTGAGATTATCCCCCAAATATGATCATTTGTAAGTATTATGTCATTGTAAAAAAAACCTGAGAAAAAAGCTATATATATATATATATATATATATATATATATATATATATATATATATATATATATAACAGAAATGCCAACTGTTATTATGCAATATTACCCATACTACTACTAATAATAATACCACTACTACTACTAATAATAGTAATAAACTGCCAATGCTGATTTCACTATTACTAATACTACTATTGCAGAACTACCAATGATGATACTACCACTGATGTTGCAACAACTACTACTGTTTCACTATTACTGATATGGCTACTACTACTACTACTACTGCCACTATCACTACTGTTATCACTACTACTATCAATACCATCAAGGCTGATACTGCTACTACTAGTACCAAATTTTACTACTAATAATGATACTACTACTAATGTGGATACTACTACCAGTATTATCAATAATTCTACTACTACTATTATTATTACTACTACTACTACTACTACTACTACTGCCACTATCACTACTGTTAACACTACTACTATCAATACCATCAAGGCTGATACTGCTACTACTAGTACCAAATTTTACTACTAATAATGATACTACTACTAATGTGGATACTACTATCAGTATTATCAATAATTCTACTACTACTATTATTATTATTACTACTACTACTACTACTACTACTTTTACTACTACTACTGCAGTACTATTACCAAATTTGTGTCAAATCACTGTTAACCTGCTAGTTAATCTACACAACCCGATAATACAATTAAAAAAAAAACAACATTGCATATTTTGTGGATATTTACAACAAGAAACATGCCTATAATAAGGTTAAATTACTCAATATCTTTTATCCTGCATTTACCACAGGTTTTCCTGCAAAACTATTTTTGACTGCCTCAGATAAGATGTAAAGTTCAATAAGTAAAAAAGTAAAACCTGTAATTGTAGAGATTTTTACAACAACAATTTGCAGTTTTTATTATACCACAACATAACACTTGGTATTTTACAGAAACTAATGGTAATTATTTGACCAGTTTTGCTCACCAAGCTCACTTGCTCACTAGGCTTTATTTTCATTGTGTATGGAAATGTATGTGATTTCTAATCACCGTTGACATTTAAATACTAATGGAGGTGCTATTGAAATGATTATTATACACACAATTCATCCACTGCAGTGTTTTACATTTCCTGAACCCAGAATCCCATATGCTCCCACTGAAAAAGATTCGGAAGCTAGAATGTGAGCCAACAACTTAATCAGTGCCAGATTGCCTACTTTCAATCCTACTTTGAATTAATATAATTATGATAGATTTAAATGTTTAAGTATATTATAATTTAAAAAATATGATCTACCCTGATCTTTCAAGTAAGGATTATTATTATTATTATTATTGTTATAATAATAATTATTATTATTGTTGTTGTTATTATTATTATTATTGTTGTTGTTTTTGTTGTTGTTGTTGTTGTTGTTGTGAATACTTATTACAAAAAATGTCTAATAAGTACTCACTTTTAACCTGAACAGAGTCAACAGTTCATGGGAATGCTTAACCTCATATGCCGTCTGATTTCGACAGGAAAGGTCAGTTTTGTTAAAGAAAATCTCTCTGCTAGAGATTTCTCTCAATTGGTTCTTTTCTTGAGGAGAGATGGACAGTTTGCTGAACCGAGTGACCTGTACTAGAACTCTGTCTCATGGAGGTTGTCTTCATCCAGCACACTGACCTGCCATGAGGTCTTGCCAATCTTAAGAGAGCTTCAATGCTTTATTTTGGCCTCACAGGGAAGCTTGTTTGACACTATATTTTACAAAACCAATCTTCCCCCTCTCAGTTATCAAATTAATGTCACGTATTGTAAGAGAGATACTCAAAACAAGGATTGCAATGGAGTGGCTTTAATAGAATAACTCAGGTAGAAGGAACAACAAAGGAATGCCACTGACGTCAAACAATGAGAATAGGCTTCACTAACAGACTTTACAGTTTGATGACGAGGGGGTCAAGCCGTGTCGAGGGGCTGGAGACGGGCAGGAGAAGGCTGGCTGGAGAAGGAGGAAGGAGTCTCATGGAAGGTGAAGAGATCCCCATCGGGAGTGTATCCTTGAGGTCCGATCGGTGAACTAAGTGAGGAGTGAGTGTTTGTAGCAGTGGTGACGGGGTGCAGCGGGGATCGTTGGTAAGGGCGTAGGTGTTCAGTATTCTGGTGATTGTGGTCGTGTGACTGTGCGCTGTGAGGTTTAGCCAGGTGAAGATGTGACAGTTAACTAGTTTCCAAGCAAATTTTTGATATATACTTTTAGTCAAATGGAAACATTTGGATTTTTAGTCAAATGGATTTTAGTATTGTATTGTCAATATTCATGCAAAATGACAAACTATGTTTTGTTCATACAGATAAAACTATATTTTGTTCGTATGAAGAATCTTTATGAAGCATTTACAAAACAATGTTATGTATATATTACATTTTAGTGGCTTGGTTTGATTTACTGTTTGATTGTACGGTTTGTTCCAATTTAAAAAAAAATTTTGAAAACCTTTCAACTTTTTTTGTGGCTTTGTCTCTCAAACATGGAACTTGAAGCGTTATTAGTTTAAGTACTGATAAAACCCTCTCAAATTGAAAGAGACATGTAAAGAGCTATAAAAAACTGTCTGTAATAACTTTAATGAAGGTATTGGTCTGTGTATTGTGTGATGATCTAGGCATGAAATCATGATATCTAGCACAACTGGGGAAATCCAGTGCATCCATCACTGATTACTGCTATTTTACTAATCATGCTCCATTTATTTCCCAATGGATGCATTTAGCATGAACATAATGGTCCCTTATTGAATCTCGATTCCATTCATTTTCTCCAATGTGGCAAAACAAGAGGCTATCTGTATTGACCTGATTTCTATAACCATCAGTGGCCTTAAGGACAATGTTTGGAATTGTTTTCTTCCCAAGGGATGTTCATTTGGATTTCGACTTTTGGTTCAATTTATTCTATTTCACTGTCTAAAGAGAGTATTCTGATTGTGTACAATTTACTAAAAAAAAAACATCATGAAATGTAATGCTGGTTCAAATTAAATCAAAATAGTAAGGCTCCATTGAGTCTTTAAACAATATAAATATATATGGATTATACATACATTTTTAAATGTCCAACACAAAGCTGAGTTGACTGCAGTAACTTTTTTTCCCAAATGTCTTGTGAAGAAAATTGTTTAGGAGAGTTTTGTATGACTTTAGCTTGCATACACTTTTGTGTGTGTGTTTTTTTCTCCTGCTCTAACTCAATTTCTAGCCAGACATTTTTTTTATAATATTTGATGTTAGAAATGGAACACCTTGTTAAAATATAATGTTTTTTTTTCTGTTTAGGAAACCTGGCTAAAGATTAACAATAATGTCAGTTGAAAATTACACTTCCTAGAACTTAATATGCACAAAATAAATATATTCTTTTTGGGAGTTGTTTCTAAATATCTTGAGGTCCTTAGATAACTGTAATTTAAGCCATCAAAGGTAAAAACACAGAAATGTATTACCTTGAAACAAAATAAAAGACGTCTATATTTGTACTGAATATGGTAAAAAAAAAAGTCAAAACAGAGCATCAAACAAGCTCCAAGTGTGTCAGATTTATTTAATTTTGTTGCCTTGTTTTCCTACTTTGACTTTTATGTCTTGCATGCTGTACTGACCAAGTATGTAGCTTTTTATTTATATGTATTTTATTTTTGTGTTACCTTAATCAATTTTACTTGCACTAAATTGCTATTAAAGGTTTTAGTGAATATAAACATTTTACGGTTTTTAGACTCAAACCGTTTATTTTAAAAAAATTTATTGACATTTTTGTTTTGTTTGTTTCTGTTCCACTGATTTATTTCAGTCAAAACTATTCAAATTAGTCATATGGCATCTGCTCCAGCTATTTACCTTCTGAGTACACGCAGTAGGATCAACTTAAAAACTAACAAAATATCGAAAGTAACAAATTATGCAATATAGGGATTCAGTTTTGAGTAAGTTTTGTACTAAAAGTGTTGCACAACAATAACTACATTACAAACTACAATAATGCATGAAGATTTTTTTTTTTCTTTCAACACAATGATGATTCAGTGAAGAATATTTTATGGGTGCCCAAAATGTTAGCCTTTGTATTCAATGAAAAAAACAAAAACAAACATACAAATGGAGTTGATGATGTAAGATGCAATTTTCAATTTGCAAAGGTGCAATTGCTCTGGTAAAATATCATTCAAAGTGGTTAAGCATTCGGAGCAGTTAGCAGAGAATTATTATTTTTTAATATTGTTCTTATTCCAATTTTAATATTGAATTATAAATTCTAATGTTCTAATATTTTAACAAATTCTGTCTGGTTTGATAATAAAGTAATCCCAAAGTTGTCTAATCTATAGCTCTAAATCTTTAAACATATCAATACATGACACACTATGAAGGTAGAATCATACCATAATTTGCACATGTAAATTTAATATTCATATGCATTACTATAAGATTTGCGCAAACAGAAAACTGAACCATGTGCACAAAAAAAAATAGAATACACATTAACACATTGTAGGTCTCCTCCATTGACTTGAGTGTAATCAGAACACTCCAACTCTGAAGAGGAGCATGCACTTTATGAACCTGTACCTCCCACCAGCCAAAAAATAGATATCTGTAGTCAGGATTTCCACACATCAGTAACTTGACCATATATTTCCAAAATAGCTTTGTTTCCCATTTTGCCTGTTTTGATGAGTCATTGCTGTCAGATTTTCACAACCTTTCACAAACAACACATGCCCTGTTGACACACGAGACCGTATATCTTAGTGTGTTTCTTAAAATATATTGAAAAGAGTGGGGGTAGTATGATATTTATACTGCACACTCAGATGCATTTAGAGAAAAAGACCCACAGCAGTCGTAAATAATGACTGACACGCTGGTCGGCTGATAGTTTTGGTTATCAGTGCAGGGAAATTAGCTTTTAAAATGCAGTTGGAAATCCATTTGGGTGATTGATGGGTGATGTGACTAATAAATTTGAGCCGCTTTGGAGGAGGCTGGCCCTCCACCATCCTTTATGCCTGTCATCATGAGCTCCAGGATTGGAAAAGTCGAGCGTGTCGGAACCTAATTCTACTGAGTGATTATCATTCAGATGAAACGGCTATCTGAATAAGTTATTTAATTTCTTAACAGCCTTTTATTTCCTTTTTTAATTTGATATTACCAAATTAACTACCCTATTAGGTTGTGCTTTTATTTTCTAATATGACATTCTGAACAACAGCTCTATTTTGCAAACAATTAGGCTAGCCCAGGGTTTCTTTTGCAAGCTTGAGAGGCTTTTAAATATCGTTGAAGAAGCTGTTTCCGTTATCTATTTAATTCGTATTTTTAAAATGTTTAGAATGTATATATATATATATATATATATATATATATATATATATATATATATATATATATATATATATATATATATATATATATATATATATATATATATATATATTCTCAGTATTTGTACTATTGAAACAGTTCATACTACAATGTCTAGAGATGATGCACTGCAAATTTTGAGGTCTTTAAATGACAAACAATCTGTAATTTTTCTTCAAGTTTGAAACTGGTGTCTTAATGTGTTATGGTTAAATACATTCTATCCGGTTTGTCCAAACACCAGAGGGAACAAAAAACTATTTGTTTAAAAGTAAAATGATAACTTAAGGATGTTCTATAGATTTAAGACAGTGTATATCTCACCTGTGTATTATTTACTATGTAGAGCTTTTTCAAACCATATATGTTTACAAAGTATATAGTATTTAAACAAAATATGTGCTCTTAAAAGAGTTCAGTATGTTCCAGTTTCGAGAAAAAAAGCTGGACCACCCGGCTGAGGAAACTCACAGACTAAATCCAGCTCTATACGTTGACCACAGGGTTTAATGCATAACTGGAACGCTGTTCAGTTCTACGAAAACCTCCAGTAAACTAAAAGCACATGGTTAGGCCAAGAAGGGGGTGAATAGGGGTGTCAACGAGCACCTTTTGGTTATTGTTCATTGTAAAACAGTGCTTTTGTGAAATCTCGGTTTTAGGAAAGAACAAAATCTCTCTTTTTTTCTTTCAAAATTGTACCCTTCAGCCAAAATACTTCTGTCACATTTAATCAAAATCATCAAATCTGTGCTCAGGGGGAAATCTTCAAAGAGAACGTGCATGTCACACAGCTTCACTCGCGGGCAGCTTTGAATGTTTTCATCTTAAATGGTAATCTTCTGGTTGCCTTGGTGGGATTTACATTTTCCACGCTGTAATCTCACATTTACAATGTCATTTACTTGACTTTTGCCTCTCCGCCTCCTGACATCTCTGTCTGACTCGCGAGGTGAAAGACTGACAGCAGACGAGCCCCAGACACAGTGCTTTGCTTCTCATGATCAACTCATGGCGTGCCTCTCATGTATGCAAACAGGCTTTGTTTCCTACACACATACACAAGCTTCCTGATTGATGTTAAACTGAAAGCGAGCTCTCGTATTGCTGTCAGAGGTTGGTTAAGTCCCCTGAGCCTGATGATTTCTTGACATTTGTAGATATAATATTCAGGCAACAAGGAGCAGCTTTTGTTATGTGATCCTGCTGTAACACTTTAATCTGTTTACACTGCCTCAATATTATGGCAAAGTGGAGAGGGGCCCATTCAAGGAGAACCATGGCTTTGGGGCAAACACCATGCTTAAGGATCTTAAGTGGAACGATTGCCTAGGTTAATGCGAGAATGCTAGAATTCTATTGTCGGTTATTATCATTGAGTGGCATTCCTATAATGTCTCTCCCCCCAATATTTATATATAATTTTTATTTTTCAATGTGAACTAAATATTGGATACAAAAATCATTGTAAAGACATTGTAAAAGGACATTTAGTTTTTAATTTTAATAAAATTTTTGTTTTAGTTACTGTTTATTTGTGCAAAAATGTTTTCTAATATCAGAATTATTATTTTATTTTATTTATGTTCGCATTTAGCCGCATATTTACAGTAACGTTACTGTACAAGACAGAGTTGAAACTGAGTTTATTAGCAAATATGTTCATTGCAATCATTTTGTTTATTTTTTTGGTTTGTTTGTTTTTTGTTTTTAATTATTGATAGGTTAATGTTGTGCTCATTTTTGTGCCCCGCCCTCTTTGGTGACATCATCCAGCAACCCCCACACAGACGTTTACACAAAATCAATCATGTTTTTAAATAGCGCTTTTTTTTAGCAGTTTTCTTCAATGCAGCTTCACAAAGTTCTAGTGTGGATCAAGTAGGGTAAGGTCCCTGGGAACCTCGCTGACTGAGGCAGGTGCTAGTCACCTCCCCAGCAAAAAGTATATATACAAAGTTAAGTTCGCAGGATAGCACCTGAAAAAAAAAAAAAAAGTTGGCAAAACAGAAACTAACAAACGAAAAACAATGGTTAGAAAAATGTTACACAGACAGCAAACAGGTGATCAGCATCAGCTGCAGGATTAGTGATAAATGATGGGGATAGGTTAGATAAGCACATTGAACCACATTGGGGGTTTTTCTCAACAAATTGTATGTTCATAGCGCTCAGACACCATATCAGTTTGGACAAATCACAGGAGCCAATTATTTAAATGCTAGATTAAACATATATGTTTTCAATTTAGTTTTGAACTCTGTGAGCGTCGGGGCTCTATATGAGAACGCTCTTCCCCCTTTGGTGGATTTACTAATCTGCGGAATAATCAATAGTCCTACTACTTGTGATCGAAGAGAGCGAGCTGGATAATATCATGATAGAAAACTGCTCAGCTGGAGCCAACCCATTCAGCGCCTTAAAGGCCAGGAGGAGTATCTTATAGTCAATGTGATATTTTACAGGAAGCCAATAAAGAGCAGTACAACAGTACATCAGTGATGTACAACAAGCAGGGGTGTAACCCCACTGAGGGTGATCTTGAGCTAGTACTGGTAGGCCTTATACAGTAGTTATCAGTGTATACATTTTCATGTCATTACATTTCGAAATCATAAATGAAGACATTAATCCTGAAATCTTCAGAAAAAAAGATATAGCCTAAATCTAATTTGTTGGAATTTGCAGTGGCATAGAATTTCGTGGCAAAGAAATTCAAACAACTTTCTGTATTGAAGATTTTTCATGTTGTTGGCATCTTAAACACATACATTCGCACTCTCTGCGAGAATTAAATGTATACTGCATCATGAGAGTTTTAAATATTTTGTGTTCGCCCACATGGACTTATACAACTGTAATTTCAGATAATACTCTCAGGCTTTTTCATCATCAAATGTGTTGTCAGCGCCGTAAAAGATTTATTTCTGTGAAATTCATCAAAATGATATAATTGTGAAATTCTATGTCAGAGAGAGGGAGGGAGGGAGGGAGAGAGAGATGTGGGAAGCTTAGCGTTTATTAAATTATCTCAAACAAAGTATATTGATGAGACCATTGACAATGTAGCATTTCGTCTGTTTAAAGTGAAGCTAGATTTAATATAATTATATTAATATAAATATGTATTTTTAAGCTACTTATGATATTTTTTTGAAGTGCATAGTTATTTAGGATTTGGACAAATATCCACTTGTAAAAGCTGCATTGTAACTTGTGGATTACTCTGTATATAACTAGTTACTTATAACAGACAAATTAGGAGTGACAATTTACACTATTGTGTTATCCAAAAAGAAACATGTTACAGTACTATATTACCTTTTTGTATATACACAGTGGATGCTATCCCCCCAACAATGCTATCCTAGACAGCCACCCTTTTGGTCCATAGATAAAAAACCCTAATTTATAACGTCTTTAAATCTCAGATTTAGGCGCTCCAGAAGATTTCTGGTATAAAATTGTAGAGTGTCAGTGAAATTGCTGAACTGATTGAATTGTGCATACACCTTGTCTTGCTTCTTTTCTAGTTTTTGCTACGTGATTATTTTGGTACTTATTTTGTTTTTAACTGGCACCATATACTGTGCTGTTGTTTACTACTTTTGTAGTTTACTACTGTAAGTGCTCATAATTTGTTGCATGCATTTTGTTAATGTGTATTTGTTATTATTTAATTTGTATAGATTCCCTGTATAGATCTCAACCAAAGTCCTGATAGTGAATTATTTCGCGAAATAGTAAAAGAAAATTCAGTAACAGTTAATCAAAGAAAAAGGTGTTTGGCTGAAAGTGAATGCTGTATGGTTTTTTGTTTTTTCCTAATGAGGATGGACCACATGTGGGGTTTGCTGATTGTCCCATGCCATGCTGTCATCTCCCCCTCAATTACACCAATCATCACTCTCTAAATCCTCCTTGGACTAAATTAGTTGCAGTATTATTTGGTTCTGCCTGCGTCTTTTCCTCAGTCCCACACACACATGCGCAGAATCTGTTTTAAAGCCTTTAAAACATTTCCAGCCTGAATGCAGTTGAAACTCGCGGCACTTAGTAACCTGATGCTGATCCCTGCCCTTAATGGTTTGCATTAGCTGCAAGCAATAAAATTAGCCCAGGTCCCAGCTAATGTTGGAATAATCATTTACAAAGATGGTTACCACATGCTGTAGCCTTCTCTCTCTCACTCTGCACTCCCCTTTCCCCCACAGCCTCTCTCTTACTTTTATACAGCCTCTAATTCGCTGTTATCAATAATGAATAAAAATGCAACCTTGTTCTAGGGCTCTGGGAATCATTTCAATGAATATTTCAGCACGTTATTTTAATCACAGCTTCACATATGCAGAGAGGGAGAGAGGGGGTGCTGCTTAGTTTATTACACTGGGGTGTGGCTATGGTGAAACCCCTAGATCATTAAAACCTGCCTGAATATAGGGCCCTCCATCTGATTTACACGACTTGTTAAAAGCACAGTGAAATGGACTCAAGCTGTGCCATTTAGACTTGTAATCGGATCTAGTTTTTGTTAATGGATCTTGCTGTTATTTATTTGTATGCTGGATTGCCACGGCTGCTGTTTGATGCCGTAGGGGTCCCCCGCTAATGTGTGTGCATTTTTTAATGAACTTTGTTTATTTCTTTGAACTGAATGGTTTGGTTGATGTGCAAAATGGAAATATCTGTAGTGTTGTTTGAAAGGTGGTATAAAGCTTTATAACCAATAGGCTTTTTACTTATTATAGCCTTTATTTACTACTTGAGGGGAGAGCATACTTATTAAAATAAGTATTATAATGGCGCATGTCAAATCTGCAGTATTTTTTAAGTGATTTAATATTTTTTATTATTTTTTTTTTAATTGCATTTGGGTGACAAAGTGATGCAGTGGTGAAGTTAGTCGTCTTGTAATCGGAGGGTTGTCGTTTTGATTCTCGCCAGGTCAATTCTGCCGTTGTGGTTCAGGGCAAGCCACTTCACCTGCTTTTCTCTGTATGGCCATGAAGGATGCCAAGAATAAAAAAAGAACATCATGTTTGTTACTTTTAAGCAACTATGACAATTTGAATTTAATTTTAGAAATTAATTTAAAAGCAATTTATTATTTGCAATAAATATATTTTTGAAGGTTGATATTGTTAACAACAAAAAACATAAAGTGGTACTGAGACAAAGTGTTCTAGTGATGGAGTTAGTCACCCTACAACCAGAGGATTGACTGTTTGATCTCCACCAGGTCCATTCTGCCTTCTTAAAAAGCACTATATAAATTTAGGCCTTACTATAATAATAATAATAATAATAATAATTGTAATAGTTGTTGTTGTTATTACATCTCATCTTGCATATTGCTTGTTTTCACCGATACTGTGCTATTTCTAGCAACTGTCTGACCATGACTGAGAAACATTTGAAGTAATGTTTCTAAAACTATACACTGCATTTCAGAATCTAATGTGAGGTGATGTTAGCTTGTGATTTCTTGCATGAGAAACCAGGCTTGAGACTGAATTAATTTATTTTTAGCAGTTTTTTGTTTGGCCCTCGTGTCAGCCAGTTTTTTTTAGCGCTGCTAGCAGTTGTTTGTTTTTGGAGTTCCATTCAACATTTTGGGCTGATTGACTAACCTTAATTTCTTAAAGTAAAAATGGACTGTCATTTCATCTTTTTTTTCTTTGGTTCATGCCAAAATATGAATTCAAATTGGGCTGTGTACCAACAAGACAACAAAATATTTGCTCCCAACCCTATTAAGTGACAAGACAGTCTACAGATTGAAGTGACTTTATTGAGAGGCCAACTTCACAAAGCATGTTTTTTTTGAGAAAACCATAATGTGAAAAATATTTGGAGCTGTTTCACACTTTTATGTTGATTAAACATAATCAAATGTGTTCATTCATTTTTTGTGATGTTTTCAGTGACAAACAAGGAGAACTCTGCAAAGAAGAAGAGTGGAGCTAAACTCTTTATATTGTTGATTTAAGGAAGCTCTGAAGTTTAAGTACATTGAATAATTGCTCTACGGTTTTATCATATTTCTTTGATTAAATACAGATTACCTTTGAATCACTATGTTAATATAGTAAATATAAAGTAATTTTGAAACTAATGAGCTGGGCTGCTCATGATGTATGTTCACACCAAGAATTATTTTTTTGTGATTTATATGTTAAGTCAATGGGATCTTGAATTTATGCAATTTTGTATCTTGTGGTGTAGAATATGTGGTTTAGAGCAATACATCACATAGTCCAGGCCCACCAACCAATCGGGGGCTTCATCTAGAGTAGTGACATCCATAGTCCGAAAGGGAAAAGGAGCACAAATGTTTGATAAGTTCATCTTCATGAAGAGACGTGGCAAGTGCAAGCCTTTACTCAGCGACTTTTAGCAAAGCTTTACAGCTTTTATGGAAAAATATTCACAATCCAGCTGTAGCACTTTACTTTGAAAAAGAAACAACTAGATAAAACCATATAGATGGAAACACATTTAGCTTTTAATTTATCTGAAATATTGGGTGAAGTGGTACCCACATAATTATAAATAAACTATACAGTTAAAATGGAAATTGTGTTTTTACATCATTTTCATGTCTCGTTATAAATATAAGATGTTATTACTGGATGTCTTTCATGTAATGTTGTGTTTTGTCTTTTTCCTCTAACAGGAGTTCCAGTCTTTTCCAGTTCTCCAGTCAGCAGCATGACTTCTGGCGTCTTGATTACTGGGAAGATGACCTGAGGAGAAGACGGAGATTCATACGAAACCCTTTTGGCTCCACCCACTTGGACATCACATTCAAATCATTGGAAGACTACGGTCAGTAATTCTGCCAACAACCAATCAAAAGTTGTGCAGGATTTCATCAATTAGACTCATTATTCTTGAACTGCCTTGATTGTTCACCAAATAAGTTACGCTTACTCACATGCGCACACAAACGCACGCACACACACGCGCACACGCACACACACAGCTGAGAAACAGTTTGTTGGTAACTTTATTGGCTGGATATTTATGGGCCTTGTCAATTGAACATGGCAGGGGAGCTTTATGGTAGGGTTTTATAACTAAAAAGCAGACAATGTAGAGAAGAAAATTGTGCTTTGTGTATTTTGCACATTTCTTCCTTTTGCACTCGTACGTTTCTCTTCATTGACCCATTGGATTCTGAAGCAGTGGCCACCACAGGGCTGTCTATTTGGTTCTATGTCCCGCAACAGCGGATTTAATAGAGAAACGGTTCAATACCGTTAACCACTACAGTGACTTCTCCTCCAGGCACCAAGGTGAAAATCCAAGAGGCAATGGGCTTAACTGAACAAGGGCAAAGCTATTGATTCTCAAGCACAATGGGGTGATTTCTCCCCTGTGCACCGAGTAGTTACTATAACTCCTCTCACTACACACTAGAGGAAGTCTCATTAGATTGAAAAGCACAACTGAAACCTTAACGCAATTCATTTGATAAGATTGGTTTAATTTGTTTATTTTTTATGTAATTTTGCAATTATGCACAGACTTTTGGTGCTGTTCATCTTCAGTATAATACAATCATTCAATATAATACAATATTATTAAGCATGTATTTCAGAATACAAAAAAAAGCATATATATATATGGAAAAAAATAACCTTAATCTGGTGACGGTATAAAATAAAAAAAATTACTCAAATTTAAAAAAACTCTAAATTATGGATCTTCATTAAAAAAGTGTTAACATTATATCATACTATCATAAAATATTATTTTTTTATGTATGCAATTATTTATTTTGTAATGTTGGCTCATTTTACATCTACCGTTAAATTGACAAGTAGTGTTTTATCATTTTGGAGTCTGTTCAGCTCCATATATGGACGTACGACCTTCTAGCATAACATAGTGTGTTGATTCACCTTCACTAGGTAGCAATATAGTCCTAAAAAAGTAATACAATTGTTTAATGTTGTGATTAGCCTTTTCCTTTTTAAACTTTGACTCTTCTATAGCTGTACAGTGTAGTAAGTGGAAAATGAATCAGCAAACCTCTCTGATCTGATATTCTAAGGGACTGTATTACATTCTGGCATAATAATCTAAAAACGTAGATCATTTTCAGTTTTGTGAAAATGTGAAATAGTCTCTTACATTATTTAACGAGTGAAGAGGTAAATAGTAAAATAATTGCAACACTTAAATCATTCAGATTTTTTTAAGACTGCAATAATACTCTTGCCTCCTAAATAAACAATCTATGCTAAGCTATGCTGGAAGGTTCTATGGCTATGTCTAATGGCTGAACATATTCCAAAACAGTCGTACAAGTGCACAATTTGTTCTTCTTTTCCAAGTAATGAGTACAGATGTGGCCGCACAGCGAGAGACAGAACATAAACAAACACACAGACGATACAACCACCTATCAGGTAAGCATGAGGGAGTCACATGACAGGCGGAACACCAAAGACGGAAAGTGCTGATCAGAAACCGGCACAAAAGAAAAGGTGGAGAACGCACGATTGGAGACAGAAGGGACTGAATAGGGAAGCACAGACAGCCGCGACTTTCGTGACGGCCGAAACCCTGACACTATGTTTATATTTCACTAAACCTGGGTGAACAGCACTAGTGTTCAGGAATGAGAAGAAATAGACAAATATAATTTGGGTTAATGTGACCTTACCTATACACTACTTATTAACTCATGGGGAGATGTAAAATGAGGTAATGTAAAGGTAAAAAAAGTGTTCCTCTAAAGGTGCAATGTGAAAAACAGTAGCAATTGAGCTAAAATATTCACATCTGTTAAGCTAAGTTACAGCTTTCAAAAAAAAAAATGGGTTTGGCTTGATGTGGCTCTCTCCTTTTATGCAAATCTTGTTTAGTATGTTCAGTTTAGAAAGTCTACAGCTGGAAAAGTCCGGTTGGGATGGGTGTGAAGGTTTGGCCTCAAACTTACATTCCTAAATACTCCATAGACATCATCAACATCCCTTTGTAATGATAAACTGATACATACAATTGACAGCCTTATGATAGCTCCAAATAAAAACAGAGTTGACATGAATTTTTTTTAAAATATTTTTGTTATACATGCACATATGAGGCTCAGGTACAATTCAACTCCTGTAAATGTCTGAAAACAATTCAAATGTATATTCTACATGTTCATATTTATATTTTATTTAAATTTTTTTACTTCTGTAGCATCATTATTTTAATGGGTAAAAAATCTATAGCTTTAAAAGAAATTGTGAAAGCTCATGCATTTCAGCTATCGACAGATTTAAAAAGTTTGGTCATGTTTATCAGGTAGAATATTGTTCATGTGTCTTGTAATGACATCCAATTTTTTGTTTCTTTTTAAGCTGTCCTGTGTGACTCGTCTTGAGGGTGCATGGTGCCCAACTGTTCAGAGGCAAAGTCAGCTGTGTGGTTGCCTGCGCGTGTGTGTGCGTGTGCGTGTGCGTGCGTGCGTGTGTGTGTGTGTGTGTGTGTGTGTGTGTGTGTGTGTGTGTGGGTATGTGTGAGCATCAGAGCCAAAACACACACATGCAAACTGGTACATACACATGCCAGCTGTTCTCTGACCTGCTGGTGGCCTCTGCTCATGTCAAAACATAGACTTTTCCTCCAATCCACCATATCAAATCCACTCACCAATTTAAATATTTTAGCCTGCATTTCTTGTAAAGCTCACACTGTTCTGGACGGCTTTTTCTTTCTCGTCTCTGATGTAAGTTGTCAGTGTGTCTCTGTAGTCCTGGACTCTGGTGTTCGGGGCTGCTGTGATTGAGGACTTGTTGAGATCCCCAGGCTTTCTTCTCCCAGTTTTAATGAGTGGAATAATGCATAAGATTGTTATGTGAAAGGAATCGGCTGTAGTCAGATGGTGGCCCTGCAATGGCCGGCAGAGAGGGGGAGAGAGAGGATGAGAGACTGCCAAAGCTGTTTGGTACAAAAAAAGAGTCTTCGCAAATTAATCAGAAATGACTGATTTTTAATCATGAAATCTTGAATTTCTTAAATTTTAAGCACAGTGATTTAATCTCAGTTCTGCATTAATTTCTATTTAGATTGACGTATAATAATCATTGCAGGCTTTCAAGTTTGCCACTATGGTAATGGCAATTCCCATTCATGATAATTGGAGGAATATGAGGAATTAGGAATAGACATGCATCACTAGAAAGAGTTTCCCATTTTCACAAACTCATTTTCTCCTCAAATCTTAATTTTTTATATATTTTACGCTCTATTGTGATTACATTTTTGGTAGCACTTTATATTAACTACGCACTAATAATGATTAATTATTATAAAAAAAGTTCACTTTAAATGAGCTTTCAAAAACAGTTCTATATATACTACTATAAAATCAAAAATAGTAATATGTGTTAATAAAGCATTTATTATCAACATGAGTAACTTGTACTATACATCTGAATAATAATCTCGTTAATTACTTACAGCTAAGACCTAACTGGTTTTTAAAAATTGAAAAGTTTAATTCAGAAATGATTTTCCCCTCAATAAAACATAAAACTAGTGGTATTAAGCATATTGCTTATAAACCAACAATAAAGCCTTTAAAGTTTAAACTGCTTACAAATGTATTTTAACATGTATATAACAGTTTACATTTGTATAAACTCTTTGCTAATGCTTAATTAATGATTAGAAATGTATAGCTATTATTAAGGGATAACAATGTTGTATCTGTATCAGTTAATGGCCAGCAGATTGACTCCTCTTGTATTTAACTGTGTTAAATAAATGATGTTAAGATTACACAAGTCATAAAAATAGAGTAAGCTTTGTTAGATATGTGTACAACATTCATATTTATTCTTTAACATGCGTGTTTATATCATATGATAGTCATGTATTTAGCAGTAACCTTAATCTGAAGTCATCAGGAGCTATTGAGGTAATGAAGAACACACCTGGAATAATTGTGAAAAGTTTTGTAAATAGTTTTGTTACAAACATTGCATATTTAGTAAACTTTAATAGATGAAGTGACTCTTCTTGAAGTTAGTTCGGGTCACCCCCTCAGACACAAAATTATCTCTTCGCACACAAGCATCGAACTCTAGTTCAAACATGTGACTGCTGAAAACGGCTTTGTTCTTTGCTGATCTGGCAGCGGTTTACGGCTGCTTTTGTGGTCGGTGGTTAGAGTTCTTTGGTTACTGAAGGTGATTTGAATGAATGAGCTGTTACAGCCGCACGGATGTTTCCATCATTTTAACCTGCAACCAAGAGATTGAAAGATGACTTCTTTCAAAAGTCAGCTGACAGCGGGGTCAGGATGTGAGGTTTGTTTTTATTCGCAGTGACATATTTTCACAGGACTCGTCGGTTAGGACGAACACCACGTTTTAGCAATGTTTTCAAAGTTATTTATGTAGACATGAAATCGGTCTTCGTTTCAATTGCAAATATTCCAGCTACCCAAAAACCACACCATTATATTTGATTCATGGTAATTTAGGAGCATTTCAGAGGCTGTAATACAATCGCCAATGACTGCAAAACAGCAACGGATTTTAATGGGAAACGGCTCAGCATGATGAACAAGCATTTTGCTCAACTGGATACATTTGCAGGAACCATAGCTCAAAAATCGCTAGCCAAAGTGACAAGAGGAAGAGTTTCACTCTGATTTTCGACACCTTCCCCCTCAATCAGGGGTGGCCAGGTATATTGTTAGCTGATAGGAACTGGGCAAGCATGAAATGGAAGTCAGGTTAATATTGATTCTGCTCTTTAACAGCCTGTTCTTCCGTGTGGTGTCCTTGCAGGCTCATTTTCAGCAGAGGAGCTCTGTACTGACCCAGTCACCACTCACATCTTTAAAGCTTGTTATTGGAAAAAGCAAGTTTTTATTACCCCACAAATTAAGATTTAATTATTCTTACTTTTGTTTAAGAAATTCAAATTATAAACATAAATATGTCAGTCAGAAGTTTCCAAATAGTCCCCTCAGAGGGACTTAAATTAGTAAATATGGTGCTCCAAATTAAGCTCCCTTACGAAATCCCCCTTGCAAACATTTACAGCTATGACAATCTGCTCAAAGATTAAAATAAGCTGTGTGGTATGTGTCAGAGTTGCACTGTGTTTCTAAACTCACCTGAGAATGATCTGAATCAAAGCTGTAAAACCAGTTCCTAGTAGTCTTATGTTATAATTATCCAATCACTGTCATCTTCACACACCATAAAATACATCAGCTCCATGTCCAACAACTGTTGCGTCCTTCATTTTAAGCTCTCTTCAATTTTCCCAAATTATTTAGAAATGTATACCCTTTTCTACCTACCACAGCTTACATGTTCTTTTGTTTTATCAGTGTTTGAAGTTCTTCCTGTAATATGAAACAGAATATGGATGTTTGCTACGTTTTTCAATAGTTTGTTTGGTACCTACCCATTAGATTCTGGTGCAGTTCCAGCTTGATATAAACATATATGTAATAATTAACTTTTCAACTCCTAAACGTAGATGTTTAGTGTATCTTGCCAATAACTTTCCAAAGAACAAATGCTATGAGTCTTCACTTAAACTCAGGGGTCTTAAAGTGGTGGCCTCTGTGTTATCAACTGACTGATGGAAGCTAGTTCATCACATCAGGTTTAATTAACTTTTTTTTTTCAATTGCAGGATTGCATCCTTTTTATTGTTTTATTCACACTTTATGTGACCGTATTTCAGTTTCGTCAGAGCTTGGTCAAATTTAAAACTTTAGTGAGCTACATTTATCAGTGCACACGATCACCTGCTCTTTCTCAAGGTTGCTGCATCATGCCAAATTTGTGCCCTAGTAACATAAACTCTCAGATGGCAGACTAGGTAAGCAATGGAGGGCTTGAATGGCCTCACTGTTTGCCCTGGTGGCTCGTTGCAGTCCAGAGGCATTGCTAAACAAGATGGTTGACAATTCAAGAGAAGGCTACTTTGAAGTCACCAGGGAGGTCTGAGTTGTACCGATCTTGAGTTTCCATCAAGCCTCGTTCTCGAGACTGACAAATGAGCGTCTATGTTACATGAGCTCTTATATATGGGAAGTTGTAGGCTTTCTTGTAGGCTATCAAAGGGTTGCCTTGCACGCAGAGGGGAAAAATGGACAGGAACCTTTTGTGGTGGGGTCATTTCTCAAAATAGCAGCATGCATTAATGTGTTCCTAAATATGATTGTACTGTATACTACCGTTCTAAAAGCCGTTCATAATGAAAGTATATAGTTCCAATTGTGTTGCAGCCTTAAATTTGTTTTGTGCTAGGTATCATTTACTATTTTTCAATGGGGTAACCATATTTATTAATTGAAATTTTTAAAACAAAAGACATCTACTGAGTTACAAAGTGCTTTTCTCTCGTCCCTGTATGCATATGAGGTTAACGAAGAAAATTATTTTTACAATTTTCACTTTCTGCAAGCTAGTTGTTGTTACAAGTATGTTTGGAAGCAAACTACAGGCACAGTTTTAATACCCCTTGGAACCAACTGTAGCACTGTTGGCTTTCACAGACATGTAAATCATTTATAGATGTTTCTTCTACATATTTGACAACATTTAATACATTTTGTTTATAATGGCAGTATATATTGTTTACAAAAGAATCATATTTAGGTGCTCAAACTAACTTCTGTTTACAGGACATGTTATTGATAATGTTTTGGTGAGTGGTATGTCCCAGTCTAGGGTCAGGAGTAACAAAAAATAATTTGAGATAATGAGATGTCAATGAAAAGGTGGTGTATTTAAAAAAAAGTTTCTACACATGGGGACATATCTCAGGAGTGGAATGAGGAGCAAACAAAACAAAAATACAATGCGAGTACTCCATACACAAAAACCCAATAGAATGCTGTCAAAGGTGGATTCTGGGAAGAGTGGGCGTGGCTGGAACATATCTGGACCTAGATTTCTGGAAAGACACACATGTACACACACATATGCACAACGACCACAAGGGGTTGTAACAGTGTGCATATGACCTGAAGCAATTTTAGGGGTGTGTAACTTTACATGTAAATTAGCCTCAGTCACAGATCGAGTCGTACTCTGCTTTCTTCAAAATGCTTACATTATGATGATTTATTTAATGCAACTCTTGCTTCATGGGGTGACTGAGAATCAGAATTGAGTACACTCAGATGAGTTTTTGAAAAACACAAAAAAATGGCTGATCTTGCATTTACCTGCACTGGTTAGCGCATTATAAATGTAAAGTTTAATCAGTTTGTCATTTTAGAGCCCCAAATTTTTAGACCAGTTTCCATTTATGCACTTGAGGAAGCTTCCGTCATGGACTCGAGAAGCACGGAGCATGCAAATTAACTCTCTTTGACAATGTTTATTGATAATTGCCACTCAAGAAATCAAATAACTTCTGACATGTGTCTGTTTTTTTTAACAATTCTAAAATTTAAACCATATAAACTGAACAGGCCAACTATTCAATCATGCAGTTTGTTGTCGATGAATCCCATTGTCGACCGACAATAATCGATGCAGTTGATATCAGCTAAATTATGACGTAATGTTAATAATACATATGTTATGTTATTATATATATATATATATATATATATATATATATATATATATATATATATATATATATATATATATATATATATATATATATATACAAATACAAATAATATAATAATAACTGACATAGTGTTAGCATGCTCTAAGTAGATGAAATGCAGACATGCCCATTGACGTGTTTTTTTTCTCTTTCATAAAGCATGCCAAATATATTTTAACTCTTTCTGTCCTCCACTGCCATGAAAAATAACTCCATTTGCACAGGATCATTTTCTTGTCAAAATCCGCCTGGGCTTATTTTGTCTATGTTGCACTGAAGGTCCTAAGCTTTATCTTGCCAGTCAAAACTGGAGCTCAGGCCCATCAGCTCTCCCTGCTTTAATGCAGGCGTAATGACGGTTTACAGAATTACCTTCTTAAGTTTCCCTCCATCTGCTTTGATCCATGACCGCTCACTGGATCTATGCCTCTAAATGTTACACGCTCCCCATTTCCTAAAAGCGGTCCCACTTCTTCCTATGCTCTGATGAAAGCTCCTGAGATATGAGACAGAACAGGAAGCCGGCTTTGCTTTTTATCATTTTCTTCCTCGCTCTCCTTCTCTTTTGCCTTCTTCATGTGTGTACAAGTGTTGACAACATTCAAATGTGACCACTTTGAGACGAGGTACATGAACCTCACGGGACTTTAAGGAACATTTTAAACAAAAACTGAAAAGAAGCAAGTGAAAGAAGTGTCAGACACTTTCTATTTCTGATGAGAGCTTCTGGTTTCCCTTTTTCCACTGAATCTCTCAGTTTTAGTGCCTCAGGCAAATGTAACTTTATGAAAGACAGATTCAGTGTGCTAGGATGTGTGTCAGGCATGACTGACACTTTTCTTTTTCCTCCCTGATTAAAGCAGATGAATATGTTTAATACTATATTAGGTACTTTATGCATTGTTTTTTAGAACAAGAAAGCTGATAAATGAGCTCAAAATGTACTTCCTTTTGTCATTTCAAGTTTTTCATTGTCAGTCAGATGCATCTTATACACTGTCTGGTAAAAATTATCCCCCAAAAAAGGGTCCTTCACTATATCAGTGGACCACCTTCAGCTTTCTGTAAGATTGTTTGAATAAGCTTCTACATTGTCTCAAAATTGATTTTCAACCAGCGTTGCATTAATGTTTCAACAAAATCTTGCATTGATCATGGTCAGACTGGTGCGTGAAACCTTCTCCAGCTCATTCTGAAGGTTCTCTCTGGGGTTAAGGTCTGGACTTGTTTCTGCAGTCTCATTAGATTTTTTTTGTCTCCGCTCAATCCATTTCACTCTTCTTAAACTGATATTTCCATGTCATGTGTTTCTCAACATGGTTGGTTAAGAAATAATAAGAGACTCATTGCACCAGTTGGGGTTAAATAATTTGTTGCAACCTGAATGATAATCGCCCATGCTCTTATTATCCAATAGGAGGCTTCTAACTAATTACTTGGATAAATCTAGGTCATTATTAAAAAAAGGGAACGTATTAATACAAAAACGTTTTTTTTTATTATGTATAATAACCAGCTCAGATGTGTCTGCGTTTTGAAGTGACCCAAATTATGTCACAGCCATCCATCCATCCATCCATTTTCATGTCGACTTTTTCCCTTTCGGGGTCGCCACAGCGGAATGAACCGCCAACTCTCTGGCACATGTTTTATGTGGCGGATGCTCTTCCAGCCGCAACCCATCGCTGGGAAACATTTACACACTCATTCACACTTTAACACTATGGACAATCGTTCTTACTCAATTCACTTATACCACATGACTTGTGGGGAAACCCGGAGCACCCGGAGAAAATCCACACGATCACAGGGAGAATATGCAAACTCCACACAGAAATGCCAACTGACCCAGCCGAGGCTCGACCCAGCGACCTTCTTGCTATGAGACGACTATGCTACCCACTGCGCCACCGTGACGCTTATGGCACAGCCCTTCCTTAATAATGAATGACTCCAATATCCTCAGCATGAATTGCAAAAAAAAAACAAGAAAAAAAAAACAGCTAAAAACTAGTTTCAATCCCAGAACTACCAAACATTGAAACATTCGATGACAGAAGAGATTCAGGGAGGGGGTACTGGTGTTCTCTTTGGGATAAAAGTGTGTCAAGTATTGTTTTTTTTCTCCATTTAAGCCATTCTGAAACTATTTATTGCAGAATAAAAGGAATTGTCAGATGAAATTGAAGGTGAAATAAAAAGAGGATGGTAATCGCATCACCAATCCCAGGTGGAAGTGATAGCGTGTCTTAATTAAACATTTGCACTATTTCTTTGGAGACATATATTGTGATATATTGAGCCTCCTTCTTAGGAAATTCACATTTTAACATTGTGTGACAAGTTTCTAATATTTTGTTTCTCAATAACTAAATGTTGGCCTATTTATTTACTTTGTGTGCTTAATTAAATGTTATATTATTTTGTTCTCGTACCCAAACAATGCAAGTCATCCACTTAATCCTCATCGCTTTTATAGGCCCTGAGGAAGAGGAAGCTCGCAGAGGGAGGAAGGCCTTTGGAGGTCAACCATCAGTCAACCAGAATGTGGAACCAGAGCTGGTGCTGGATGGGGATGATGATGCAGCCAGTCTGCTGCAGGAGAAAGAAGCGGATAACCTGGGAGGTGAGCAGATCCTTACCGCCACAGATGCTCCATTGTGATTCTACAATAAGATATATAAAGGCGAAGTAAGAGTTTACGCAACAACAACAAAAAACGCTCATCCACCACTTACAATTCTTTCAGTGTTTTTCATTATTATTATTATAGTAAAATTATAAATAGTGCCATGATTTTGCACAAATAAATAAATAAATAAATAAATAAAAAACACCCACAGTATTTGCTTCTGCTATGAGTTGTTGTTGCTGTTGTTTTTTTTTTTTTCAAAATATCTTTATTGGGTTTATACTTTAGTCCTACTTAATGATTATTGTGTTAAATTTACTTAAATATGCTGCTGAGTCAAAAACACTGTTTAGTGGTGTATATATTTGTGACTCTTGAAAACAAAAACATATTTAGTTGCTAAATTAAAACTTCAATGAGATGATCTTACACTTTTGTCTCCTTAAACCCAAATTATCAAACATTAATTTACGTTTAATATATTTAGATTCAGTTCAGCATTCTGACTGAACTGGATGTAAAGTAGATCTAAAAATGTATCTTAGATCTTAGACTGTGAGTTAGGGCAGTGCATTTAGGGAATCTTTGCTGCAGCACCCTGTGTATGTTTTTGCGCAGTGTGTCTGGCGTGATAACTACTGCTCTGTATTGTGTTATGTTTCTGTTGAATATTTCTTTATTAATATGTATGGATTAAATACTCTCTTTCTTCCCCTGGCAGGCTATTTCTCTCAAGGTTTTATTCCGAGAGGCAGGTTTGACTTTTTTGTTGGATCGCTTTAACATAATCTTATACACAAAATCAAACATGATTCTAACCAGGAAAATCAAAAATTAACTGATTAAATTTTTATTTTTTTTTTTATGTTTTTGTATTGTACACAGTATAATCTAGAGAGTTTAATTTACTCTGTTGAAGTGTTTTTGATGTGTCACTATATAGAGGTAAATTTATACCAAGCCTCTAAAAACAAGAGATATGCGTTTTTGCGTTTAAAAAAAATATATATGAAAAAAAAAAAACATTTGAACTAGAACTAGCTATTTAGACGATGACAGACACTTGTTTCTTGCTCTGGATGCTTAATTTTACACTCAAGTTTATACTGTGTAATTTAATCTATTTTTACAATTTTTTTTGTCAATTTTGTTTACAATTTTTTAGACAAAGTCAACACGGGGAAATATGTTCCATTATTTTCTGTGACTTCACAAAGATTGAATATCTTTATAAGCTCTGTATCAAAGGATGCTGTATGTGATGCAGTTCTGTATCAAAGGTTGTGCATTCAGAATGTGAAATAGGCATATTAATAATAGTCAGATTGATCAATATCCTAACTCGCTCAGCCCCTCAAGCTTCATTCTTCATGCAGTGAAGGTTAAAAATAAGTTTGATTTTTTAAAAATATTTATTTAAAAGAATATTTCATTTGGACATGTTTATATCGATTTGTCTTTGCTCAATATATGGATTGAAGCAACAACCATTTATCCATGACATGAATCACAAGCTTGTTATGCTTGTCCTGTTTGTCTTCTTGCTTTTTTTTTTAGCTTCACCTTCATTGCATCTTCTCATAAGGCTGTATTTTGTGTTTGTGTCAGAGTGCACTGTGCTTCTTTGCTGTTGCTAATCAGCTGTAAACAATGAGGGCAGCCAATCGACAACAGCTTTTCAGGCAATGGGTAGAACTCGGGTTACTGTGAGCCAATCCGGATGGAGGATCTGTCCTATTTACACCCACCCAACTAAAACTGTGATATGGACTTGCCTTCACACCTCTCTCAACAGTTTTGTTTCAAACCAGAAATTCTGTATTTTATTTTATTTCATTTTGATTGATACATTTTTTTATCATATATATAATATAGTAAATTAAGGAATCTGTAAATTGATGGATGTTTTAAATGTGGATTCAGTTTAATGTTTGATTTTCACTATTTATAGTATGTATATGTAGGCCTTTGTTTGATGTAAATGAGAAACCAAACATTTTCCCAGCATGCCTTCTTGCCACAGTACATTGACATCAAGCTGCACTGCTGTCTGGCTAGCTAATGTCAGTGCCGGGCATGCGCACTCGAGTGAATACGGCGCCAATTAAATTGCTGAATACAACAAATGCGCATGTTTCACAATTCTAAAATGAGAATCTTCGAATAAAACTCTAAACTCAGGGAAAAACAACTACTGGTATTCGAACTCAACATGCACGACCCAGTTGTTGTCTCAACAGTCTAAAGCGAATAGTTTATCCAGATTATCCAGTGGCCTCTTCCTGTATCTTGGTCGCGTTTACAATCGATTTGTGCGAGCAGCATAGTCGCTCCGATTTTTTATTGATTTCTTACTATTTTTTACTTCCTTTAATTTCAAAGGTCCCTGGAGGCCTTGGTGTTAATCTACTCAGCACTTTGGATTAATGTTGTATTGTCTCTGAATCCAGAAGACTCCCTCAAGGGCATTTTCCAAATGCCGCGCACTTAACGTTCTCTACACTTGATTCGGATTAAAGAGTTCAAGTTTCGACATTTTCATTAATTCTATTTCTTTCAATTTAGACTCTGGCGATTTGAATGAAATTCTCCCTCGTTTTTCGTTCCTGTGTTTTTGCAAACGCATATATTATATATTATATTATAAAATATCAGTATATTCAACCTTTTTTTTACCTTAATTTAAGTTACTTTATTTGACGGAATGCGGCGTTGTGCATCTGATCGCAGTCCCCCAGTTTGAGAAGATTTTCAGGATAATGTTTAGCAGTAAAGCACGCATTTTATTCAGATGAAGCGGATCTTTTGTTTTGCTGCGGAGAGGAATGGCGGTGGTTAGCCGCTACAAAGAGCGGGGCTTTGGTTTCTACGAGCGGACTGGGAAGCAGCGAATGAGTGCTCTGGGAATTGAAACCCAAATCCACTTGTAATCTTGCAACAGTATCGGGCATAATTGGCCGAGGAGAGCAGATTAAGATTGATGAGACGTTAAAGCGCCTCTTTGGAGTTCAGGGGATCGATAAAGATCCCAAATGCAAGAGCCTCTCCTCACATCCATAACCGAGCTGTGACTGCTGCAAGAGCAAGCAAATAAAACCCAGCGAGGGGCAGGGAGGGAAAAATATAGGGCACACACACACGCACGCTCAGACTTTCACACACTAGAGATCTTAGTCACCTGACCTGAGAACGCCGCAAATGCGTATCCATAAAATAATATTTGTGAGTTAAGTCTAGTGTGTCAAAGTGTTGACAAAAAATACATATTTAATCTAAAAAAAGAAAGAAAACTATTGATGAGGCAATCGTGGATTTTAACCTTTTGAATATGCCATCTGAATATTATAATGGCATATTCGTTTGCTTCACTACGTTGGAATATTAAAAACATTTCTTACAATGTATTTGTCTTTACAAATACAAGGACACTTGGTTTCAAAACGCGTAATTTAAATGCATCACAGTATTATTTATTTAATCCAATTAATTCATTCAAACGTTTACCAATATAAAAATGTTGGCTGTGAATATATCTGTAACTGTCTCGCGTTGCAATATTTGGTTATTACTGAGTGAAATATTCCGCAGCAAATGTAAAATGCTTTTTCTGGTTGTAGGCCCGGTGGTTTTGAGCACTCCGGCCCAGCTCGTCGCTCCTGTCACTGTAGCCCGTGGAACTCTCTCCATCACCACCACGGAAATCTATTTTGAAGTGGATGAGAACGAGCCAGCTTTCAGACGCATTGATGCCAAAGTAAGTGAACCCACTCACACAAGCGGTTTCACCAAATGAAGAATAATTAAAATAATAATCGTTATTGTGATTGGTATAATAGTAAACATAAATATACTCTGTTTGACATTAAGTAGGTGTCATTTATTTTTATATAAAAATAATTTGTCATAGTGCAATCTATGAATTTTAATATATTCGATACATTTTGTAACCCAACTTGTGGGTTAATCTCTACACCAATAGTGGCTCTTAGTTGTTTAATTCAATGAGACATGACTCCAAAATAAATATAAAACTGTAAAATAATTATTAGCTGATTATATTTTTTTCTCCACTAAATTTAAATTACGGCCATGAAATGCATTACAGTCAACGAACTCCTGGAAATAATTGCTTTTACTTAAAAAAAATGTTTAAAACTAAACATGTCAATGTGCATATCTTGTATTATTTTCATGACGAGATTGCTCTTGTTAACCTGAATATCTGTTTGAACATTTTCTTTTATTCAGAGAATAATTCAATGGAGGCTGTTATTTAGATTTTGCTTTCCTTTTTTTTGCATGCTTAAACCCCACATGTGGCTTAACTTCCTTAAAATGCATTTATGAACCACAAATCATTTAGCTGGACACAAATAGTAATTTGTTTTATTAACTCTTTTAAATAAACTCAGAGACAGATATAAAATCAAATCACAAAATGATATATTCCAGTGTATTTCAAGTGCATTGTTTTCAGGTATATTTTTTCATATATATTTTCTCAACTTCAGCCTTTTTATCACGTTAGCAAGGTATACAAACACAAACGCTCGAATATCTTTTAAATAAGAATTCAAGTATGCGCGTGGAATGTTTAGGAACGGAACATATAGGCCACCAAATGTAAACCTCCGAAATTTGCCATCGACAATATAATAGAAATCCTGATGAATTTCTAAATGTTTGGTTTCCGTGGTCAGAAATAAGCGAATGTTAAAACAGATGAAAGTATACCTCTACTTATCACAAAACAACATTCACAACTGCAGACCACCGAATTCACAATCTACAAATATGTCTATTTACAGTATAAAATGTACACGTTTTCTGAAAGATTTTAGGTAAATTATGTTGTTGGGCAAGGCTCGTATAAAGAACAGAAACAAATAATACTGACAGGTAACCTTTCGTTTTGATTGTAACAGTTCACTCCGCCAAATTCGCGTCTAGTTTTAAACGGAGCTCCGTTCGAAATTATTTTACACACACCAAAAAAAAAAGATTATTTAACAGTGACCATTTTGTGAAAGAGTTTCTGCATTAGTTTAGGCCTCAGAAGTTCCAGCGCAAACAGCCCGGTCCGTTTTACCTCAGAGTTTCTCCAGGCTTTTAGGATTGGTTAGAATTTCTCTCGCCAGTCGCCAAGTCTGTTTGGCCGCGTTTTCGAGGGCCGAGTGCGGCTTTCCTTGGAAAAGGTCTAGATTGGGCAGGAAATAATGAGGGCATCTCCGGCATTGCAAGCACGAAATGAGCTGCAATAAAATCCCGTTGAGTCGATCCCCGAGACAGTTCTCATCCCAGTCCGACTCACGCGGGTGTTTCTCACACTCGTACGAAACAAGAGTTTTCATGTGGTAGTTGTTGAGGGGCTGCCCCGGCAGTTCAAGGTGACGGTCGCGGAGCGTCTTGAGCAGGGACAGGCATTTCTTCCGGCAGCCGCCCAGAAGCAGCCTGTTCTCGGCCTCGGCGAACTGCAGCACCCAGGCATCGCTTTCCGCCGAGCTCTGCTTCCCATTCAGCGAGTAGCACTCCTTCGATAAGAGATTGAACCCCTCTGCTTTGACTTCCGCCACGCTGTTAGGCCCGGGCCACGGGATGTGCGGCAGAGGCCAGTGGGCTGCGCTGCGCGGCCAAATACCAGTGCACTTGAACGCGGGTGTGATCTGAACCACATACCGGTCCCTGATGCGCAGTTTCACCTCGCTGGTGTCTGCCACCATCTTAACCACGTCCCGGTAGCTGCATTTATCAACGGCCTGCGCCACGAGCGTCTGGAAGCGCGAGCGGATCTTGCGTGCGGACAGGTATCCCGAAGCCGTGATGAACTCCACCCACAGGGACATGCTCCTCTTGCGGCCGTCGCTTAGCTTGAGCACCGCGCAGCCTGGAAGAGAGCCGTCATCCACGAAGTTGAAGACGCCCATCTGGTTCAGATAGAGAACCACCTCAAATTCGGTCGGAGAGATGACTTCGAGCCCTTCGAAGCGGTTATCCATTTCGTTGAGAGAGCTGATGAACCGCGGCTCCTGCACCTCCACCTCTTTCAGCACGTCCGACACCACCTTACACACCTCTCGGATGGTTTTGGAGACGGCTGCCTTCCGAGACTGGCATTTCTCGTTGTAATATTTGTTGAGCTGGTAAACCAGCTTGGCCTGGGCGGCGATCATATTTGGACAGAGATCCGGGTTGTACACCGGAGTCTCGCAGTAACCCGAGGGATCCAACGCGGCTGTTTGTACAGGAGCCAATTTTAGAGAAGAAGGTTAACTATTTAGAGAAAAAAGGGGGTTCTTGAAATGTAAAGGATTGGTTATTTGTGCATGGAGCACATGCGCAGACGCGGGGTGGTTAAATCATCGGCTTGAGTTTTCTGATGCGAACCGAACGAAGAAAGTCCAAGCGCTTGGTCAGCAGTCCACGCACGGATCAGTAGTTCAGCCAAGCCCTCGAATCCGCTCTCTTTCCTCGGTTTCTCTGCGGCAGGACTTTAAAAGTGCGGGGTGCTCGTGCGTGTGTCTGTGCGCTGTTGATGTGTTTAAGTCTCTGAACTCGGTCCTGTGAAATTATAAAGGGAGGGATTGTGAGGGGCTCGTCCAATCACAGCACGAGTCGTCACCGCCTCCGGTTTATTGACGACAGATTAATCCTCTACTTTTATACACAAGTAAAGCGCCTCGTGCTGGAAACACACCTGTACTCTGGAGGGACAAAGCACGGGTTTATTGGGGAGATACTCGGACCCTTTCTGTTCTTCTTTTTACAGAACAATGCGATAGCTGTGCGCGCATTTTATCATCGGGTATCAGCGCTGATTGGTTTAATGTTCAGGTTATTCATTTGAAATGAACGTTAGAGTTTCGTTTTCTTTTTATATTCAAGAACAACACGTTAAGGGTGTTTTATTCGTAAAGATTGTTAGTTTCCAGTCGTTCTGTTTCTAGTGGAACTTTTTAACGGAACTTTGAATGTCGAGTACAAATGTTCGTTTTGGAATGCGTTTGAATAGATTTGGTCCGTAAAATATTACCAATAATTATGTTATTATTTACCTGGCGGTATTAAGGGATGAATGAATAATTTGCTTAATTGTTTTTTTGAACGTTTGTTTCCACGTATGTCTTTTTTTCTTAAAACGGCTATAATTCGATCTAGATTCGAACGTTGATTATGGATCACGATTTGGCGAAATTAATGATTCATAAATAGGTTTAAACATATGCGTTAATTCAAGAAATCTTGTTTAGTAGCATGTGCTGTTTTTCGGAAAAAAACGTTTAGCATAAAACTTTTTTAAACGTGTGGTTTTTTTATTTTGTATTATCTATCATAATTGCTCATTTTAATGGATTGTTGGCGCACTCTTGACAAAGTAAATGACAATTAATCGACAATGTTTAAAGGAAACGAGTTTGGGTTTTGACGATGCACACTTTGTTTTTTTTAATGCTGCTTGTTAATGTTAATGCAATAACAGAATACTTTATTTGAATTTTATGAATCGTGCCTGTAAGTGGGATAAAATAATGTTATAGTAAATGTAGTTTTCTAAATAACATGAATATTCTACTTTTCTAAATATGATGTATATGTATTAAATACGAACGAATAATATAAAAAATCCTAATTAGATGAATTTAAGGCTGTTTGCCACTGATTGAAGCTTAAAGAGATGAGCTCTTCTGGGTCCACCCCTGCACCAACCTTACCAGCTCTGAACTGTTTGCAGTCAAGAGCACGATTTGAGGCCTTGATTCCCAAAGTGAAAGAAAGTTGAATGCTTTTGAGATTCATTCTTTTTTTAATCTTTTTTTTTGGTGGTGGTATCTGAAAATATTGCCTATTTTGTTAAATGCCTATAGTGCCTATGGTGTTAAAATAATTCGTTTAGTCTCAAAGCACACATTACAAATGTATTGAAATTCAAATATTTATTATTGCAACAAACAAATAATATTGTAAAACATTTTCCTTAAACAGTATTTGTATTTTTTACTGACAAACAACCTCAGAAAATACGCTGCTCACTGTTTAACCCCACCCCTCCCACTCCAACCCCCTTTCACACACTCCACACACATTACATGGCAGGTACCCAAGCGTCAAGGAAAAGACAGTCTCCCTCCCTTCAACGGTTTGGCTCTGATGTTTTTAGCTCTGATTTGAATGACTGAATAAGTTGCTTGTCTATTGTTTTCAGTGTGTTACATTAAAACCATAAGTATGTCAAGTGTCAGGATTTAATCACAGATTTCCTCTAGCTAATATACTGCCTGTTTTGTTGGGCTCCACGTGAAATCAACATGTGTGATAAAAACGCAGTGTGTTGGTTAAAACATAAATAAATAAATACAATGAATATATATATATATATATATATATATATATATATATATATATATATATATATATATATATATATATATATATATATATATATATATATAAGCGTCACGGTGGCGCAGTGGGTAGCACGGTCGTCTCACAGCAAGAAGGTCGCTGGTTCTAGGCTCAGCTGGGGCAGGTGGCATTTCTGTGTGGAGTTTGCATGTTCTCCCCGTGATCGCGTGGGTTTTCTCCGGGTGCTCCGGTTTCCCCACAAGTCCAAAGACATGCGGAATAAGTGAATTGAATAAGAACGATTGCCCATAGTGTTAAAGTGTGAATGTGTGTGTGAATGTTTCCCAGCGATGGGTTGCGGCAGGGAAGGGCATCCGCTGCGTAAAACATATGCCAGTGAGTTGGCGGTTCATTCCGCTGTGGCGACCCCGAAAGGGAATAAAGCCGACATGAAGATGGATGGATATATATATATATATATATATTTTTTTTTTTTTTTTTTTTTTAATTTATTTTTTTTATATAAAATGTTTAATTACTTTTTTTGCAGAATACCCATGCAAACGATGGTTAAACATATTTGTAATAAGACAGACTAAATAAAAGTACCATACAAATACAAATTAAATAAATAATTAACTATTAAAAAAATATCAAATCTAATCTATTTAAAGTTAAAATCTGTCTTTGGAAATATTTTGAAAGAATTATTATGAGAAACTCTAAGGTTTTTGTTTATTGTTCAAGTAAAAACTCTGACAGATTGCCTTTGTTTTGTGTAATATGTAATAAATAAATGTAAAATGTAACGTTTGTGTTCTTATGACACATATACATTTATCAAGGAGGGTTAAAATTGATTAAGCATTTTTAAAGTTCTCTCTGAAAAAAAAAAAAACATTTTGATGGTACCCATGACTCAAGTGCCCTGTTAAGTGTGACCTACTTGTGATACTGTTGACCTCAAGCCCTCTCCATCTTGAACCCTCTAGCTCTCTAAGTCTCCACACATAGCCGCTTGTGTCTCTGCGAGTATTCCACGGGCCCTGCTGTGATATATGAGGATGTGACAACAGCATGGCTGCATTTTCTGACCCAGCGAATAGGATGCCGGGTTGTGTAAATCAATAAAAAGACTCCCTCTTTGGCTTTTTTTTATTTCTGGTTGGCAAGAGCATATGACCCAGGAAACGTTTAGCTGGTTGAAGGCCTCTTTGTTCTGGAGCTTCCTCTCTGATGATCGCTTCATTTTTCTTTCCCTGTCGTCTCATTCAGAGGAGTGATTCTCCTGTCAGAACACTCAGACCTGCTGCAGAGGCGCTTGTCAAACACGTTTAACTGACACAAAATCGCTTTTTTTTTAAACATGATCCTGATTTGGAGTACTTTTTAGTCAGAATTTAAGTGGCGTTTGTTTGTTTTTTCTTCTTAAAATATAAATTGTGTAGTTATTAATGGAGGATTTTGTTTCAGATTTTTTTTTGTGTGTTGAGTAAATAGTTGGAGCTAAATTAATTATTTGCTTGCCACATAATCACATTTTCAAAACAAACCAAAGTCTCTATGATTTGACCAATTGGTCGAGGTTAAAATATGGCCTATGGGTTAAAGCATTGTTCCATTGGAATAAAAGATAGTAATGTTAACCATCAGTAAGTCCCACTTAGTTTTAGTATTTCAATTTTAGAACTCTGTGAAAACTCTAAAAGGCTAACAGCACACAAATAAATGGGCCACACCTTAGCTACGGAGCTTCATTTTGTAGTATGACTTTAAAATTCAGGCAAACTTCAGAAAAAAAAATGATCAAAGATTGTTTTATATTATCTTATCCAAGTGTGGTCTTTGTTTGCCAAGGTTTTATTCGTTGCAGCCAGAGCCCCTGTGTTTTCATCATACTGCCTATTTAATTAGCTCCCCGCATTAATAATCAACCTATCAGAACCAATACAGCAATCTCAAGACAACAAATAACACTCTTTCTTCTATGGAGCATTATATAGCGCACAGATTTGAATTCATCTAGAGCTTTAGAGTCTTAATTGCAGCTAATAGTCACTTCTCTGCTTTGAGATATTAATAATCCAATTATTCAGTGACAAAAGGAGGTCAGCTCAGCGTTATTTCATCTTCTCTCATGGACAGTTCGTTACTCTGATCCCATCATTTTGAAACGGTGAAAAAAGAAGGAAGAATAGCATTAATGAAACGCAGCCAAAAGGCACAGCTAGGTCAGAAAACAGATTATCGAGGACAGTTAATGGAGTGGAGAAGTCAAATATAAATCATATTATAGGCCCTGCCATTTAAGACAAGCAGTATTAGAGGGAAACTCAAAGCTGGTAAGGATTGCATTATACAAGATGGACACTTATTATGACATATCCCTTTCAGCTTCCTGCAAATGGATATCAAAATTGTCATTGAGTTTTTTTCCGAAGCGAATTTGGTTATTCCAGGCAATATGGCCGCACTGCAGGGCTCCCAGTTAATTTTCTCGTGCCTATCGGCTGTCAGCCCCCTGCCTCCGGCTTTGAGTCCTCGCACTCCATTTGTTTTGTTTTCCATGCTACGTTAGAGGCCTCCTACTGAAAATAAGGCCAAAGCACAGTGCCGAATATGTTTCTTTTACCAGCTAGATTCATTAAAGTGCAAAAAGTGAGATGATTGGAAAAAATCGTTTTGTTTTTAGCTTTGCCATCTTATTCTCACTCATCCCCCCACAACAGTAGGATTCCCTGCTTGTCAGCTTCTCTGATTAATGACATGCATTTATTTGCATAGATTTAGCATTAATTTCATTAGTTTATTCTGAAAAGAACATTTTGATTGAAACATTCTAACATTTGGTATTTGATGTTTGCTGGGCGCTTTTAATAATAGATTTGAGCGACAGACATTAAGAGATTCAACTAATCCAACAAAATGTGATTGAAAATTAAAGTTCTCACTTTTTTATTGGACATGCATGGCATTCCGCAATTTAAGTGGTTCATATTTAATGCAGAACATACAAATTACGGGGGCTTTCAACAAACAAGTCAGTGAAGAGACTCGATGCTACACAAAATACCCCTGGTGCAAATGAACAACAATACAAAACAACAAACTTAACAAGAAAGCTTAGACTAAGTCCACACATGCTATGGTGCTTTTACTCCCCTTATGAAAAACAAAAATTAGGAGTTCTGCAGATTCATCAGATAGCAGGCAACTCTTAAATCTGAATTTATTTTGGCCATTCAGGAGCTTCCAATCTAGTTTCGCCTTTGATTCATCACAGTTTCTTCATGTGGATTTATTGCAGCACAAAGATAAAAAAGACAATCTTGAGAAAGGTCCAAGCATCTCTACCAACATCTATTTGTTTTCTCTAAACTTCTAATTTATTTTCTACATGGTTGTGTTTAAAGCCAGAGCCATTTGCACCTGTGTCAAGATTAGGTTCAGCACATTGACATATGTTTACAATTTAACACAATTATTAAATGATTAAAATGGCCAATATTATTGGAAAAAAATAAGTGTTGATATTGATCCTCTAGTTCTCCTGAACAAGCTACATTTTAGTATAAAAAATCCATTTGGATAGTTGCTGAAGATGTACATTTACACAAATAAAAACACGTTTAAAAATAAAACTCCACTTGGCCAGCATTGTCAAAATATGCTGAAGTGGTGCTCTGTTTACATGTGCTCACAAACCATATAAATAACAGCTCTATGGTCAGCAACATATGAAGGGCGTATTGCCCAGTGAGATACCGGAAATCTGCAGCTGCTACTGAGATTTACTAGAGAAATTAAAAGTCAAACTGTTATTTTTTTCTCTTCCATTAAAATTAGCTTGTTTTCTGTTGCATAGATTTGGTGTTGCATTAGTTTTTTTACACTCTATTTACAAAGAAGAGAAATTTACTCGCAATGACTTTCCATTGTAGCCCCATTTTGATTTTATATTGAGTATTCAAATCAATGTTTTTACTTTTTGTGTTTCAAAAGGTGTAAACAAACACCTCGCTCAGTAAAATACTTTAACAAGGTCTTGTCACTAGACAGCGAGCTCTTCAGCTCCCAGTGATTAATCTTAATGTCTTGGAGACATCCCATGTTTAGAGGGTGAGTTCGTAATCATTCGCTCACTGACCCGATGATACTTGAGCAGAAGATCCTCTCTGCAACCCAGGAGAGGACAATGCCTTAATGCATTTCAAAATCATTAAAGCACCCCATTCTGAAAAAAAATGTGTGCTCAAGATAAAACCAAGCAAAGACTGATTTTTTTTCCTTTTCTTTTTTCATGCAGGTTGGGGGGTGTTTGGTAATGAAATGCTGTTGGTTGAATCTCAAGATGAAATTAAACTATGTAACCCAAATAAGGGATGAAGGCTTCATAATTGCCAGTCCTCAAGATCTGAGGTGTTGGGTGCCAACTGTCAGAGATGGGCTAATGATGACAAATGTCTCTCTATGCAGATTGTGAGCAGGGAGGAGAAAAGGTAGAAAGGGAGAGGAAGCCACAGCAGGAGAGCAAAAATAAAGTGAAAGAAAGAGAGCAAACTGCAAAGTAAGACAGGTGCTTTCTAGCGAAACATCTCGTTAAGTGGGGAAGACTAGATAGTGCATTCTGGAAAGGAAGGTTAGATGTCTTTAATCGTTTGAAAGTTTACAGACTCAGATCCATTAGGTATATCACTGCAGAACTCAATTCTGCAGACATTTAAATTATGTTTTAAGTACTTGAATCTGTGCATGACCCAAGCTGGCATCCAGACTAATTTCTAAAAATACCTTAAAAAGATTCTTCAGACAAATTGAAAATGCCATTGTTGATTATTTTATCTGAGCTTTTTTTTTCTCATGCAACCAAGCCTTTTCTTCACAACCCAGTTGGGGTATTATCTATATTTTGAATGTTATTATACATTTTGGCAGTGGTGGAAAGACTAAACACTACTATGTCAGTGAAATTGTACAGTTTTTAATTGTAAAGTTAAAAGTCTATTCAAGAAAGAGTGAAAAATAGGTAAAACATTTGTACTTGATTGCTGAGTAAGTTTTGCACAGCAATGGTGTTTGTTTTCCTAAGCAGCTCTGCAGTTTCAGTGAGTCATCAATTGAACATAAAAAAGCATTGTTTATTTTTACGCAACAAATTGTCTCCTCATGTTTTGTGTTCAATTATGATTAGTGCTGCTGCTTGAGAGGCTGTGTGCCCACTCACAGGCCATTTAGATCCGGGAGTTCAAATTGTGAACTAAATCTGCACAGTTTTCTGTAAAAAAAACTTTAAAAGTAGAGAGTTACTTTACTTCAAATTAAATCTACATAAGTTAAAGTACTCTTTTTAAAAACTACTCTACTGAAATGTTGATAGAATTGGATGCAAACATTAGACATTTTGACTTCATTTGATAACTTCAAATTGTTGGTATGCATTTTGTAGGGTGTGTATTTATTTTTATGTTTTTTTGTTGTGGAATAAAAAAGTTAAAAACATTGAATAAGTTAGATCTCTTTTTAAGGTTGATGTTTTGAAAATAATAAGGATTTTTTCTAAATGTTTTTGAGCTATTTCGATATTAGATTGAGATTGTACAACTCTCAGTTGCAGGATTCTTATGCTAAATGGAAATAACAAGGAAAGTCATAAATTTGTCTCCACTTAGGATGGCTGTTAAGAAAGCAAGAACCTTTAGTGATGCAGTGAGGTCCAGTTTTGCCCAATTTGTTGCTTGAATGGCTTTTTGAAAAGGTTCCCACTTGCTACAAAGGCAGTCCTCTTTTTTGTTTGCCCTCTCCCCATCTGTGTCATCTGTTGTGAGCGAGGCGGGTTCTGTTGGAGGGAGGGGCGGGACTGAGGGGGGCTCCCTGGTGACCAGAGACAGTTGTTTTATGGACTCGACGTAGTGGTGCAGGCAGTTCATAAGTTGCCAGTTCTTTTGTGTTAGACGTCAGGCTGACACGTGGGAGGCGACGAGGCCATATTGACGTATATCATTTCCATTAATAACCCGGACGAGCCCCCACCTTGTTTCCGCTTATACACAGAAACCCTCCACGAAGACAAAGCTTAATTGACAATGTGAAATGGAAACAGAACAGGCACTGAGACTAATGTTGATGTTCTTTTACAGAGATGTATGTTTAGGAGTTTTAGGAGCCTGATTTTTATTTTTCAAAGTGTTTGCTTGTGGCAAACACAAAAATGTGTGACACAAATGATTGAAACAGATACCTCAGATATATGAGAATAAACAGATTTACCTCAGATATTTTTAGTTACTGTTGTGTTTTAGCCATTACAATTTAAATACAACCGGAACAATATAAACAATAAAAAACTAAGCAACACAAATTTGAAAAAAGTTAAAAAATTTAAATAAAAAAAAAAATACAAAGAACATCCCGTTTCTTGTCAATAATGAGTAATTAATTAGTAAATCAATACAATTTTACAAAACAAAAACTCAAAAAGATTAAACTTTTTTTTTTTTAGTTTTTAAAGTCTATAGTTATAGAATCTATGAAAAATGCAGTTTGAAGCAAAAAAGCCATTTTGGTTACTTGGTTCTTATATAAATATAAACACCGTCCTTTAAAAGCTGAACAAATCTGTGAATCGACAGAAACAAGACCCTGTTTTCCATAATACTTGGACATATGGAGCCAGTGGCTGGTGTTTTATATTACACGCTCATTAACACCACATGAGCTGTTTTGTGATGCTGACACATGGTCTCAGTGAAGGTTATAATGATTGATATCCTTACCTTTGCCTTATATCAAAGTGTGACTCAGGGGCCAAAAGAATTAGGCAGCTCATTTTATGGTCAGTGATGCTTTTGAAAACAGCGGCTGACAAAATTGCTTACCAATTATATGGTTAGCCTCTTTTAAACAATGCACGTGTGTCTGAATGTTTAAGCTGCAAGCATCTACATTGTGCACTTTAAGGTTTACTTTAATGCATTTTAATAGCTGTTAATGTATTATATGCACTGCTTATTTGATGTAAGCTTGCACAATAGCAGGTTAGCTATTACCTTTCAAAACCCATCTGACATAAATGCTGTATATTTAGGATCACTTATTCATAGAATGTCTAGTGTTTGCATTAACATGGAGCTTGTTAATGTAGTGGTGAAGCAAGCTAGAATCCATAATCAAGATTCATGTGGCGTTCTGCTCCTGAAGCTGCTAGAAAGGGTTGAGAAAGAGCTGACATGTGCTTCTTGCCTCCAGGGCTCTTTCTGCCCACCAGAGCTGCCCTCGGGCTAAAAGAGCCATCCTTATGACCAGCTCTGCTCTTCCTACCATAAAACATTCAGCAGCAAGACCTTATCTGTTGACACTTTTTCTGTCTTTTTATGATTTTCAATAAAAAAAAAGATCAATATTTCATTTTAATCTGTTTCTATCTTTTACCTATGTCTGCTGAATAGTATTCTTATGTTGAAAGGGGTCTGCAGGAGGGATAAGGTACCAGGTCATTGGTCCATTGCATTGCCTTGTTCTTGTACTTTGTTTAATGTACTAGAACTAGAATCACATCAGTTCTACCTTTTGGTTGAGTGTGTTTGAATATTTTAAGAATTGGAGTTTGTTCTTTAGAGATTCATTCAAACTTTTTTGTTAATGATTACAAAGAAAGATTTAATCTGCTGCATCTGCTGGCTTTTGCCCCTTCATCTCTATTTGGCAAATAGAAAGTCAATTAAGGATTTAAATTGTGGTGTGCTTCAGCTAGCTTAATCTGGTGAAGTCGGTGAGTGAGAAATTGATCTATGTTTTGCTAGTTTTTGATCTAGTTTTTTGCCGGGTCTTAAAAAGCATAAAATGTAAAAACCTGTTGAAACCACTCTATTGACATCATGAAAGCCAGACGCTAAGGGCCCTTGATTTAAATCCACGAGGGTGCAGTGAGGTTGTATTTTGGGACAAACTCGCCTCGTGCCGGAAGCAGGAAAAGCTCCGCTGTTAATTCAACAGTTGCGATTAGAGATGAATAAAGACATTAATTGCTTTGAATTCACGTTTTTTTGCAAAAATGCTTTTAATCCTGTAGAAGAGAGTGTTGTTGCTGTTTATTCATCGTGTTAATACACAGATAATTAAGACCTAAAACTCTTAAAAGAATTAGGATAAATGCTGCTCAACGTTTGTGTTTACTGTTTACGACTGTTTAATCACATCTTGTTTGCAAAGAATTGTAAGGGCGCGTGAAGCCTGCATTGATATGTGCTTTGCCAAAGACCGCATAAAGGGTGCATAGAGGGCGATGGTGAGCACACAAAAATCAAAGCCTAAAAATGACGAGTGGGACAACCTATGAACTTGGCACATGCGATTCAAGTCCACACATCCACAAGTATGACATTTGGGACAAGGCCTATTTATAATGACATTTCTTCCGATTACATCATGCAATGTTTTTCTGCCATCTGATTGGATGACAAATGTCCAAATTATTGGGTAAAAAGCTTTAATTAGAGTGAAAGTTCCTAGAAGCCAAAAAATCATGCCTTGACATTTTTAGAGTCATTGTACAAACTGTTTCCATGTGAACTCTGCTGTGATTGAAAGCAAGCAGTAAATTTAGTAACATGATGACCAAACAACTAAAGATCCATGTCTTCCAAAGTTGTAAACTAGGAGCTAAATTAAATATTCATAATAATCTGCATAATAAAATTCAATATAAGTGTTTAAAAAGGTAATTTTACCTTTGGGTTTCTCCTTTAAGTTTGTCATTCGTTCACTATGCCCTTTTCCAATACAGGGTTGAATTTAAATAGATTTTATTATTGTGTCAGTTTTGTTGTTGCGGGGGATGAACGTTCATAAAAACAGGCAGTGCTTCTGACACTGGATGACGAACGAGGATTAGCTGTTTACAGAAGCTGTAATATGATAGGTCAAGGCATAGAGACGCTTCCTCCTCAACTCTGGCTCTGCGTAATGAATGATTGACAGGTGAAGGAGAGGCTGCCAGTCAACTACGTGATGGTTGCTGCAGAGATCCCCGAGTTCCTTGATCAATGTGGGCCGATCCGCTTTCATCCGCACCCACAACCCTGCCAGAAAAAGCTTCTTTCGCTTTCCTCCTCCTCTCCTCTTTTTCATCTTTATACACTCCCTTCTAATTTGCACTTTTAGCCCATTTTTATTTGCCTATTTTCCATTCCCTTTTAATGTGTTTTTTTTTCTCTGCAAGTAAAACTTTCTCACCACCTCTCATTCGTTCTCTCTGAAGGTGTTCTCTTTCTTTTTCTTCAGTTTGCCTTTGGGCTATGAGCTAATTTCAGTCTCCTAATTGCATCGTGTAGTACACCTGCCTGCTATTAATTCTCCCCCGTTGTTCACTCTCTCCTTCTTAATGAGATATTATTGTAATTATTGTTATTATGGTGTTAGGTGTAATTAACTTGATTGATGTTTGTGCTAGGGGAGGGTTTATTTTGGCATTTGAATGGATGAGGGGAGAGTCTTCGATTGTCCAGGATTGAACTCAGATGATAGGGGCTCAATCCTCTAGGTGAATGGTGACTGTTTTATTTTAAATGACCTTATGGAGTGAACAGTCTGGAGTCCTAACAATAGTCACTGTGGAACTTTGCTTTCACAAGCCATGTACTGTAGAACTTATGGAACTTAAATTCATCTTTCAAGCATCGTATTGAGAATGGTCATTTTTGACTAACTGTAAATTGCATTTGATCCAATGAGAAGGAACAAAAAGAGAAGGAAAATTCAAATATTTAGAGATTAGAGATCAGTGGGCATCAAGGGGGCACACTGGGTAGCACGGTCGTCTCACAGCAAGAAGGTCGCTGGTTCGAGCCTCGGCTGGGTCAGTTGGCATTTATGTCATTTTAGGTCAGTGTGGAGTTTGCATGTTCTTCCCGGGTTTGCTCCGGGTGCTCCGGTTTCCCCCACAAAGTCTCAAGACATGAGGCATAAGTCAATTGGGTGAACAAAGTTGTCTATAGAGAATGAGTGTAAGTGAATGGTTCCCAGTGATGGGTTGCGGCTGAAAGGACACCCAACGCATAAAACATATGCCAGAAGAGTTGGTTCATTCCGCTGAGGTGACCCCGAAAGGGAAAAAGCCAACAAGATAATGGATGGATGGAGGTTATATAAGCTAATATGTGCCAAACTACCATGCACATTTTTGTTTTTTCAGTTTGTGAATGTGTAATAACTATTGTTCTACAATACAAAAACACTGAACAAAGTTGTATATTAAGAATTAACATTTTCTAGGTCTTAATGTTTTTACTACTCTTATTTTTCTGATGTCCATGAAACATTTCTGACATCATTTTGACAATGTGTTGTTGTTGTTGTTTTTTTTTTTTTTTTTTTTTTTTTTTATTGTATTTTTATAGTTACTTGGGGTTACCAAAAATTTTGAAAATGCTGCCAAGTGCAAACAATAAAAAAACATTAAGTTTAGGGTCGCCATAGTCTGGGAAAAGATGAAAATGACAAAATTGGTTGGTTGGTGCCATAGTTTGATCCATAGTTGGTGCCATTGTTAGGGCTTCAAACAATGCATTTGATGCATACTTTTTATTATGTGAAATAGTTTTGTATGAATTTTTGATGTTATGATATAGGTCTTACATTTGATTCTTAGTGGTCTTAAAAACGTTTTAAATAGTCTTACATTTGCAAAGTTCTCAAACCTGCAGAAACCCTGTATTCATGGTGCTATCTACGGTAGGATCTGATGACAAGGACTTACTGCATCTCAATGTTTACAATGGCAGCCAAAGCCAGCATTACATTTAGGGTTTCTTGTGGTCTGTGATTATTTTTCTTCTTTTTAATTCCTATGTGCTTGTTTTGTTGATGTATTGTGTGTTGAAATATTTTTTAAAGAACATGGTCAATTCCATATTTTGCCACAGCTGTTGGATACCTACTGTTTTAATAAGCGGTTACCCCTTGAGGTCTCATTATTTTGTACACTCTGGAGCATAAGTATAACCCCATCATTTATTCCCATAAAATACTTACCATTGCATCATATTTTCATTGTAATAGGTTGAACTCATTTCATTCCATTACTCATTTATATACAAGATCTACCCCTATGTTCTTGACATTGCATGTGAGCTGCAGGTTTATTAAATAGTATAGGGCTTTGTTTATTCCCTTCACATGGTTTTTTTGAATAGCTGACAGCCATTTAACGCCACACGACCTGCATTTCAAGAGCCACCGTGAGGGCCCTCTCCAATCCTGTTAAGGATAATTACCATTCATGCTCTTTCCATGCCCTTAAGAACAGCTTTGGACCCATGTACCCTGCTGAGTCTGAGGACATAGCTTTCATTTTAGAACTTAACCAAAACTCTTTTACAGCTGAGATGCTTTTAAGGTCCAGTGATCAAGTAAATACCAAAATATAATATGCAAAACTGAATTTTATCCACTTTAGAGTTTTCTGAGAGAGAATTGGTTTCTTCATTTTTGTCACCATGCCTCCTTCCCAATTACTTTAGTCTTTCCCCTCTCTGAGTCTATTGAGCACCCCGGTGCATTCAACCATGTTCAAAGAGAGAGCTGAAGAAAGGCTGGGGTATACTGCTTAATAGGTGCTTTAGTAATTCTGAAGTTTTCATAGCTTAATCTGTTTTGAAAAGCTTGGCAGAGAGAGAAAGGCTCTGCAAATGGCCCTCAGAGTTAATTTGTTGTGACTTCTGCACAATAAGGGCAGCAGAACGTTAGAAGCCTATTCTGCCGTGTTACCTTTTCTTCCATCCTCCTTGGGCTCTTGAAACTGCTGGCTAAATGTTTCATAAGCTGTTGTGTGTAAGCCACTCAAGGATTCTCAGCCTACAATAGCTACTTCAAAACTATTTTACTCTGCTTTTGTGAAGTGGAGACAAATAGTAGTTAAGCTTCAGTCTTCAAGGAGTCGTTGTGTTTTAAAACCACTCATTGTATGCCTCATTTCGCCTGCTTTTCCTTTGTTAAAGACTAGGGCTTTATTTTTGTTCAAAACTGAGGCCCAGACACGGTGTGGACTTGCTTTAACAATTACACACAAGTAGTGAGCAAGCTCAGTGACTGCTATGGGAACATTTTGAGTAATAAAGAGGACTTTTGATTTTTGATTTTGAAATATAAGTGGTACCTTAGGGTTCTCTCTTTGGCCTATATTGTTTGTATTTTACATGCTGAATATTTGAATGGTCCTGCAAGTAAATAAACTATTTCAATGCATTAACCCAGACATTGACCAGATATATGTCACACTCGACAGTTCCAACTCAGGCTTGGGGTTAGTGGTCAAGGAGTGTGCTTATCACCTTAAATGTTGGCTTGCTTATAAATGTCTAATATAAGTGTTAGTTTATCAATTCTCAAATATTAACTGATATATGGTGGGATATTTTGTCTGAAATCTCAATAATATATTCAACCATTGTATTTTTCTTTACCCAGGTGTGTTTTTTATGGTAAACATGATATAAGGTGATGTTATATAATGGTGTACACAAGAAGGTGAGGTTATATTACATGCAGAATATTGCGTAATAATTGCATATTTTTATATTTTTATATTGCATATAAATAATAACTCCTACAGGGAATAAGTCTCACTTCTCCCCAATTTTGTTTGAGCTTGATTGGTTACTGTGGTATATAGGATACATTTGTAAATCCTTACTCTTTGCCGGTTTTATAATTAATTAATTTTTTTAATTAATTTTTTGTTACCTTTACATGTCAGGTAAGTTTTAGATATGCTACACTTATGCTACTCTCTCTAAATGTTGGAAAGTTACCTCTTTACCTATGGGAGTGTAACAGGAAGTGACTGATTTTGTAATTCATCGACTGACCACTTGAGGCGTGTTTTTATAGTGAGCAGATTCTATTTGACACCAATGTTAAAAAATCTTACTTTTAGTTTTGGAAGGGGGGGGGGGGGGGCATGGTCACTAATTATTATCTTTATTGTTGTGTTTTTAATTCACAACGAAGATTTAGACTTTCATGACAACTGCGAGAGGGTGAATTTATACTACTGTTTTTAAATGTTATTTTAAGATTTAAAGTTTGGATAATTATGTAACGCATGTCTCATTCCACTCATTTTTCTTCCACCAAAAATGTTTTTTGCCTGTTGTGTCACTTTGTCAAGAAGGAAGTGGCTGATTACCTCACCACCTAACCCAAAACTAACTTTTCTGCTAAAAGTGGTGACGACACACATGCAACATCCATGTTATTTACAGTCAATGGAAGTGTTGGGCCTCTACAGTTGCTGTGTTGCAGAATGCTCTTTGAGCTTTGGTTTGTCTCAGCCTCCTTCACATAAATCTTTTCACTTGCTTTGAGAACATGTAGGTAATAGTTAATAGTTATGTTCTTATGATGCATTTTTATTCTGTCTTTTTATAACCCATGTAAAGAGTTTTAGGTAAGAACAAGTCTCGGTGTGGAATATCAAGTAAATAAGAAAATATACAAGAAAGGGATTCTCTTTGTCAGAATCCTCTAATTTCTTGAACTGAAATAGCCAGAAAATAATGATTTTGATCCTACAATCTGAAGCTGTCCCATGTCACCACCATTAATCAAGCTCTCATTTCAGCATAAAAGCTCAATCAATGAAAAAATGCCTATGATCAAGCTTTGGGGAGCATTTACTCTTCAGAGTGATAAATCACTTTATGATCTTGCAGTCTTTGGTGCGCTCAAATTACAAATATTTCCCTTTTCAAATCAGTAACTTCCTCTTCTTTTTCTTTTGTTACACACTAATAGTGCTTTTGGGAGTTCAAGAATAACAACGTGATTTTAAAACTTTGGTATATTCTCTGAGGAATGAACATTTGTGGGGTTTTTTTTCCTCAAATTAGAAGTCTTTTGTTTTCATGTGCTTAGCATGTGTTTGAGCTAACATGTCTAGGTCGCTAACCCTGGAGAAAACAGCTTGCATTAGTATGCTGTAATCCAGTGTAATTAGTCAAATAGCCGCACACCAAGCAGATTGTCTCAGGCTGTCAGCTTTGGCAGGACTTGCAAGATGCTCTGCTGTCCCTTTGCCCAGCAGTGAAACTACCACAAACACACAACAGATGCACACATGGACCAAACACACCATATCAATGTATAATGTTACAATTTTCAGTTGGTATGTACCAAAATGTTTCTGCTTGATGCCAGACTATTTTTTGGGGTAAAACTTTAACACAGATTAGAGATTGGTGGCATGCTTTTTGTTTGCACAAATTCTATGAATAATCATTGAATGGTTCTAAATAAATGACATCTTTTCTGCAGTCTTTCCTCATTCGGAAGGTAATAGTTTTTTATAGTTTGTGCTACAGTACCTGCTCAACCAAACTGACTCATTCCACCAACATTATTGCAGCTTCTGCCGCACAGTTGCACCACATTGCATAAATAGTGTAATAGTGTATTTATATATAATATTTGTCTATGTAGAGTTTGTAATAATAGTATTTTTGTAGCACTACTGTCCAATATTTTAGAAATTTGAATATTTGAAATTAAAATGTAATGTATTGATGAAAGTTATGTTTCAAAGTAAAAAAATATGATAATGAAAACATTGTGCAATATGAAAACATATTTAATACTAAAGCAAAAAAATCTGCCTATGGGGCAAGCACATTTGACTTGGCAAGAATTCTTAAAATGTCTAGCTGATAACAAATGTTGTTGGATCTTTAAAATATACAAAAACTCTCTTTTTTGTCTTTCCAAGCTGTGAAGCAGCAATGAAACTAGAATATTTCAACTTGTATCTAGTCACTTTTGGTCTTAAAACTAGACAATCTTCCTTAAAACTAGGATGTTTTCTCTTTTAGTTTTATATTGCTTATCAGAAACAAATCAAATCGTCAACACTGATAGTGTAGCGCATGTGGTGCAAATGCATCTCTGACAGGGGTTCAAATCCAGTCCCGGTCCTTCGTCGATCTTCCCCCCTGATCTCTTCTAAATGTTATTGGTCCCTACTCTCTGAACTTCCCTATCTAAAAATCCATCAATAACAAATAAAATATAATTTATAAGCTTGGATTTCTAGTTTTATGACCCCATTTTCTATTTTAGGAACAAAAAGCAATCGCATACTTTCTGAATTAAAGGTCATATATACTTAAATTAATGCTATATTTTATTTAAATCTCACTATTTAGTCCTAAACAAAAGAGAAAACATCCTTGTTATAGGACCACATGTGGAAGCAACCTAAAAAAAATCTGAAATGAGATTGTGATGAAAATATCTGATACAGGTTGCAAATGGGCAATAAATCAGATCTTAGTAATTTTGCGCTGCTGTCTGAATGTAGCCTCTGCATGTCAGCCTTAATACTCAATTCAGATTTTCTTGTGAAACAAATATGTGTTCACATTATATATAATATGTGCCTGGTGTCTTTCTTTTTTGTAAATTTACTATGTAGCTTCCATATAACAAACATGCAAAGAAGAGTACACTGCATCACCCAGAATGCACTGTTATTCGAAGTAAACATTGAAATGAATTTGTATTTGTTGATATAAATGTTTTTATCAGAGCCCACTTTTGTAATACTAAATATTGCTACATAAAAGATTGGGATGGAAAGAACAGATACTATGGGATACCAGAGGATGCTGAGTTAGAGGAACTGTGATTTTGCCACTGACTTCCTTCAAACCTTTTAATATCTTTAAATGAGCCTCATTCTGTAACAATTTCAGTAAAATACTGTCTTCAGTATGTACCAGGTCATATCTGGTAACATGTTTAAGTTAACCTAGTGACCTAATGATATTTTTTATTTATATCACGTAAATCATTTTTTAGATAGTATTCAGCTAAAATGCACCTTACAATCAGTATATAAAAATAGTTGTGTGCCTTAACTACAAAGCCTGGGGCTTACTATCAACTTAGTTTAGTTCTGTTACTTTCAAAACCTCCATCTCCTCCACCTCCTCCTCATGTTGAGGAGTGATATGCAAAGTACATGCGTGCATGAAATAAACATAGTCAAAATAATTATATCAAGAGCAGCCTTCTCCTCCTACTCCTAAAATCCTCTAGGAAGCGTTTGACATAAGTTGACGAGAGTTGTCCAACAGCCCCATCAATGCTGCACAGAAATCGTCTCCATGCGCCCCTGGATTAGCATGGGTAAAAAGATTTAAACTATATAATTACAAGGGGATCAAGTGCAAATTATCCGCAATGCTCAACAGCCAGATTACCCTCCTCTGTTTCCTTCTTACCCCTGAGGATGAAAGCAACACCCATTCAACACAACTTCATGTTAGCAGCTTTGTCGGTAGTATTTGAGACACTTGATATGAAGCAATATTATTTATGTATGTAAATCCCATTATGGGAGGTTTTTAGTGAATTATGGTCATGTATTTTTCAAATGTTAATGAAACATTATTTTCCAAAACATTCCATATTATACACTCCATATTGTATTTTCCCATTTATATTTTCAGAGATCTTTGTTTCAATGTCAATGATAGCTTGAATATGGCTGTATACCGTTTTGTCCAATATAAAGATCAAGTAAACACTGCTGTGAAGAAGTGGATTGTGGCTTTGATTTAATGGCATTCGTACAGTATGAGTAACCAGAAACACCCAAAAGAATCTCTACATGTGTCAGTCTGAGGGGGTGTCTGTTCTTCCATGCTTGCTTTGCAGCTTCGATGTCAGGCTTAAGCTAGTCATCATCTGGCCAGTGCGATTGCAGTCATCTTGAGCCTGATGAGTCTCTTAAGAAGGGCCATTAGTGTGGTGTTAGCAAATGGACCCCAAAGAAAATTACACTCAGTCTTTTTAAAAGCTCTTTGCTCGAGCCCTCTGGAACTGTTTATCTAGATTAGCATTAACTGCAAGTGTATGTATGCGCCTACAGGGACTTTTAAGTCCAAACCATTGTTTTTGTAGCCATTTGAATTTTTTATGAGCTTTTGTTTCGTTACTTTGTTGCACGTTTAACATATGAAAAAAAAAAACTGCCATTTTTTAATTCGCTTTTAGAATGGTCCATGTGCCATCTTTTTTGGTTGTGAAAGTTTAAGTGATAAAAATCAATGAAAATTGGCACTAAATGAAACAAAAAACATTCCTCTAACTACTAATCAACAAAATAGTTTACAGTATTTTGCGACCTCTGACTGCGTGTTCAGACCAGAACCTGAACGTTCCTTATTAGCGAGTGCTTTACATGTTAGTTATGGCCAAATTGGGAATCCTGTGAAGGCAGAGCAGTTATGGCAGGTAGTGCGGGTAGTATGGAAAGATGTAGAGGAAGGTAAAAATGTACAATTTTTTGGATACTCACAGATGCACCATCCAATCAAAAGCTTCCTAAAGAAGTCTCATGAGGGAAACCCAGAAAGAAACAATTGGTGAAGAGCAGCTTGTCTATGAGAACAGCAAGTGAGAAGATTTCTTAATTTCTTCTGTTCACTTACATATTTTTCCATGTGTTTTCCTATTCTCAATATGGACACAGCTTGTGATTTTGATTATTTATTATTTTGTATTGACATAGAGATTTAAACATTATTAAGTAGTTATTATATTATTTAAACATTATTACATTTACAAAATTAAAATCTGAAACCTTCAGTGTTCATGAAAGTGTTTTTCATATTTTTTTTTTATTTGCAGTTTCATGTTCTTTTTTTTTTGTAAATCTTACATTACGTGACATCATGTGACATTGATAAGTGGAGGTAACAACTTGTAGATTTAAATTGCATGTATGCAGCACTGGCTTTGCATTAATAGAGACGAAATGGTCCTACAGGGGTCTCAAATCTGGTCCTGGAGGGTGGAGCCCTGTACATTTTGGTTCATCCATCATGAAACACCCCTGATGCACTATTTAAGCTTCTCTTTAGTTGTTTGAAGCTAGAGTAGTATACATACTAGCGCAGCACAGCAACTAAAATGTGCAGAACTGTGGCCCTCCAGGGCCGAATTTGGAGAACCCTGTTGTAGTATTTACATTAATTGTGTACTTGTTGTTCAAAATTTGTATTTTGTTATAATTTAGTTGTGAAAAATTTACGTATTGATTTTTTTATTTCATTGCACTTTACTAATACTGAGTTTTTCTCCTGCTTTGGTTCATCTTAACTAGTGTGATCATGTGTGTAAACTCTGGAGGGCTATGTCTTTTCAGAAATTACATTACAATACGTTTGGCTCTAAACTATTCCTTTAATGGAAACAAAGGGGCTCGAGAGCAAGATTTCCCAAATCGTTCTGCTTTCATGACACGCACAGCCTAAAGAACGTGCCTGAAATGTGACCCTTGCAGCAGAACCAGTATTGACAAACTGGGTTGGACATGTTAGGCAGTGATCTGAGCAGCGAGAAGAGCTCATATTCATCCGTTTATCACCGCGGCCTCGCTTGGCGACTGAAACCCTGTCACCCCGACACACACTCTCACACACCCTAAATGTGTGTTGACAGTGATTATGCAAAAACCACATCCTCTTTCTGGAGACACCTGCTTTGGAAGCCATTTCGCTTCAACGAGGTTGAGAAATGGATTCTTTGGGGAGCTTCCAAAGGGTGGTTGCTGATAATCTGAAGGAATTTTAAATTTGGCTTATTTTCACCCCTTAGAGCTCTTGACACATGCAGGAGAGATCAGATGGGGAGCTTTTGATCCAAGTGTGTAGGGGTTTGAGTGTTTCACTTTTCTTTTTCTTGTTTTTGAAAGGTCGTCAGAAACTTTACTTCAGTGTGAGATTTGGTTTGAATAATGCCATTATCATTTGGTTAAATTGTTTATTATGATAATTCAAATACATGTTAAGTTTTTTTTGTGCTCGTTTTTATCTTAGTTATTTTTTGCATTTAAACAACATGGTGGCATGGTGGTAAGCTGCTGTCTCAATGAGTAAAGCTCTAGTTTGAGTCTGGACAAAAATAACTTTTTATTAGCATGCTTGGTGTCTATGAATACTTTTTGACTTTTTGACAGTGTACTTTTTTTCCGAAGTATTACTTCAGTATGAGTTTTGGATGTACTAATGTCATAATCATTTTGGACATGTTTATTATATGAAATACAGGTTAAGTTTATTTGTTTTCACATTTTTTGTCTTAACATTTAAGATGTCACTGTCTTATTGTGCGCAAATCTGTAGTTTGAGTCTGGACTAAAATAATCCTTTTATTTTTAATCATGTCCTAAATCATGTCCTTGGTGGGTACGAAAGCTTCTTTGTGTATGAATTCTTTTAGTTTTTAATAGTTAAGTATAGTTTTTTTTTTTAGATTTTTTGCTATTTGACAATTTCAATATTATTTGGGATTGATTCCGATGCTATTAGTATATTTGAAGAGTTTCAAGTTCATGTTTAAAATTAAATTGCTCATAGTTTTACATATTTCAAATTACAATAAGGTTCAACTGACAAATAGTGGTATTAGTGAATTGTGATAATAGTGAAATAAGGTTAAAGATGACAAGGACAATATTTGTGTACTTTTTTGTGAAACTACCATATGATACTTACTAAATCATTGCAAAATTATAGATAAATGATATATTTATTACAGAAACTGACACAATACATATTATATAAATTACTGTGATTAGCAACTTTTTTATATAGTATTATCAGAAAATGATCAAGGCTTTAAATTGCTAATCATTGGTTGTCATCAAGGTACCTGTTACGAAAACATTTTCACAAAAGTATTTAATGCTAACATTTAGTTTTATACCATGTAAACTTAATTTGCACAGTTATGTAAGACTGTGCAAATTACAACACTAACACTCCAGCAGCTACAACACTGTTTTAGCACGCACGCACGCACGCACACACAAACAAACTCGGATAGGCATTCATACACCTGGTGGGCAGACTGTGGCAGTCAGACCTTGTCATCTTGCACTAGACTCCTGAAGCCAGAAGCCCAGAGCAGCCGGTAATAAACAGTCCAGACCTGCACCTGTTCAGAAACAGGCCTTTGGTAAAGATTGTGACACACTGCACTGCTCTTTCCTCCAGTGCCACCGTGAGGGGGCTTACACACTCCTCTAACCTAACACTGACCACACACTGTACTTGAACTACTTTTACAAGCACTTTTACAAGCAGCAAAATTCACCCAGCCTCGTCCTAATGGGTCCATTACTAGTGAATGACGAGCAGTGAATGAATCGGTTGTTTTTAAAGCTGTTTAAAGGAACACCTAACACTCATAAATGAACTTTCCAACTCCAATCTCTGCAGAGCATTTGTGTTTCAGAATAATGTAATTTAATGCTTCATAACTTTACAATTTGCCATGCTTCATTATCCTGAAGTGCCATTTTGTTGTCTGTGTTTGTTCGTTATCTCCCCTTGTGAAGGCAAGTTGGCAACTGCATTCAGCACTCCAGTTTCTCTGCATTTGAGTTTTTTTATTTTGTCATAAATCTTAACAATGTTATTTGAGATAAAGCTTTGCACTTAGTAAGGCACTTTAATGTGTAGTCCACAAACGGTGATCTTCCAACTGAAATTCAGGTTTGGATTACATCGAAGTAGAAATGCAAATGGTTGTTAAGCATGTCTCTTTTTCATTTTATTTGAATGTCAGTCCAGTGCTTTTATCATTTGTGTTGTGCCTCAAGGTTCTAATTTAGGTCCACTTTTGTTTTAAAGGAGAAACCTGTACATACACACAATTATAAGTTTTTTGTGTTTAAAGTAAATTTTAAAAGATATCTTTAGCTTAAACCAGGGGTGTCAAAATATATTCATGGACAGCTAATGCTTGGCACTGTTTTTTTTCATACAGTGATTCAAAAAATACATTTGGCTTTTAATTAAGACTTAAATCACCTGATCAAGTGTTTAATCAAGATTACAAAAAAATATGCAGGGTGTCAATTCAGTTTATTACATGTGACCTAAATATAGCAGTGATGTTCATGCACTAACAGGGATAAACCTTTCTTTAAAAGCTATGGATTGTCAAATCTCAACACTGAATGCATTTTTGTCAATGTCAAAGTCATGCCGAAATATTGAAATTAAGCTATTTATTTAACTGATTTCACCCGAGTATTTCTTCAGTCATCAGTTTTTAATGGTGTTGACGAGGCCAAAAGATTTTGTCATATAACACACATTATAAAGTCTGTGCATCAGTTAGTTGCAAGTTTAGTGTTTTAGCTTACAAATTACTCACCTCTTATCAAAGTTTCTTATCTTATGTTTTTATAACAAACTGGCTTTTTTTTGTTTCGTCCCCAATTCTACATTTTAAATTTGCTTAACAATATATTTGTATATATATTTGTATATATATTTATTTATATATATATATATATATATATATATATATATATATATATATATATATATATATATATATATATATATATATATATATATATATATATATATATATATATATATATGTATCATTCATCTTCATGTCGGCTTTCTTCCCTTTCGGGGTCACCACAGCGGAATGAACCGCCAACTCTCTGGCATATGTTTATATATGTTTTTAATTCATATTTTTTTTTTACAAAAACTTTCTATGTATTAACCTATTTTGCCTCCATAGCCATAGTAGCAGTAAATGGGCTAAGCTCACCTTTATTTGAAATGCATGGTGCATCATGATCAGGTTGCTTGTCCTTTGCAATGCCACATGGACTCACAGATAATGCTCAAATTTACTCCTGTTGACAAGTTATACATGCTTGTCTATGGGAAGAATTGTGTATAATCATGGATAGAAAATGTATACTGTTCACTCAGTAAGAATATATATACATTTATACATTTATTTTTGTTACATTTTTTAAAACCTTTTGTAAAGGTCTCTCACCTCTCCAGCTCTATAGGAGTATGTATTCTCCACTCAGAGATGAGACGAGTCCCCTCATGTTCTGGACAAGTTTCTCAGCTCTCATTCCACACACATGCACAAACGCGCACACGCGCACACACACACACACACACACACTAGCACATGCGCTACCATTCAGTCCCAGCAGTGGAAGCCTATTAGAGAAATGAGCGTAGAGCCCAGTAGAGGTGCTGTGATGGCAGGCTGTCAGTGCGACAGACGAGGGGCTTTATAAACATATCAGTCATGCTGCCTCTTATATCCCCGGCCAGGCTCTGCACACATTTGACATGGAGAGGGATTGCTCTCATCCCTCCAGGGGCTGTGTGAAAAATTGTGTCCGGTTTAAAAATGACGGATCTTTTTGATGTGTTCACCCCTGTCATAACGTTGTATCGGCGGGCAGTTTGAGGGTAGCCTTTGAAGAATAGAAATAGTGAAAAGATTTGGTTAGGATGTCATACTCTGTAATGGCTGTTAACAGTAAAGAGTCGGGCAGAAAAAAGAGTTGCGGTTATCATTTTAAACACAGTGCAGTCAGATGTTGTATTGCACTTATACCTTAGAAATGAAAACCTCACTTAAAAATCCAGTAAGAATTTGAAATAAATGCGCTTCGAAGTTGCCTAGACAAATTCTGCTTTGTATTCTCTATTATATATTTTTTCAAAAGCTTTCAACTAAGGTAAAATTGATATTTTGCATGTACAGTAGGGATTGTTGCCTGGTTTACGTGAAACTAAACTTGTGTGTTAAATTCTAAAAAAAATTTATTATATAACCTACTGTAAACGAATACATCCATACTTATATGCATATTCATATTTATTCTTATTGTTAAACTCTAGATTTTATGTGAAATGGTCTGCTGATGTTGATTAAAGGCCCCTGTGAGTGGCAGGCGTGGCTTATTAATCTGGCCAAGTACCTGGGTGGCCCTAGTTTGTGTTGTTTATCAGTCTCCTGTGAACTAAGGGTCTGGCTCGTGTATGTGTAGAGTTTCTGCTGGGGTGATTAGATTGGGGCAGAAACCTCCAGCTGGCAGGCCTGTCTGGGACCTGGGGCCGCTGTGGTCCACCCTGACACCCATCACCATTGTGACACCTTCTGACAGGCAGTGGACAGCCCAGCCAGACAGGTTCATTAAACCCCACGTTTACAGCTGGGCTCTCTCTCTCTTTCTCTCTCCCTCTCTCTCTCTCTCTCTCTCTCTCTCTCTCTCTCTCTGTGATGAGCATGCAAAGATGGGAGAAACATTGAGCGCAGTTTGTCAGAGACCTCAGTGGCATGTTGGTGCTGCTCGTTCTGTTGTTATGACAAGGTTTTTCTGATGTGACCCATTAAAGGATGCTTCTACAACAGTATCGTTTGTTTTTGCTAACCCTTTGCCATGTGTTTTCTCAGACAAGTTCAAGGCAAGACCATATCTCTGTCTCTGACTTTTTGTTTGTTGTTTGAAGGAATAATTTTTGTCATATATTTATACTCTGCAATGAAGAAATGGAGAGTAAAGCTCTTTCTGACCTTGATTTAAGGAAGCTCTGAAGTTTCATTTGATTGATGACGTTGATTAATTACCCAAGGTTCTTGCATTTTTCTTTGACTAAATATATATATTTAAAGTATTGGTATTTGTTTTAAATCACTATGTACATATAGAAAATTGCTTTCTAAATAAATTAGACAATTACACAAAGTTCTAGATTATTTTAAGTGTTTTTTTTTGCAATTTAAACCTTTTTTTTTCCTCACAATGTTGAGAACTGAAAACATCAATGGAAACTGTGAGTGTGAACTCACCCACACGTTTCTGAGAACCGTATTTTATTTCTGGGGAATCTAGTATGAGGATTGAGGCTGTATGCGGAGCCACAGGGTGAAGATTCACACAGAGAGAATTGAAAGTGAACAATCTTGAGGGTGGGTTTTTGTCCTTTTAAGTGCATTTTCCTGTGTTCTGTGTGGTGGTATTGCTTTCCTCTGTGCTTCATGCACCGTTGGGCATGTTCGCTTTCTGCTACCCTGCTTGGCTCGTTCTCAGGTGCTGTTTGTTAGAGATTAAAACAGGAAGGTACCTCTTTTTCTCTGTGCTCCCAAATGCTGTTTCAGTCCCCTTGTCCTGATGAACTGCATCTGAAGGTGATCACTGGCTGAGAGCTTCCACCAGGTGTTCCTTCATGTTTCCAGGGTGATGTTGATGAGTCACTGGGAATCTTGTCACAGTTCCCCACGATGCTCACACTCTTGACCACACCCTTGATTTGGTTCATTTTAACCTTTTAATTAAGCATCAGAAAACCATGGAACTCCTTTTAAATATATTAGTATGTTGACTTTAAAAATAAGTAAGTGGTTTTCTAAAAGTGTTAAAACTATATAAAAATGTGCAAGATGGCCTGTGATGATGCTAGTCGTTTAGTCGCAGATGATCTTTGGACATGTTGTCTCCACACACTCCGGTCCTCAACTACTTTTTGAGCTGCGTAATCGTGTTACTGGTGGCTGTGAATGTTTCCAGCCAGCGTATTCTGTGTCATCCTCTTCTATCCCAGCATCAAGGTTTCTAGCGACTTAGCTCGCTTGACGTGGCCAAGTAAGACAATTGTTTTTTGTCTCCACTGTTTTTGATTTGATACGGTAATTAACCGTCTCATTTGTTGTCCGCGCTGTCAGGGGTATGCGCAACAGCTTCCTTCAACACCATAGTTCAAAAGTGCCATTTCTTTCCTTCTATCCACAAGATGGCCTGTACCTCCAATCAGACCATAATCTCTCTTCTATGTTAAATTATTTCATAGATATGACTTGCAAATGTGCATTTCATAAATGCAACTCACGCAAGGGGAATGCTAGGTAAATGTGTGATGAGTTTTGTACGGAAAGTTGGAAACACTTCAAGAATCGTGAAGTTATTGTTTCATTGGTTAAACTTGTCCAGATTTCCAGTAGTAGTGATTGTCACTTTTATTTTCGTTCCGACTGATAACAATGTGGAGGTGTATAATGTAGAACATCGAATATCTATTGTGTGTATTGTAAATTTTAGATTTTAAAGAACAACTAAACATGAGATTTGCTAAAGTATTCGAAGGGTATTGGTCAGTTGTTGTGGTAACATGTCCATGCCCCGAAATATGACGTGACGCGAAACAACATGGGATTGGTTGTTTGTCATGTCAGTCAAACAGTCTCATGGACAGGCCATGACTAGAAAAGCTGCCAAAATCCCAGACCTCTTATCTTTGGCCATGAAGCGGATAGAGCTTGACTCATTCTCTCTTCTGAAGATGAATACCTTCATCTTGCCTTCCATGAACCAGAAAGGTGAAGAGGAAAGCTCACTAATAGTCTCTCTCCTGGCCCCGCATTGATGCTAGGATTGATTATTTACCCACTAGGGAAGGCACCTTGAGACACACACAAGACAAGGACAGAACTGAAAGAAAAGTGAAAATATTGCATCAACAGAGAGCAGTAGACGTTCAAGAAATGTTTCTATTTTGAAAGCCAAACGATGGATGCCAGCCAACATTCTTGACGGGAATAAAATATTTCACAAAGGTTCCGTCAAAGTTGCTTCATGGGCTGATGATTGGAGTGACAATCAAACTCCAGTCGTAAAAATGTGTTTCCCAACAGTCATAACATGTGTGACACTGTTGAGGAAAAAAAGAAGTCTGAAATATTTTGGACAGGAGTTTGATGATTGTATTTTTTCCCCCATTCTTCATTGTGTAGGTACTTATCTACTCAGAGGGGCTTCATGGAAAATGGATGTTCAGCGAGATCCGAGCAGTGTTTACACGGCGCTTCCTGCTTCAGAACACAGCGCTGGAGATCTTCATGGCCAACAGAAGTAATGCCAGAACTGTATTTTTCAGCTATCACTTGGAGAACAAACAGGATTAATTCTATATAAATGTTATCAAGTATTAAAGAACTTAGTTTGAAAGTTTAAATCCACCCCCCAACATCAAGGTAATGGCTCTCGGATTACACAGTCGCATGAGGGGAAGCATGGTTATTCAAGCCTTTCACAGAGATTGGCATACAGGAAGGGAAAATGTTATAGTTTATCTGCGTCTGATTTCTGGAGAATGAATTTATGAACCTTGATCTTCTCTTGTGGGCTTGGCTCAAACCTCGATCCTTTATTCAATCACAAGCAGTTTAATGGTGTTTTCTAAAAACAAAAAATTTCTCAGTCAAAACCGTGATAGATTTCATTCAGCAGCTTCATAAACTGCTACATATACATAGTGGAGGGATTTATTATTACTAAGTCACTAAACAAATAATTTGGTAATCGTGACCAATGCCGGTAAAATTCAATGCATAGTATAAGAAAAAAAATGTTTTTATTTGTTTGTTTTTGTTTTTTTAGCTTGCATGTGTGTCAACCTGTTTTTGTAGACCTCCAAAATCACAATAGGAGCACTTTCAGCACTCAAACACTCTAAAATGCAATTTTAACTCATTAGATTAATTAGTTGCTGATGTCATGTTTTGAAAGAACAAAATACTCTCTATAATATCTTTAACCCTTTTACTCTTATAATTATACTGTAATTATAACAGTTCGCCTGGTATTCTTGTCTTTTTCTTAATCATTGTGTCAAAAAAATATTTTATGATTATTTTGCCAGTTTTCCTTTTCAGATTAAATAACACTTTCAAAATTTGACAAATATCTGGTATTATTATGTTATAAAGGCTCAGAACAGTGTGTAATAACAAGAAAAGAAAAAAAAATCAAGTTTTCTTTATAAACAACTATAAATGCACAACAAGACAAGATTACAAAAATGAACATCAAAATATTTTACATCAACTCAAATAGTTTTGTTTGAATAGGGCTTTTAATGTCCATTTCACAAGTTGTTTTATTCTCATAAGTACAGGAGATTTTTGATGTCCCTAATGCTTCGGCCTCTGCCACAGACATCTCCACCCCTCAGGAGGATTCCCTTTCATCAGAAGAGTCTCTATAAATACAACGACATTGCATAAGATTAGATAAGATATGTCCAATAAAAAGGCGTCACGGTGGCGCAGTGGGTAGCACGGTCGTCTCACAGCAAGAAGGTCGCTGGTTCTAGGCTCGGCTGGGGCAGTTGGCATTTCTGTGTGGAGTTTGCATGTTCTCCCCGTGATCGCGTGGGTTTTCTCCGGGTGCTCCGGTTTCCCCACAAGTCCAAAGACATGCGGAATAAGTGAATTGAATAAGAACAATTGCCCATAGTGTTAAAGTGTGAATGTGTGTGTGAATGTTTCCCAGCAATGGGTTGCGGCAGGGAAGGGCATCCGCTGCGTAAAACATATGCCAGAGAGTTGGCGGTTCATTTTGCGACCCCGAAAGGGAATAAAGCCGACATGAAGATGAATGAATGAATGTCCAATAAAAATAAAATAAAAAATTAGCAAAAGATAAAATAAAAACAATAATGATTAGATAAAATAGAAATAGTGAATGAAGCAATATGTTGTGGAATTCATGACCATGAGCAGTAATAAAGCACCTGCCTGCTGCTGGTGTCCATCCTCTGCCACAAATCTCCCAGAGGCTGTCCTCCTCACGATCTTTGAACAAAAGCTCATGTAAAAAAAAAATGATTTTGATGTCAAGATCGGCTTGACATCTTTCTCCGCTATTTAGAAATGTTTTGCCACTGAAATCTAACACCAAGTGTGCCAAAAAAAGGCGGAAGAAGGTGAGGAACATATGAAGAAAAGACGCACTTTGCCTTTATTATGGCAGAATCATGGATGCAAACATGGTATAAAAACAGTACAATCTAACTCTAATAAACCTATAACTACAACGAAATCAATGCCTATACTATTATATACAATAAAAATACAATATTTAAAATGAAATTGCCTCTAAAATAGCTCCGGCGTTTTTATCCCCTCCAAACAAAAATGCTGAAACAATGATTTCTTAATATAATAAATCTTAAAATTGTGTGATGTATGTATGTATGATCCCTTCAATTAGAATTCAATTTGCAAGAACTTTCATAGTCTAGCATTGAGCATCTCCTGATAATCTACAGGCCATCTTTAGTATCAGATTGCTCTGTGTTAGCTGCAATAGTTCTGGAAATGAGGTTGAAAGTTTAATTAGTAATCTTCACAGAGAAGGGGGTCATCATGTCTGCAGCTAGTACTTTTTTGCACTCGCTCCTAAGCCCTGTCAGCACGTACCCGGTTATTATACATTTCTTTCCATGCAGTGCTGCTGTTTGTTCACATGCAAGCCAGACAGTATTTCAGCTTAACCTGGTATTTTTGTAAACCCCTGGCCAAGGTGAAGTTGTTTGTACTATTTTGCCGGGATAGAGGCATACATTACTTAGTTTGCGAACCCCTATCGAGGGCATGTAAGTTTAAATTATTTAATCAAAGAACATACAGCAACAATATGCTTGTCAATGTTAGTGATGCTCAGATTTTTTCTCAGTTCTTAAGCTTTCTGTTTTTAAGTTCTTAACCTTTCAGAGTGCAGGTTGCATGTGTCAAAAAAAAACTTTCTGGTTTCTCAATTTACAAGGAAGCTATATATATATATATATATATATATATATATATATATATATATATATATATATATATATATATATATATATATATATATATATATATATATATTAAATATACACTTTTTACTATTTATTTCATACTATTCCTGTTTATATACTATTGTATGATGTTTACTTAAACCTCACAATACAATATGATGGATAATCATTAAAATCTGTACTTCTCAGAAATGCTAGCTTATTTACAGATCCAGTGTGTGTGTGTGTGTGTGTTTTAAACTCCTGGCACTGTTCCTTCTCTCAGCTTCCATCATGTTCAACTTCCCGGATCAGGCCACAGTGAAGAAGGTGGTTTACAGTCTTCCCTGTGTCGGTGTAGGCACCAGCTATGGGCTTCCACAGGCCAGGCAAGTCTATGTCCACAAGCACAAAATACTTCCCTTTTTTACATGAAACTGCTTGAAGATAAACATTTTGTTTCCTTTCTCATGTGCTTTAAGATCCGCAACTGCTTCGTGTAGTGTTGATCTTAGATTAAATTAGATTTCACCTAGTTAATAACCAGTGACTATAAGGTGTAAATAAATTGATCTAAGGCAGTCAAAGTGATTATGCATTTATTTGTTCTCATTATTCTTTATCCTTGATACATATTCATACATATTAATAGTTAATTTTTTATGTACATGGTTACTACTTGGTCTCTTAGTCGTAATATTTCAAGTTTGGCCGAATATAGCTATTAAAAATACATGTGAGGATAAATATAAAACATATGTAAAACATAATTATTACAGCAATAGCTCTCTTAAAGTTTGCATAATAATCCTCTCTTCCTCCCAGGTTTGTAGTATGTGTGCAGCATGCATACGCTTCTAGAGCAAATGCAGATTTTGTTAATCTGCAAGTGATCTCTTTTCTTTGAAACAATACTTTCTTCACACACCACAATAAAGAGCGTGACAGCATTACATGTGTTCGAAGGGAGACTCGTCTCCTTTTAGGAGATTGAGAAGAAAATGGTACATTGCCATGGTTAGAGTTTTAGTGTATCTGCGGAACAAGCCAAGCTCACAATAACCAAAATAATTGAAAACAAATGTGAAGCTGTGTTAAGTTTAGCTTGTACAATAGATTTTAGTCTTGTGCTGTGTTCACAGACGGATTTCTCTGGCCAGCCCTCGGCAGCTCTTCAAGTCCTCCAACATGACACAGCGCTGGCAGAGGAGAGAGATCTCCAATTTTGAATACCTGATGTTTCTCAATACAGTCGCAGGTCAGAAAATCTTCTGTCAGAGCAGAGCATATTGATTGTAAAAGACAGTAAAAGACAGCAGTATATATATATATACATTTTTAGTTTTTTTTTTATGTGTAATTTATTTCCCAAGTGTTACTATATATTGGAATAATATGATGTGTAAATGTGCTTTTAAATAGTTAAATATATAAAGGTTTAGGTGCTAACCTCTTTAACCTTTTTATGTTGTTCGGGTCTTTGGGACCCATGTTTAGTTTCTGCTAAAAACATCTATCAGAACACATTTTGTATGACCCCACACTGTATACCCCCTTACACATTTACTTTATACACAAGGTGTTCAGGTCTACTGGACCTGGGGCATGTAAAGGAAAGATTCTTTCCTCACAAACATAAATAACACATAAACAAATTTTTTATTTTTATATAAAATTCTATGATTGAATTAAAAAGGCCCAGAATGCAATGGGTCTAGCAGATCCACCAACCCTGCCAAAGTAACAATATTGAAATTTTCCTGAAGAACTAAGGTTAAAAACAATAGATAAAGTATATTTGCTTTTTAAATCATTTGTTTCCTGGATAAATGAATACATTTTTTAAGTATTTTAACATGTCTTAATTGGGATTAAAAATCAATTGGTCCTCCAGCCCTGCAAACACTGCCTGAGTAACAATAAAATGAACACCACACAAGGGTTAATATGTAAAGTGCATCCGAAGTCTTTTTTTTTGTGTGTGTTTATTTTGTGATCAGAAAGTCTTCCTGTCATGATATTAAATTCTTATGTAACCGTCAAGAACAGATGTCAACATTTTATGGTGTTTTATTTGTTTTTTAAAGGCTCTAAAACTCTTCTTACATGTGTGTCAATGGGGAAATCACAGCAGGTTTATATTCAAATATCTCAAAATGTGTTCATAAGAATAGCATTGGGTGGTTGATTAAAGACTCAATTAAATATATAATATAACTTGCCTGTTAACTGTGATTCGCCAACTCTCTCCAGTGACTACCTTTGCCTTTAACCCAGTGAGAGCCAGATAGAGCTGCCTGTAGACCTACCATAATGTCTATTAATTAGTTTGTTTAAGTGATATAATATATAGCCAGACATCAATGTTGCGTGAAACTGTTAGTATGTAACACATACACAGTTGATAAAGTTTTTATCTCGTTTGTTTCAGATGTAGTTTTCCGTTTAAATGTCATTATCAGTTTTCATCGTGACCGATCAGACTCTGACAGGAATGTGCTGTTTTTCTTCTCATTATTTATAGAGAGGCTCTGTTTTCTCTTCACGCTCAGATGCTCTATTGTTGCAGAGAAGCGAGAGCTGTGGACTCTTCAGGATAATTAGTGTGTCTTGGAGTGTGTGCAGAGTTGCAAAGTCTCTGATGTGAACTAGTGTGAACTCACACACACATACACACACCTTCTCTTGACACTGAGATGTGTCATCCCTGCTCACGCTACGTTTTCATGCATATTTATATTTAGCTCCAGCGTGAGTTCGAAACATTATTGTCAGCTAATTAGATGTAGGAAGAGTTTGGAAGGGGGTAAAATTCATTAAAGGCAGGAGTGGTAATGACCTGAGCTGACAGAGGTGTCAATGAAGCCCAGGCCCAGCGACAGCAGAGCGAGAGGGGTGTTAATGTGAAGCCGCTCTGCTCCTAATTAAACACTATTGCGCTGATATTAACATCTTCCACCCGGGCCGCGGTCCTGTCAGCGCAGACGCCCCTCTCCTCAACCTTTTTCTTCCTCTCTGTCTCACTTTTTTCCTTGCCATTAACCTGGTTAATCAAGTAGTTTTCATTCAAGAATTGGTCCACTTCAGAATCTTTAGATGCCAAGCTTTATATGGGTTTGGATTGTTGCAAAGGTATTAGTCTTCTTTTTTTCCATCTCTTCTTCTTTATTTTCATTCTCTTCTTTATCTTCATATTCTCTTATTCATCCTCTTCTTTCTTTTCTTCCTTGTGTTTCCTTTCTTCTCTCTTTCTACCTCCTTTAATCATATTCCTCTTCTTTATTGTCTTAGTCTTTACTTTCTTCCTCATGTTCTTTTGATTTTTCAATCTTTTTCTTCCTCTATATCCTGGTCTTCTCTTTTATTGGCATCCATGTTCTTTATTTTCATCTTTTCGTATCCTATCCTTTTTTGAAACCTTATCATGTGCATTTAATTTGTCTTGTTTCTCTTTTTCTTCCTCATATTCTTCACTTTTTTCAGTATTGTCCTCCTCCTCTTTCCCTCTCCTTCTTACTCTTCTTCATCTTCCTCTATATACTTGTCTTTTTGTATACATTCATCCATCCTATTTCTTTTATTTGTTTGCCTTTATTCATGTTTATCTTATTAATTCTCTTCTTATTCTCCTTCTTCTCGCTTCTCTTTTTCTCTTTCTCTGCTTCTTTGTCATTCTCTATTTTCTTATCTTCTACTTTGTATTTATCCATGTATTATGTTTCTTTTGCTTTTATCTTTTTCCTATTCTTCTTTTTACTGTCATATCATGTTCATCTTATTAATCTTCTTTCTCTTCTCTTTCTTGTTCTTCCTCTTTTTTGTTTTCCTTTTTGCATTTTAACTTCATATTCATCCTCTTTTTTTCTAATTTTGAAAAATTAATTCCATTGCTAATTTAGTTAGAAATTCTTGAATCAAACACATAGATGCTTGTAATGAAATGGATGTTAAGATGCCTTATAATTAAGCCTCCTTGTGAAAACTAGTGTTTTTTTTTGATTACGCATTCCCAATCTTAACATTGCATTGGCTCTTAAAGCAATTCTCAGCTCATTAAGCTTATTTTAATGATGACAACTGACTAATTAATAGCATGATTGTTTAATGAGTAACATTGCAGCTTAACTGTTGGGTGGTACTACTGCACTCCGGAGCTGTATAAATCACTGAGGTGTTTACCAGCACTCTCCAAGAGGTGCTTATTTAAGTGCAGATAAATGACAGCACTTTGTGATACCTCTGATAACGAACTCATGCATGTCTTCATCTTAATCTCACACACTGCTCTTGTACAGTTCTCTGATGTGCTTGGGAGAGTTTTACTTAGTAAGTTTTTTTTTCTTTCTTTGTCTGACATTTTTAATAGTATAGTTGATCTGCCATATTTGGAAGTGATGTATGTTCATGAAGGTAATGTTTGGCTACGTCCAGTTTTAGCTTTTTTCATCTATCATACTAAATATTGAGCATGCTACGTCCATGTTATATACAGTCTAAGAATGCAGGACCCTCCCAAATCCTGCCACTTTGCAAGCAAATCAATAGAACAACTACAACATTCTATTTTAAGCTCATCTATAAATTTGAAAGATAAATTTATCACCGGTTTATCAAAGTGTTTGTTTTGTTACCGAGTCCCCCCTAAAGCTTGGATTTGAGATTCAACCCTGAGAAGTTTTCTTCATACTACATGTTTTCGAGAAAGAAAGAAAAATATGTTTGAACATTTTTGATGATGCCCTTTCCTTTTGTCCATCTTTCTTACCTCTCTTTAAACCCTGTTTAAGGTCACATGGTTCTGCTGCGCCCTAGCAACAGCTCATGTTATGTAAAAGACAGGGTATATCCTGACAGATCTCTAGTCTATAGCAGGACCACACTGACTCTCCATTCACTCTCAAATTCACTTCTGAGCGGTGTTTAAAGTTTTGCATTTATCTGAGCCATGTTTTTGAACTGTAGGAGGAATTGACTAAAATAAATATAACCTAAATTTGCTTGAAAAACATGGCATCATCTAGGTGACTTTGTTGGTGTCTAGATGCTAAATTTAAATGTAAATCAAATGTGAGATGAAAGGTTTTTCTGAGGTGATTAGGTTCATTTGTTTCTTTACACAAATATGCATCAACGCTAAAGTTATCCATTACCACCCTTGACATGCTCTGTCTTGGATTTTGTTTTTTTTCTTGAATAAATTACTGAAACATGCACAGCCACAGACACTATTGAGCTAACTTGGACAAATAAAATGGCTGTAGCAATAAATAATCTGTTGTACATAAAATTATGCTTGTTAATGTTGAACTGTTGAAGTATATTTTAGGCATTGACACAAACGGACATGTTTTAATATTTAATTGAAAGAAGTCCACTGAAGTTTAGCTCCTGAAAGCTTCTAGTATACCTTGTAAGAGCTTGATTTAAAGGTCCCGTTTGATGCCCTTGATATAGCACTTCGAATCAATATTTGAACCCTCTATACTAGCGCTGCACTGTTAATAACTTTCAAACTGCAATATTTTTCATAAACAACCTTTTTAAAGCACCTTGTGTTTATCTCGTATACAAAACACGATGTCTACACCGGACCCTACCACAGAAAAGCTTTTGCCATGCCCCCTATCGACCAGCTCTCATGTTAGTCCGGATTCAGCATAAAACAATACAACAAGCAATGCTTTAAATATGTATTATTTTTTTTTAAAACATTATAATCGACAGACAACGACTATGTGTGATGTAACAGCACGTTACATGTGTGACGCAGAGTTTAACTTCCACATGATTGCATGGTGTGCATGGTTATGATTAGAGGTAAGATAAAATGCAAAGAGTCCCTGTGGGTGCTGAAACCAGATTTCCTTATAGGGTTATAAAAGTCATGTAGTGTGTGCTCGGCTTGATGTACGAAGAGTTAAAATTGCGCATTTCATTTAGGTTTTTAGCCTAGCACGTAAAAAAATCACTTACTGTGTGGACCTCCAAATCAATAAACATGAGGCAGTTGGAAAAGCACCAGCCTCATAATAAATAAAATAGTTTTTTGTTGATGAACCATGTGAAGTGCTGGTCACAAACAAAAGCGATCTTTCCAGGTTTTCTCTGATGGATAGACACAAAATCAAGTCGTTTCGTATGAATTATCTCATTCTTTGGTCCAATCCACGCACAGCATTAGGCTCCAGACACACGAAAATGCACTTTTCTGGAATTGTTCATCAGCACGGGTCTGCTTCTCTCACACTTCCGGGTCAAACTGTGTTTCCTGCTCATTGTAGAGAGGGGCTGTGCTAGTAATTCATATGACTGACAAGTTGGTGGGGCTTGGGCAGGGATAAGGAAATAGGGTGGTGTTACGGAAAATTTGCCATTTTTGAGCTGACAAAAAATTAATAAAGAATCATGAAACATGCAGGAACTAATCTGAATACTACTTCAGGCATATTTTAGATGAGGGAACAACACTTCAAGATAACAAGAATGTCAGAAAATTCACGTTATCAGAACATGCTACCTTTAACTTTAACGTTAGCTGGTTCGGGTGAGGGGTTGGAGCTGAACTCTACAAGACACCAGCACCTCAGGACTGAGTTTGTGCACCACTGGAGTGTCCAATAAGTAAAAGAAATGCACAAGTGACACATGTAAATATAATTTTTGTTAAATAAAATTATTGATTGCTATTCAATCAAAGAAAATTTACTTGCATCATTTATTTGCCCACTTTCATATAAAATTTGGGTTGGGTAAGTTAAGGTGGAAAATAGTACACCACCTTTTTTAGGACTACACCACTGGTTACTGCAGCCTAATGACCAATTAGAGAATGTACTTAAATGTACTTGATTGTACCACTCGCCTTTCATATGAAACTAACCAAGAAAGTTATGTCATTTTCACAGAACAATGGATCAGTTATGTTTATTGTGTGTTCTTAACACAGTGTTCTAGCCATGAATTAAGTGGTAATGCTGCACAGGTCTCCTGCTAAACTGCTGCTGATCTTTGCTCTTGCAGGAAGAACATACAACGATCTGAACCAGTACCCTGTTTTCCCCTGGGTCCTCAGTAACTTTGATTCAGAGCAGCTGGACCTGACTGTTCCCAGCAACTTCAGAGATCTTTCAAAGGTAAACTATCTATTCCACTATTTTTTTTTTCCTGTAATAAATTATTTGATTTTCTCCTCTGGCATCTTCAAATGTATCTTATCAGTTTTACGTATAAATATTGTATATGATTCCATTCACAAATATGTATGGTGTAAGATATGCTCGATTTTTTTTTTTAAACTTGGAATATTTCTTTGCTTGTGTGTCTCTATTTCTGCTCTACACCTTTGTGTTGTCATCGTCTATTTTTCTCATGGACTCATTTGCTAACGTTAACATCTCACAAGCTCACTGACCTGAAAACAACCACATTCCTGTCAGAGCACATCTCTCTCTCTCTCTCTCTCTCTCTCTCTCTCTCTCTCTCTCTCTCTCTCTCTCTCTCTCTCTCTCTCTCTTTCTTGCACGCTCACGTACAAAAATATTCACTCCAAAATTCTGCTTTATTTCCAAATGGTGTTGTTGTTTTCTTTGATGAAGTTCTCTTGCTGTTGTGCATCATGCTTAGAGATACTTGGTTGACCGTAATGGAGAGAGTGCTGTTCAATGTGTGTAATCGTGGGTTTCACTGCTGTGACAGGCCCGTGTAAGCCGTAAGGATTTTAGTCCAATTTATGGCCAGTCTATCTTTGGGTTTAAAGATTAAATCTTTCACCTCCCAGTCTACTTTTCAATCCGCGCCGCCAAATCGTATAAAAGCATTTTTTATAGCATTGATTTTTAAAACAGGATAAACATTTTTTCACACAAGCCAACAACAAAGCATAGGATAAGACGGAAATGACAAGTACATTTTCAAATTAATTACTTAAACATTGAGTGTATATTGCTACTGTGATGCATAAACAACACAAATCTTTATTTATTTATTTATTGGGTGCTTCTATAGTGTTTTACTGGGAAAATGGTGTCCTGCAGGGTGCTGAGCAATCACAAGTCCGGAGCTTACGCTGGATTAAAGCATAATAGAAGCAGTATAACTTTCTTTGCTGTTGAGTTTACTGAGGAGACATTTTCAACTCTTTTGTTAAACAATATATTATGCATTTTAGTTAATCTAATTGATAATACTAATAGTACTACTACTTCTACTGCTACTACTACTATTACCGCTACTACTGCTGCTGCTGCTGCTGCTCTGCTGCTATTACTAATGCTGCTGCTACTACTAAACTATTGCTACTACTGCTGCTACTATTGCTACTACTGCTGTTTCTGCTGCTACTACTACTACTACTACTACTACTACTACTAGTAGTACTACTACTGCTACTGCTATTACTGCTACTACTACTAGTACTACCACTGCTACTACTACTAGTACTACTACTACTGCAGCTTCTACTACTACTGCTATCACTACTACTACTGTTGCTGCTGCTGCTGCTGCTACTACCACTACTCCTCCTACTACTACTACTACTGCTGCTATTACTAATAGTAATGCTGCTGCTGCTGCTTCTGCTGCTGCTACTACTACTACAAGTGCTACTACGGCTACTACTACTAGTACTACTACTACTGCAGCTGCTATTACTACTACTGCTACTACTACTACTGCTACTACTACTACTGCAACTACTGCTGCTATTATTACCACTACTGCTGCTCCTGCTGTTACTACTACTACTACTACTACTACTACTACTACTACTACTACTACTTCTACTACTTCTACTGCAACTAGTGTTGCTGCCGCGACCACTACTACTACTACAACGCCTGCTCCTGCTGCTATTACTACTACTACTGCGGCTGCTGTTACTACTACTACTACTACTACTACTACTACTACTACTACTCCTACTGCTACTGCTCCTGCTCATAATTTTTACAGTATTTGTAGCTAAAATCAAGCCTTTAAAATAGGTGACAGAATATGGCAAATGTAACATTAAGCACTCATAAAAAGTGAATACATTTAATTGTTATTGTAAAAAAAAGTCAATTAACAGAATATATTATACTCACTATTAAAAACACTGAAATTACTCAAAAAATAGAAATATCTTCTACTTAAATGTTGACACGTCTATTTGATTATTGTGGGGGATTTGGATTTTTCACTAAGAACTAGGAACTAGGAAAGGATGGACTTGCTAGATATTCACATAGACCAGACATGTGTCAATGGTTTGTATTACATCAGTAAAATGTGTAAAAACTTTAGGTGTTAGCCACCAAAGTTCGGTACATGAAAGATTGCTCAACATGGTGTTATAATAGTAGGTATAATATTATAAGGCATTTCCCATAATTAATCCATCTACCATATTACATTCCTAGTTATAACTCTTATCATTAAAAGGTGCACAAAACAAAATGTAAAAACAACTATTAAAGAATGAATCAGTGAAATGTTCTATTTATGTATTTTCTTCAGCTGGATCTGCATCATAAAAATATTTTTAAAAGGCCTTTTCTTATAGTGCAATAGTCCCTAAACTTGTCAGTGTGGCACCAGGTGGGCTGAGGCAGCCCCCTGGCTTGAGGAAGACAGTGATGTATTGTAATGTATGCCTGTGACATCCAGGCAGTGTGTTTACCAGCTTGTGTTGCCTTCATTAGCAGGAGTTCACAGGCCTGGGCCGTCCTCGCACTTGTCCTTGGCCATTCTACACTCCACACAGCAGCAGCTTTAAGTATTGCCCAAACACAAACGGGGGCTTTAACCTCCCCCTGAGTGCCTGGCTCTGAAGACCCCTGCCTTTGTTCAATAATGTATGGAGAGGCGCTCTGCCTCAGGGCTGAATGTGTGTAGGAGGGAGTGTGTGTTATTGTAGATAATGAGGTAGGCAGCTTTTTGGGTGTAGTGTGAAGAGGCTTTGTTCACTTTCTGTTCTTTGTTTCAAAATTTGTTCATCCATATTGCAAATCTATATATCTATCTAGTTTGTTCAACCATCCATCTATGTTTCTGTCTGCTCAGCCTTTGCCTGGCTGTCTGTCTAATATGTCCTCATCTGTCTTTCATGGGTCAGTCTGTCTTTCATCTGTCTGTCATCTGTCTATCATAAATCTTTCTTATCATATTTTTGTTTAATCATGGTCTCTCTCTCTCCTTCTGACTATCTGTTTGTTCTATTTCTGTATAGTCTTCTGTCTCTTCAATAGTCTCTCCGTCCTTACTTCCATCCATCCATCGATACATCCATCCATTTGCTCAAACTGACAACTTTGTCTCTCTATCTAGCTCTAATAACATGTCTGTGAAGAGGGGATTTCTGTCACGGCTGATTTTTTTTTTTTAACTGTCATCACTGTTTGTTTGTTTGTCTGTCTAACTGTCACCACTCTGTCTGTCTGTCTGTCTGTTTAACTGTCACCACTCTGTCTGTCTGTCTGTCTGTTCAATTGTCACCACTCTGTCTGTCTGTATGTCAGTTCAATTGTCATCACTGTCTGTCTGTTAAACTGTCACTATTCTGTCTATCTGTCTGTCTGTTCAACTGTCACCTCCCTGCTTGTCTGTTTGTCTGTTCAACTGCCACCACTTTGTTTGTCTGTCTGTCTGTTTGTTTAACTGTCACCACTCTGTCTTTCTGTTTGTTCAACTGTCACCAGTCTTGTCTGTTCAACTGTCTGTCTGTCACCTCTTTGCCTGCCTGCCTGCCTGCCTGTCTGTCTGTCTGTCTGTTCAACTGTCACCTCTCTGTCTGTCTGTCTGTCTGTTCAACTGTCACCTCTCTGTCTGTCTGTCTGTCTGTTCAACTGTCACCTCTCTGTCTGTCTGTCTGTCTGTTCAACTGTCACCAATCTATTTGTCTGTATCTGTCTTTTTTGTTTTTCCAACCATATCTGGTCTGTGTATTTAATTGACCTCTTTCTGTGTTTTACAGTCATCTGTTGTGTGTCTGTCTTTCTTTTTAATGCCTGTCTGTCTGTTCAACTGCCACTCTCCTGTCTGTCCTTTTTTCTTTCACACTGTCTGTATATCAATAATTACTATTTACTGCCATTTTAGAAATTTGTAAAGGTTTGGTTTTGGTGCTAATCATCTCACCATCATAAAGCCCATTTTACATTAAGATCCAGTGACTAACAGATTGCAGGACAGCAGCTGAGAAAAAGAAATTAGAATAGTGTGTTAGAACACAAATAGCAAATAAGTTATTACCATCGGCTGCAGGATATGTGATAAACAAATATGTGTTTGGACACACTAAGAGTCAGTTTTTTTTTTAAACACTAGATTAAGCATTTATGCGGTAATATTTTTTATGTGTTCAACAGTTTGTATGGTCTTAATATAATATGAGTCTTAATTACATTTTTCATCCACTAAAATCAATCACTTTCATCAGAGTCCTGTATTGCAACTGGTATTTTTGGGAGGAATTACATGTTGGGTTGGCTGTTCAACTGAACACACCCTCAAATTCTCACCTGCCATTCTCACACACTCCCAGTGCCCTAGACACGCACACTGTACACCTCAATAGTCATGTGACCTCCCCAACAGGAAACAGCTGCCAGTCATGTGGGCGCAAATGCCCTGCAGAGCAGCTGTGATGGGCAGCACTGTGTTGAATTGCTCAGACATCCAGCTCAATATGGATTATAATTTCCCTCTCAAAGTCTTCTACCAAACAACGCACACCTGAAGTTATTCCACCAATAGAATGTGCATTCAACCAGACCATGCAGAATGACAAAACAGGTCTCTGGCCTGCCCCAGGCTAAGACTAGCACATTTTTGCATGGCAGCTTCATTGAGATGGCAGACAGATTTATTAGAATCTAATGATTATTTCCTTTTTGATGGACAGGTGGCTGATAGAAAAGGGAAGCCTCCTCCCTCGCTGCCATTAATTGGCGCGTGCTAATACGAAGCCATCATGCACTAGACCCAAGACTGGTCTCTCTGCTGCGATTGCAAGTTATTCCACTTCTTTTGTGCAGCTTTGACAGGAAATTAGATGAAGTGTCTCTAACGGATCTATCAGAGAGGGCTTGAAAGGTAGAGCAAGAACTGACAGCAAACATAATTACCTGAGTCGTGCAAATCTCTCGTTATGAATGTTTGATTGTTCAAGCCAACATGAATCTAGAGGGCAGGAGATGCATGCGCTCAATTGTGTTGACATGTATGACTCCTCAAGCAGATTTTTTGTGGAGTTGTTTATGGGTTTTAGTGTAGATGATATTAATGGTATACACATTTAAGTCCTTGTGTAAAATATATACAATGTTATTCAATCTGTCTCTCTGTCTGTCTGTCCTGTGTCCCTCCTTCCAACATTCCACAATTAATTTTATTCTTCCACCTTTGTTTCTTCAATGCAGCAATCACTAATGTTTCAATCTCTGTTTATGCTTTAAATTAATTTTTTTTTTCTATTCTATCTGTTTGTAATGTTTATCTCATAGCCTGTCCATCCATCCATTCAACCGTTTGTCTGTTTTTCGGTCTGTTTTCCAAACTGTTGTGTTTTGTATATTAAACTGTCTGTCTGTGTCTAACTGACTGTGTCTGCCTGTCAGTATATCTGTCCATCCGTGCCTGTCTGTCTTTCTCTGTGTCTGCCTGTCTCTCTGTCTCTCCATCTGCCTTGTGTCTATCTGTCCATCTCTCCATCTGTGTCTGCTCATCTAACTTTGTCTCTCCATCTCTTGATCTATCTGTCCATCCATCCTTCTGTCCATCCCTGTCTGTCTGCCCTTCTGTAAATGTCTGTACATCTTGCAGTACATTTATCTGTATTGTTATAGGCTCTTGAAGTATTTTCTCAAATGTAATTGTCGAAGCCCATTTATTTATATAACCTTTCTCTGTCCAACATTATGTCTAAATATCCACCAGTTGTGGTCCGGTGGATAAGGAGATTGACTTTTGATTAGAAGGTCGCAGGTTCGAACCCCAGATCCACCGAGTTCAAGGTGGTGTGAGTGATAAAATACTTGCTCTCCCATATTCAAACACCAAAGCTGTGGTGCCCTTGAGCAAGACACCAGTTCCCAACTGTTCCCTGGGCGACGCAGCCACTGGTCCGGGTGTGTATTCACAGTATGTTTGTTCACTGCTGTGTGTGTACACTGGGATGGGTTAAATGCAGAGTCACTCCAAATCTGGCTAACTGGTCACTTTCCCTTAATTTAAAAAAAAATATTTATTATTTTCCACTGTCTGTTAATTTTAACAGACACTTTATTTTGAACCCTAAAAGCAAAGCACAAACATAATTTTTTTTCGTACACTTGTCTACCTTCCAGCTGTTTAGCAACAAAAGACAAAAAAGTGCATCATGGGTAAATCCAACCCAGCTTTCCAACTCTCCAAATTTACTCCCAAAGGTGGCATATTTATTATTTTTCCTTCTATGCCACCATCCACATCCACTGGCAAGTAATTTTTGGTGGAGCATCTGGTTTATTTTGACTTGCAGGAGCTTGATTGCATTGGACGCAGTCTGCTCTCAACAGCTGATGAGGCCAGAGAAAACAAAATCTAGTCTTCGTGACAGCCCACAGTCGATACACATACACACACAATGCAATTGTTTCTGATATTTGAAATGTAGAAAATGTTTCCATGGGGAGCAGTCTACGTTTTTGCTCATGTCTATGCATTAATGACCGGCTTTACTTTTCAACACAAGAGTAGCCAAATTAATAATGATTGCTCTAAGGTTGTGCTTTGAATTCAGCAAACTGAGAGGCTGATGTCTTTTAGGGACAATCTTACTGTGTAGGTAATTTTCATTAAGTTTTATGAGCTTCACAAGGATAACTGTCAAAAGTTTCAAAGTTCGTTTTAGTTGCTGCCTTGGAGGTTTGTAGCTACATGATTAAAGTACAGCTAAACTGTAATGAAGCCACATTTATGAGTGCTCATCGTACTTGTTTTAATTTCCATTACCTGATGAAATGGATGCATTCTCAAAGACTAGATGACGTACACGTCCAAATGAATCATGTTCAGCTTACGGCAAAGCATGAGACACAAAAGATTCCAGTTCATTAGCAGAATGGGTACATTTCTTTAAAAAGCTATTAAAAAATGACACATATCATAAATGTAGCTTAACCTGCAGGTAAATGGTTTTTAGTGAGAATCTGAGAGAACAAAAGCACACTGGTTGTGTCTCTTGGATTCTATTGTTTTTATACACCAAACTGTGTTTTTCATTTGCAGCCAATTAACTGACTGAACAAAGCTCTTCCTTGCTCAGGTGTCCCAGAGGACTTGGTTTAATTAGGTCATTTGGGATTTGTTCATATTCTTCATTACATTTTTGACTAACATGAAGGATGTTTGGGAAGGTGACCTTTATCTTGTGCCGGCAGACTTGTGTTCTTATGATAATTAATGAAGGAAAACGATGTCTAATCTTTTTTTACACCACTCAACCCTAATTATTTACTTCCCTTTCTTGAATTAAAAATAAATAAAAAACAATTAAAGTAAAATGCTGATAAGTCTCAGTAAAATGTTAAAGTTTATAAGATATTTACTAATCATATATAAAAAAATATGAATGGGTGACCGTTTTAAAGTAACAGCTATGTTAAGTCAGTTTTTGGAATTTAGTTGCATTGTATGGTAGATGCATGCAGATAATTAGAACTTGGAATGTGCATAATGCTCCTGAATAGATATTGTCAACTCATTCACTTTTCTCGTATGTGAACTCTGCCCTTTGTTATTGCTGGTTTGCTGGTTTTCCCTCATGTGACTACTCTATGAAGCTCCTGATTGTTTTTGGTGTATCCTTGAACATCTGAAAAGTAATAAAATGTCAACCTCCTCAGTATCTGGGGTTCAGCATTAACTTTACACCAAGCAATGGTTTTATTTAAAGCGGATTCCCTGTAGGGTCTTGCTTAAGAAGACAATTACATGCTTCTTTGTTCCCCCTATTATGTGCACTCAGCATGTCATTGAAATTTGAGGGGAAATAGTAAAAAGCTGGAGTGGCTAGAATGGGTTTTGTGTGTCCTCAAAAAAGATACCACCACAATACCATACTCTATTGTTTTAAAGTACTATACCCCTGCTGTGTAAAAATATTTGACCCCAGACAATGTGGACGACAGGCCCTGTTCACATAAGCTCGGTTATTTAGAAAAGTGAGTTTTTTTTTACACAGCTATAGTGCTTATCCACAAACAATTGCAGCAAAATTGCCATGAAACTGCCGACCAAATTGAACTTTTTCGGGGGGAAATGCTGGGTATAGTATCGTCTTGTGGACTGTACGTTTTTGGCTCTTTGGGAACTATCAATCCCGTTTGAAGCCCTATGATTGGCCTACATAACTTTATAACACACTATCTCTGCCAGCATGCTGAGGACAGCATTTTCAGTTGTTTGAAGACCAAAAACCTAGGCACTGAAACAGTCTATTAGCCGGTTTGCTCTTGTATGAGTGACATAATTTTTTGAAACCTTGACAAAACAAGACGGTAAGGTTGTCCGCTCTGAGGTTTTATTTTTTATTTATTTTTTTTTGCATATTTATAAGAACAAAATAATACATAGAAGCAGAATGAATGGTCTTCATGGTAAACAGAATGGGGAAAATGTCTGAAGAATATTAAATCTAGATGCAAATCGAATCATGGAAAATCAAGAGACTCAAATTATTTTCCTGTCTGTATTATAATTTAAATCTCCCCCTCTGTTATTAGCATTACTTTTTTTTTTACTTTTTCTTTCATTTGTGAATTATTATGGGGATATTTAGGTTACATTCTTTGGCCCTAATTTTATGAATGATAACATGGTTTTGACATTGCATGTGTATGTTGTATATGGTTACCTGCTTTAAAGCAGCAGTCCCCAATTTTTTTTTGTGCCACGGACCATTTTAATGTCAGACAATATTTTCAGGGACCGGCCTTTGAGATGTGGCAGATAAATGCAACAAAATAATATAATACGACCTGCATGAAACACTGGTATCTTTCAAACATAATAATAAATGTTGATCCACTCTAACGGTTTGCTACTACACCGTCCTCTTAAAATCGCGACAACATGTGGCGAAGCAGTGAGAATCTCCTGTTGCGATATATCTGTAATTTAAGTAGGACTCTTGATATTATCTGTTAAATGCAGCTTTCTTTTTCTTGGAAGTTTTACGCTCTTCCTCTGTCTCCTTGTTGGGCCTTTTCCCCTTCGCAAAGAAACTTTCCAAAGACGTGTTTTTTTGCTAGCTCCTGCATTTCTTTTCAGTGCTAACCTCCATCAAGAGTGACATAGACGGATGTAACTAAGAGAATCGGGTATTTTTTTTCAAAATAAAACATTGTTCAGATTCCGAAATAAATAAAACGAAAGTAATCTAACAAATTTGTTACGAAAGTTTGCTTGCTATCTCTGTGATGTGTGTGTTCCTCTATGTTCCCCTATGTTTGCCAATGAGTAACCATGTATTTAAAAAAATCAATGCATTAACAGCAGACTTTGAGCATCTTTTTTCTATAAAACAAAAAATGAAATCCATCACTATCCAGTATCTTATGAATGCATTTTGAATTAAATGTGTCTTGGTGCTGTCTATCACCTTTCTGGAAAACAAAAAAGAGGTTGTTACAGACACTGAGTCGTGTATTGCCAAGCACAATACTTCTCAGCTTAAATGACTTTTTAACTTTTCCTGCTCTTAGTTGAAATTCTCTGGCAGCCAGTGTCAATCCACTAAGAAGGTTTTCGCAACATTCTAGACTTCCTGTGGCTGCTTACCCAATCACAGTCAGCCAGACATGTCACATGACAGCTCATTATCAGCTCATAAATCTCAGCAGATCTCTATAAACTTCTCTTACATTCGCTCCAACTGTTCTAACATGGCATGGATGTTCATTAAAAACGAAGGGAATGAAAGGAAGCAGGGTTGAGGAACAGTTTGAAAAGAATAAAGTGATGTAATATAAGAATGGAAGTGGCCTAATTTAGGCAGCATTTACAGCATCTTATTTGTTGTGAAATAACTATGCTATATATATATATATATATATATATATATATATATATATATATATATATATATATATATATATATATATATATATATATATGTATATATATATATATTTATTTATATATTTATATTTATGTATTTATATTTATGTGCGGATGTATGTACATGCACACACACAAAGTCTGGAAGTCTCAAATCATTGTGTATGTGCTAATTTTTTTTGTAAAATGTAAAACACTTCCTTTTTCTTATCCCAAGCTGCTTGATGTATCTCAGTGCCTCAAGATGTAATATTTGTTGTGACGTGTTTCTTTTATCTATGCCAAGACTTGGGTCAAGATAAATTTCCCACAGTGTTACAAACAAGCTGCTGTTCTCCCACGCTAGCACACGCACACACACACAGATCCCAGGGAATATTGATCTCCCTCTAAGTCTTGCGGCATCCTCCTTCTTCTCAATGACACCTAGTATATTAATATTGACTGGATGGATTGAAAAGCTGCAGAGGCCAATTTGTTCCAATCCAAAAGTTCTTTAATTGAGTGATGACTGCTTTGGGAGCCTGGTTGTTATGAGCCTTTCTAGAGAAACATTTGCCCTTGGTTGTGGTCTTCATTTAAAAATTATTTTGATGTAACAGCTAATTTATAAGTGCACCTACAATGGGTTGAAACGATTGTCATTTTAAACAAGTTGTCCTGATCAAACTTTAGCAGGGAGACCAGATTACAGGAGGTATTTTTGTTATACATTCATTATTACCGTAATAACACAGATTACGTTCCCTTATTAATTAGTCTATCCTTGGCTATATTCACATCATATTTGCTGCCTTAATCAGTGCCTGGGTTACAGAGTGAGGTGTAGCTAACAAGTCAGAGGCGAGGTCTCTAAGAAGTGCGTGCAGAAGTCAATTTAACCTTTAGAAATGACATAAACTCCTTTTAAAGCATAATTGCACCCCCTGGTTCAGCATGTCTACCATGTCTACCTTCACGTCTACCCTACATCCCGATCCAAATACTTATTCTGCACCATTAAAGTACATACTCATTTTCAGAAGAAAATATACATACTTTTTAATGTGTAAGACGAGTGTGCACAATCTGGGATGCACTGAAATGTTGTCGAATCCTGGTGCTCGGTCCAAAAACGGATACCAGTCAGGACTGAAGGCTCCTGTGTTTTGTCTTGAAAACAGTGCTTAAAGAATTTTACATAAATTTACATAATTTACATAAATTTGTATATCTGACTCCATAATGGATTTTTAAAGGTTTTATCTTTAACAGTATTCTTGATCATAACCAAAGAAATTAGAATGTTAATTATTAATGATAATATTAAGTTAAATCCACTCAATGACCTTTAATTTGACTCACAGTTGATGTTAATATTCTTATTAACCCTTACAAGTGTTTCAGTAAAAGAATTACTGAAAAGGTTCAAACATTTATTAAGTGTTACATATGAACTAAGAGTAAAGAGTTATTGTGTACAGTTAGTTTGAAATTGATCATTCTAAAAGAAAGGCATTAAAGTTTTACTCCAAGATTACTACATAAAAGAACAGCTCTAGAGCTCTCTGTCATTGGCCATTTCAGAAAATAGGCCAGGATTTGTGTTTGCTATCTGCCTTTGAAAGCTTCTTCAGACCAGTCTCTACCTAACCAAGAATACAAATCAGAAAGCATCAGTCAAGGCTGTTGGGAGTTTTAGAGATTTAAAGCATACATGTTTTGTCATTCCAATCTGCTAGTTTCGCCTGATATGCATGTGAAAAGATGCTAGTACTTTTTGGTTCCTGTGCTTCGTTCAGTCTTCTCAAGCAGATCCCAGAAAGGCATATTTCAGTTTTTTTACAATGTCATGTGATGAAAGTACTTTTAACCACATGATTACGTACCTGTGTAAGAACTTAACTCATTCTTTACCATTTTTTTCATTAAACATATTCTAAGAATAGATATAATACTTTCTATACTGATGTTATTTATTTATTTACATTTTATTTGCATCATATTACAGGGAAAACTCGCTTGTTTGGTCTAGGAAAAATCTCTCTCTCCCCACCCAGAAACACATGATTGTTGTTTGAGCATCCATATCTGCACTTTCTAATCGGAAAAAGTACACATCTGAGCCCCACTCAGATAATTTTTAATGTATACTACATTAATGTGTAATTCTTATTTCTGCCCCATAAAAGTGCGAATAGTGAGCCAATTGAAACAAAGGGTCAGTCTTGAATATCCCATGGAAATTGGCTATGTGAGTTAATAAGATGCTATGGAGTGGGACTTGCATAAAAAGAGGAGTTATAGTACATAAACAGTGCTCATTCACTGCTGAAGCGAGACAAATGAAACTGGCTGCCTGTCCCACAGGGAATGAAAACAATATGTTGTTTCCATATTGGAAGAAAGAAACCTCCGTCGGACTGTAGGTACAGACAGACTCACATCTTGTGCATATTTATGCATTATTACTCCTCTTTTTATGCCCCACTCCATGGCATATTATGAACTCACACAGCCAATTTTCATGGGAAATTCCATGCTCACCGTTTTAGTCTTACATGTTAACATGCATTTAGTAATGTCATTTCACTTCAAAACAATGTTTAGAGCGCTGTAATATATCACTGGTGGATTTCAAATTCAAAGGAATTACAAAAAATACCCCAAAAAGTGTTGAAAAATCTAATTGAAAACAAATAAAGCAGTTTAAATTTCATTCTTCAGCAGACATGAACAGCGGACAGGGCAGGATAGCAAACAGTTGTATCCCGCATCAGAGTTCATTTGTACATTAAAATACCTCATTGGCTGTAAAAAAAAAAAACAAATTTCATAGAAAAAATTGCAAAAGAGAGCTTTCTTGTTTACTCACTGTTTTCTTGTTTCCCATTACAGTTTAATTTAGACTTTTGTGACACTTCTGCTAAGTACTGTTCTGCTAATATTGGACATGTTTATATTCAGTAAGTAATATTAGCTATACGCAAGATGTTTCCATCGTTAGAAGCTCTTTAAATGTTCTTTTACCCCCCAAAAAAGACCTATGATGAAGTTGGATATGTTTACTGTCCGAGGTTGACTTCCAGCCATTACAGGATTTAGAGAAGAGAGGCTGTTACAAATTGTTTATATTGTACGATGACAGGCTTATCAACATCCTTGTGTATGTGTATGCATGTGGGTCTGCGAGCAAGGGAAAGGGAGGAGGAGTGGATTCCAGGGCCAATGCCAGTGTGTCTGTTTACTCTAGACATTGTGCAGGATTTTCACGAGTGCTGAAGGAACAGTCAGGCCAAAGCCGTGTGGACATCCAAGGTGTAAATCAGGTCAGACAGGGTTAAGCCAGGCTAGATTACTCCCTGTCTTTAGCTCAGACCTTTAAGATTGCCCTACAAACACAAAGAAACAAGGATAGAACAGAATGGAACACTTGTGTGCATTGCTTCTTGTTTATTCTTTTGAAACCCTAAAGTTAACAGTGCACATTTCTTGATTTGCTATGGTGAAGCAATTATACTAATTTGTATGTCCTCAACACTGTCTCCGTTAATATAATCTAAACAGCATTTTAATTACTTTGTTTTTGCTTTATATTTGTTTACATGCAAGACTTTGTTTTTGAAAAGTACAACAAAGAAAAGTAATTCATTGAATTCATCGTGTTTTCAAAACTTGTATTTTAGTCAGGAATCAGAATTGTGTGTTTGTTAATTGTGGACAGATCTCAACCTTTAATAGGTTTTATTACCATACTTTTCTATGTAATACTTGTATAATTTTATAATTTCTGTACACAATTACTATTTGTCAGTCTTTTATACACTATTAAAATACTTTATTTTCAGATGTTAATGTTGTCAACATTATTTTGTGATATTTGCATTAAGTTTTCAATCTAAGAAGTTATAAAGAGTGATCCTTCGTGACAGACTAGCCTCCAGGAAAATCGGCTGGAGGAGCTCTGCTCAGCTTCTTCTATCAAACATGCATGATTATGTACACATTGAGGCACGCAAGTCTCAGTTCCACAAATGTATTGCATGGTATAACTCTCTTTTTATGTGACAGTTGGTTATCATTCGTGTAAAAAGAACATGAGATGAGAGCAACATGGCTTCTGCTGGCAGAAAAGTCTCATGTTCAAGATTTGTTCAGTGACATGTTTACCTTCTACTTAAACTTCTTCTTGTTTTGTTTTTCTTGCGTTTGTTATTAATTATTTGATAAAATCAAAAACAATTCCAGGTCAATTAAATACATCTGAAGTTCTTGATTGGTTTCTATAAATTGTCTTTATGTTTTCTTAGCCAATTGGAGCACTGAACCCCAAACGTGCAGTATTTTATGCTGATCGCTATGAATCATGGGATGAAGAAACTCCACCCTGTCACTACACAACCCATTACTCCAGCACTGCCTCCACCCTCCACTGGCTTGTCCGAATGGTAAGTGAAATCTATTGGAGGGGTGCATAGAGTCTGAGCCTTCCAACATCTGGACACACCTGGTTAATTGAGCACAGCATAAGCTTCTGCTGGTTTTTTGTGGGTCAGTGGGTCTGGCATTATAGGTCTTATGTAAAATATTAAATAATTGTAACCCTTCATGAAAATCGAGATATATAGAGAAAAGAGAGGAAATTACTGTACTACTCTGAGAGGAGAACTGTATTATCAACAAAACACATGAAAGAAATCCCTGACTGATATTAAAGATATGGAGTGCAACAAGGTTCTGTTTTAGGCCAAATACCATTATTTTCTTATTTGCTGTTTTTTTGATACTTTGCATTTGTTATAACCTGGGTGAAATGTCAGAATGCTGACAAGAGTTCCATGATGAAAACCCAGTTCAAATCATATTCAGTGAAGTGAATATTAGCGCACCATTAAATCAAGGCTAGCATCTCACTTCGTAAGGCTAGTGTTCTGCTACAGAGATCCGATGAGTGGATTTCACAGGCTGGTTAACAGGCATATGTGAGGGAGAAGTCAGAAAGCTCTGGGTAATGATTTACAAGCTGCTTTGTGACAGCTTTATGCCACTCAGGCTGAACATGGAGCAGAGAAAATATGCTAATCATTGTTTTCCGCTAGCAGTTCTCACTCTGTTTCCGATAGAATAATACTATTTGGAGCATAACAACAGTCTTAAAAATATATAAAAAAAATATAATTGTTACGGCCCCTGCCGTTTTGCAGCGTTTCCCTTTTATTTTCTGTCGCCTGCTTGTGCGCGCGCCCGTGCGCGCTTCTGCTTATTTCTGTAGGTGACTCCAGCTGTCCCCTGATTCGCCAGTTGGGACGCCGATCAGCAGCGAGGAGGCGGACCACTTCGGCTCGTTTGCGAATCAGCGGCGGCAGCTGGAGTTGAAAAGGAACGCGCCGACACCTGTACAGCAGCGAGGGCTCTGCGGAGTCCTTAGCTCACGCGGCGTGGAGAGAGTGGCTCCACTCGGTTGCCGCCCGTTTTGTTTGTCCTTGCTCCCTGTGTTTGCTTCCGTTTGTTGCCATTTGAGTTCACTTCTGTTACCTACCCGGTGTGTCACGTTCGTTGTCTTCTGACTTCCAGGGTCTCAGAGACAGCTTAGAATGTCACGTGACATACATTCTGCACGTAGGCTTATTTCTGTTATACACACTAGTTTAGCGGTGTGCGCCAGGTTTGTTTATTGTATAACTTCCTAGTTAGGGTAGATTAGTTCTAGCTTTGTGTATGTTATTTAGTTAGCTTAGAATTGTCTGCACTTTCTAGTTAGTTTATGTTTTGTTTTACCTGGCGTCCCTTAGTCTCTGCCCCTGGAGTGTGTGTATTTGTATTTGATTTATTTTACCATTGGCAACACCAGTTCTGTTAATTAAAGCACATGTGATTTGTCAAGTTATTGTTTGTGTCCTGTTGTTCCCGTTTTCATTTCTGCTCCTCCACCTTTTTGTTACACCCCGACCCTAGACTCCACCACCATTTTGGGGTCGTAACAAAGTGGGGGCTCGTCCGGGAGATCTCTTAATGATCCCAAAATTGGTGGAGAGCAGTTTTGTCTGTGTGGAGCAATTTTGGGTTCAGTGTGCTTTATTTTGTGTTTTGGGAGCTTGTCTGCTTTGTTTGTGGCATTTCATTTGTTGTCAGCTCCTGACTTGTAGTGTGGGAGAGAATTGTCACTATGTTTTCAGCAGACATTCATTTAGTTTGAGCACTTCGTTTTTATGTGTCTGGACCAATTTGTTATGGGTGCTTTTGTTCAGGACCTATGTGCTAGCCTCAGTGAGGTTTTGCTGAAGCACATTCGTTTGAGGTCCTAGCATCTTTTTGGTTCACTTGTGTTTAGTTATTTTTTCCCTTGAGTTTCAGTTAATTGGTGCTTCGTTCAGGGCCTATGTGCTAACCTTGGTAATGAGGTTTCGTTGAGCACATTCGGTGAAGGTCCTAGCACCATTGTTTTGTGTTGTGGTGCTTCTGGTAAAGACTAGCGTGCTTGCCATTGATGGGAAGTACTTTGTATTGCGGTCTTAGCACCACTGTGTAAGTCTATTTGTGTGTATGTGTTCATTTGTTTATTCTTGTGGAGTTTATATTCATTTGGACACCTTTTAAGCACATTAAGTTCTGTCTTTTTTTTTTTTAGTTCAACCTTCCAATAGGATGTTTAATTTGGAAGGTTGATTTTTAAGGGGGGGAGTGTTACGGCCCTGGCCGTTTTGCAGCGTTTCCCTATTATTTTCTGTCGCCTGCTTGTGCGCGCGCCCGTGCGCGCTTTTGCTTATTCCTCCAGGTGACTCCAGCTGTCCCCTGATTCGCCAGTTGGGACGCCGATCAGCGGCAGCTGGAGTTGAAAAGGAACGCGCCGACACCTGTACAGCAGCGAGGGCTCTGCGGAGTCCTTAGCTCACGCGGCGTGGAGAGAGTGGCTCCACTCGGTTGCCGCCCGTTTTGTTTGTCCTTGCTCCCTGTGTTTGCTTCCGTTTGTTGCCATTTGAGTTCACTTCTGTTACCTACCCGGTGTGTCACGTTCGTTGTCTTCTGACTTCCAGGGTCTCAGAGACAGCTTAGAATGTCACGTGACATACATTCTGCACGTAGGCTTATTTCTGTTATACACACTAGTTTAGCGGTGTGCGCCAGGTTTGTTTATTGTATAACTTCCTAGTTAGGGTAGATTAGTTCTAGCTTTGTGTATGTTATTTAGTTAGCTTAGAATTGTCTGCACTTTCTAGTTAGTTTATGTTTTGTTTTACCTGGCGTCCCTTAGTCTCTGCCCCTGGAGTGTGCGTATTTGTTAGTGTTTATTCTTTTGAAGTTTGTAATTATGTTTAAACACTTTTACGCACTTTGGGTGTCGGGTTCTTTTAGTTCAACCTTCCAATAGGATGTTGTTTAATTTGGAAGGTTGATTTTAAGGGGGGGAGTGTTACGGCGAGAATTGATCAGGAGAGCTGGCTAGAATTTATCAGGTCTTAAAATAATTTCACATCGTCCACATTGCTCAATGCATCAATGCAAAAGTTTTATTAAAGCATTAAAAAACTCATATTTTCCTCATGTTTGAGTAGCTCAGTCCTCTCTATTTATTCTCTCTCAATTGCTGAACATTGATTGAATAAAATCAAATGATCAAAGTATTCAATCAAAATGTTTTTGCCTTCTAGATTTACTTTATGGATGATGTAAAATGAATGAACCTCTAAAAAGTACTCATAAGTTTCATTTACCGAAAGCACGTCAGTGTGAATTTTTCAGAATTGTATTTCATACAAAAGCTCTAAATCCACTGTGAAAAATGACTAACTTTAAGGCACGGAGCTCTTTCTTTAAATATGTGTAGAAAATCTTCACTTTCAAATGAATGCCAACAACTAGCCAACTTAAATTGCTCAAACAACCTCAATCAGTTATACCAGACATGCCATCAAGTTTTCTCGCAGGAGGAAATTTTTCCAGCACACATTATCGAGCCTTGAGATTCTCTAGTGAGTCCAAACAAACTCTTTATTCTTACTTGATAAATATAGGACATTTGTTGATGTATTTAATATTGATGATTATACACAGATGGAAGCTGTGATAAATGTTTTGATTTATTGATTGGTATTTCTCTCATAATGCGTTCCTGTTGCATTATTTTATTTGAAAAATGTTAGAAAATTATATTTTATAGTAACTCTTTGTGTTATTAAACATTTGGCATCATTGCAAATTTAGAAACCAGTTTAACCAGTCCAGACTATTGCATATCTGTAGGAGATTAGGAAGCTTCCTCTGGCAGCTTTCATAGATAGTTTGACTGAGACAGAAGAGACATCACCACCATCATCATCATTGTCATTTTTCCTCTGGCTGATCCAGCATCTCAATGTCAGCTGCTGGCATTGCCAACCCAGACTGATGACCCTGAATCTGCCAATTAGAGTGGGTGCTCAGCTTCTCAGCCAACAGGCCAGATAATTAACTCCACCACAGGCTCTGCTACACAAAATGAGAAGACAAAAAAAACTCCTCAAACTCTTCATAATGTGACAGATGAGTTCCTACATTGAGATGTTTGCGAAATATTTCACAGAGCAACGGACAAGGTCTCCATCACCAGATTGAATTCAATTACCATAAAACTGAATCTGTATCATTCTACTGATGTTTTTGGCACTGAATTGCATTAGTGCTTTGCAAAGCAGAGTAGTTTTGTCTAAACAAGCACCTAATTAGTTGCTGGAATCATGCAAGGGCTCAACACCTATTTCTAGATTTGTTGATGAGCTTGTTTGGGTCAGTAAGTTTGACATTTTTATTTTGTGTTGTCTCAATTGCAGGAACCGTTCACCACATTCTTTCTAAACACCAACGGAAATAAGTTTGATCACCCAAACCGCACTTTCTCCAGTGTTGCCCGCTCATGGAGACACTGTCAGCGCGATACAGCGGATGTTAAGGTAATCCATTGTTCTCTGTGGAGATGAAGTATAAAAAAAACTGGGATAATTTGTGTGTATACGAATAAACAGTATCAGAATTGGTTCAAATATTGGTTTGGTGGCTAGAGAAGCAGTTTCTAAAAACAGATTTTTTTTCTTCTTTATAAACGTTTAAAGTAAAACAGAGTTCACCATGGACATATTTCAGAGCTGCATCGTTTCATCACAGTAATGGTTGTTCCCCGTTGCTTCTGTTCCATTTCCGTGGCTCAGCAAGCACTCTCGAGCTGACCTAAAAGTGTCAAACTTTTCCTGCACACTTTGTGACGGGTTAGCTTCGCCGCAGGCAATTAATAAAGCATTAATGACAAAAGCTATTTAAAATGTAGTCTTTTATGTAAAGGCAGGGCTTTTTACTACCCCGGGCTGAGGAACAGCATACAACAACATGAGATGGAGGCAATGTGAGTGGATGTACAGGGAAACACTAGAGATGTTAGCGAAAACTATCCTTGTGGAAACACTATTGTGTCGGTGTGGATCATGTTAAACAAGTTTAGTGGTCATCAATCTGTAAGAGCAGAGAATAGGGTTTTTTTCTTCATTTTCTTGTGGATAATTTTTTATGTTTTATATCAAATCAATTTAGCCTTACTAAATATGTATGAATAGTATATACACTTAGATATCTACAATTCATGTATGGAAATTGATGGTGGCTCTCAACTACATCTATATATGTATGTATTGATGTTTACTGAAAAGAAAAGTACCGGAAGAAAATGTTTTTGGCATTTATTATAACTTGAAAGCATCTTCAAAAACTGCTTGCTGAGGTTATTAACTCAATACAGACATAATTGAAACAAACAATATCATTTCATCATAATTTTAGTTAATAAATCCAAGCCTTACCTTTTCCATTGACCAAACTGAAAAATAAGATAATATAAGACAGCAAGTGTTCAGGATATAATGGCACCTTTCCATGCAGACTTGAAAAAAAAAAAATATATATATATACATATATATATATCTATATATATATATATATATATATATATATATATATATATATATATATATATATATATATATATATATATATATATATATATATATATAAAATTTAGTAATTAGGCAATGACAAGACTAAAACGTTTTTAAATCTATAAATGTAAAAATTAGAATATTTAATGTAATTTGAAGACAAAGACACTATTTAAATTCAAAATATGATTGTTTAATTAATTTTTTGTTAAACAACTTAGCTGCAATAAACCCTCAATATCCTCTAAATTAACTTTGTGCTTCTCTTCTTTGGTGGCTGTTAGGTTGTGGTGTCTTTAGGTGTCTTTATTCAGGACTCTCTGCCATTAACAGCTTGCTTAGTGAAGCCTCATTCCTTTCATCTTTGGGAAGAAAATTGAGGTCTTTAAACCTTGGATCAATTGCAGTAGTGATCTTCAGCCATGTGAGATTAGTGCTGTTCTTCCCTTTAGATAGTCTGAGGTAAAATCATGTTTGAATTTAACTATAGGCTGATCATCCTCTTTACTCCATAATTTTGCAAGTGGCACAAGACTGGTAATGTATTTTACTTGCATTACATTATTAAACACCACATTTGTTACTTCTTCAACTTTTGAATGTTGTTTTACACTACTCTGAACGTATTTTTCTTTTATGCAGCATACCTTGACAGCGGACATGCACGTACACACACACACACATACACACACGCACACACGCAAACACACGCACACACACACACACAAAACAAAAAAGAGACGAAGCTGTTCCATTAGTTAGTGAGCGTTGTATGGGCTTGGCTTAGGTGCCCAACAATCTGGTGACATTTAGCTAGCACACTTTCAGAATCGCTGGCGTGAATGGGCAGGTGTTCATATGGAAGTGAACACATACGACAATACATTCACGGGGGAATACATTCATGTATGGGGGAATGCTTTCAGTAGTATAAAAATGGATTTGGAATTAGTTGCTTGCTTCCTTCTGGACTGGAGTTAATAATTATTTCAGAAATTTTAACTCAATCTGTCTTCAATCTTATTCTTCGGACTTTTAACTTTTCACTTATGTGGTAAAACCACTCTTTCTAACAGTTTTTTGTTTTTTAGCAAAGAAGCTCTGGGTTATTGTGTGGTGTAGTTTAGTATAGTATGATAATTTTTATCTACTGACTGTAGATTTATTTAGGATACTGGGTGCATTAATGAATGCATTTCTAAAGAAAATACCATGAATACCATGATCAAGTACAAAGAAAATGTTCACTATGCAAGCTTTGCTGTAGGCTCATTATCGTTTTGTTCTTTAAAAGGAAAATGGAGAACTTAAAGAAACAAGTTTGATTAGGACCTTCATATTTCTCTCAGACATTTCCTGTAAGTGTTTAAACCAAGAACTTTCCTTCTGGGCTGACTGTGTGCTGACTGTGTGTGTGAATAATTTCAATTAGATATATTTAGAATTATGCTGAAGATCTGAGACTTGTAGACACCTGTAGTATTGTCAAATCATTCTGTAGTCTTGCTGAGCACTCTAGCCTCCTGCTAGAAGAGTGTTTGGGTCCAGTCGTCAATGGGTTCCCAGGGCTCTCAGTATGAAGCCATCGTGAGCAGTGACAGCTCTCCAGCGGCCTGTCATAGGGACGGCTCTGGAAAGCTCAAGACTCTGAGTGGGATTGACTCGTCAGCCCATTATGAGGGGATGTAGAAATTGCTGCTTCATGGTTTTAGGAACCGGATCGTACTGCTTATGAATCTAAATGTCCGCAAAGTTGACAAACAAATCATCATGTGAGGGGATTGATGGAGTACTGTTCAAGTTTGATTATTATGATTTAACAAATTGAGTATAATACAGTTTTAATTTGCATTGTGCCTTGTCTAAACAAACGTGGTTTTTTTTAAAACATTTTTCCCACCTTACAGTTTAAGGAGAAATGTTTTTTTTTTCATCTCTAGAAAAAGTTACATTCCAAGCCTTCTTGTTGAGAGTGGAGCAAGAGTTTTTGTTACCGCAATAATCATTTTTGAAAGTTTCTGTCTGGCTAACATGACTTTTTTTTCCATAAATCTATCATTCCTATGACCTGATAAAATTGTGGTTGTCATTTAAATGAGCAAGTAAGTTCCTTATCCACCTACTGGCAGCTCAGTTTTGTGATACATACTCAGCATACCCAGTTGAAAATCAACAGACAAAATATTACTTAATAAAATTGGTCTATGGTTAGGGTTTAGTAAGCATTTTGTTTGTAATAAGTAATAAATCCTTCAGTCAAGTGAACTAAACAGAGCCTTTCTGTTGTCTACATTTAAAAGGGATGATAAGGACCTACCGCACCTAACAAGGGCTTCCAAATGTTGTATAAGCACCTACTGAACCAAAGGAACAACATAGCAATGACAGATATGACCATACAATGGCATGAAAACGTCAGTTCACCTCTTTCTAAAGCAATTCAGTTATTTAATTAAACAAATTGACGAGAAATTACTTTTCTGCCAGTCTACATTTTTGACATAAATTACCTTAAACATGTTATTTATTGTAAAATACATAAAAATTGCATTGATAGTAAATAAAAATCACTTCTAGCACTGAATTCAGCTTTATAAATATCATTTGCTGATTCAAATGGATAAATTTGTATTTTGTTTTGGCTTTATCTGCAAAAAGCATCATGGTAAAGACATCAAAGTTAGTTATGTTTTTGAATACATCAAATACATTTTAAATATTTGGTCCAATATATCTATTGAAACTCTTTATGGTTTGTCTGGTTTTGGTCTTATTTGAAGAGGACACAGCTTAAGATTTTACATCCAGTATAAGACATTTTCTGAAAGATCTTCAAAGCTTTAACATCATAAAATATGGCTTTTGACTCACTGACTCAACACCAAAATCAAGCTGGCTTTCATTGGGAGATTCTAGATGGGAATGTTCTCTGTTTTATGGGGCTTTTATACCTAAGAAGTAGACAAATTCAAGAACTCATTTTAACAGAGAGTGAAGATTAGCTGCATGCATTTGTGGAGAAAACCACAAGCGTTCAGGTTCAGATGTGCACAAGTGGAATGAGGTCTTAAATGATTGGAAATGGTTTTAAAAATTCTTCAAAGGATAGGGCGTTTGAGCGACACTAAACAGGGAGGAGGTCACATTCCTTGTGTGCACATGCTCCAATGTACTGAAGTGTCTCTCATTGGGAGTTATGGGTAATATGCACTGCTATGAAGCAGAAAAATGATTTTGGCTTTATTTGGTGACACCAAAGATCAGAAAATTGTGTAATAAAACACATCTGTATTTAGTCGACCTGCATTTATTTCAATCCTCAAGACAATACTTTTTCATTTAATTAGAATTACTTTCTAAGTTTGGATTATGACATGTGTTATCTGTGTTTATAATGAGACATAAATACAATCTAATTACTTGTTGCCTCAGATAAATCTGTTCAGTGCAAACTGAGCAATTAGAGCATGTGATTTTCAATTATTTGCTACGATCGAAGCCAGTTTATAAATATGTACAGTATTTATTGTTGTATGATTTAATGGTTCTTTTGACTAGATATATAGCCAAATAATAATAGACTTAGCAAAAGGTGTTGACTGCAGTCATCTGTACCAATAAGGATGTCTACACTTGTTTTGTGGTTATATACAGTGTTTTGGTCTAGTCTGGTCAATAAAAAAAAGTTTTTACTCATTGTTTCTATATTGAATTCTTGAGCTTCCCTCATCTGAGCACATTTAAGCCTTACTTGTACTGTACGGTTATTTTGGCCCCTGGAACTATTCGATTCTTGTTCTATATTGTTCATTTATCTGTTCATTTATGAGCTGGTTGCACTAAAAGGCGAGATGTTCTGAAGTCTCATGGTGTATATATAAATCAATACATATGTACAGTTACAATAAAAAAGCATTCTATTTTATTCTAAGTAGGGTGCGCTACTAAAGAGCAGCAGCTATCACATCTTATGCAATACAGCAACAATCTTGGGGGCTTGGGCTTAGTTGATGGGTCAATAGCAGGAATCACTGGCTCAATCCAACCATTTTATAATGAAAGTATTGTAGTTGAAACTTAGAATAATTCTACAGTCAAAAATTTACATTTACAATAAGCTTTAATCAAGTTGTTCATTATAGAAGACCTCTCAGCTGGTTACCTAAACAAAAAAAATGCCATGAGAAATGAAACTGAGGGAGGGATATTAATTTGTAATAAGTAGAAGAGAAGCGTTTTAAGCTGCTTTTTGAAAGTTAAAACCTTCCTCACCAAATTAGAAGAATTATTTCACCAGCTGGGGACAGGGACTGAAAAGTTTTGGTGAGTGATTTTCAGCCTTTATGAGACTGACCATAAGGTTCGATTTCTTTTCCGATCGCAAGATTCTGAACAACATGTAGGTTTGTAGGCTCTTGAGAAGGTCGACAGGGTTGATTTAGTCATAGTTTTTAAACAAGCATTAGCAATCTAAACCTAATATGAGCCCTAGTGGCCTAGTTATTGATCACTATAAAAAAAAATTATTTACACTTATTCAATGAAAAAGAATGACATTTGTATGTCAACATTTATTATAGTTATACTTCCCACAAACACTTCAAATTTAGTAATTATAAACATTTGATTAGTTGCTCTTTCAAATGTAACGTTAGAGGTGTTTTCATTAACAACATCCATTTTCTCAACACCTGATTGCTGTACATTATTAAATCTGATTTGATGTTTCTCTTCTTTCTGTCTCATAGGAGTTGATTCCTGAGTTCTACTACTTGCCGGAGATGTTTGTGAATAGTAACGGTTACTGCCTTGGTGACAGAGATGATGGTGCCCCTGTTTGTGATGTAGAACTACCTCCCTGGGCAAAGAAGCCAGAGGACTTTGTCAGGATCAACAGGATGGTCAGATAATTTTTATTTGATTTGGTATAGATTCTGATTTTGCTACAGTGTTTTACTTTCTGTAAACAATTTAAAAACTTGTTTGGGTTTAAATCACAGATCAGTCTATTTGCATATGAGCCCAGCAACTCTACTGAACTCATCTTTATTTGTATAGCACTTTCTTGGCAACAGCATTCATTCATTCATCTTCATGTCGGCTTTCTTCCCTTTCGGGGTCGCCACAGCAAAATGAACCGCCAACTCTCTGGCATATGTTTTACGCAGCGGATGCCCTTCCAGCCGCAACCCATCGCTGGGAAACATTCACACACATTCACACTTTAACACTATGGGCAATCATTCTTACTCAATTCACTTATACGGCATGTCTTTGGACTTGTGGGGAAACCGGAGCACCCAGAGAAAACCCACGCGATCACGGGGAGAACATGCAAACTCCACACAGAAATGCCAACCGACCCAGCCGAGGCTCGAACCAGTGACCTTGCTGTTAGACGACCGTGCTACCCACTGCGCCACCGTGACGCCTTGGTAACAGCAGCTGGAGGAAAATTACAATTACTCTAAGAAACAAAATAAAATATTTTAAACACTGACCAAAACAAATTTAACAATCCAAACCCAATAAAATTCATTAATAGCACCTTGACCATCAAAAAAGGACATTATGAATGCTAAAAAAGTTTAAAAAAAAAGAGAGAAAAGGTGACAGAACTAAAATGTATTTTTCTTTTTTATACTTAGTCTTTATTTGCACCATGTTCACCAATAGCAAATGTTCAACCGGCTCTTAGTCCTTAGGCAGGTGATTTACTCAAAAAAGAGCTCTCTCACACGGGCACACGCATACACACATACCACACACCGCACACGCACGCACGCACACACACGCACACTTTTATAGCACATTTTTGTTATTTGGTAACTATTGTAATTAAAGTTATTAGAACATTTTGAAAATGTACCTTACAAGTTTGACACTTAGGAACCTTGTTAGAAACATTTTTTTTTGTATACTTAGCTCTCTTGTCTAATGTGAAAATGAGATTTAACCCTGGTAGAAAAAAAATGCTCCTCCAGGAAAAGCACTAACACTTAGAATATTTTATGTAATTTATTTGTTTATGAAAATGGCACACTTCATGGACATAAATAGATAAAGAATTGATTGATGTCTGAGAATTGCTGTATTCCTAATCGAATATTCTGACTATATTGCATAAGCGGATGTTTTAAAGGAGCCTGCGATCTTAAACTCGGACTCCAGTACTTAATCTGTAATCCATTTTTGTCTGCTGTGTCCCCTGAGATCATACTCATTTGATGATATGATCCAGACCTCTGGTCCTGCTGGCCTGTGTGTGCTACTCTTCCTCAGTGAAGGTCGTAATGGAGTTCACTGCTCAATACTAATGTAATCTAGCGCTGACCTGAATGATGTCACAGAGGACCGGGCTGGCCACGTTGCCTTATAATGTTACCCTAATGCCAGCTTCATCAATCATGATTTGGCTCTCAGCAGACAGGAACTCGCTGGTGTGTGTGTCTGTGCGTCTGTGCGTGTGTGCGTGCGTGTGCGTGTGTGTGGCTGAGGCTTGTGTGCTGTTTTATTTAATGGCTCTATGGCCTCCAGGGAGATGGAAAAGAGAATGTATTTGTTCATTTCACAATGGATGTTTTAGTGCTTATTGCTACTTATTGCATTCCCATATAAAAGAATTAGTTGTGTGTTTTTGACTCATTTTCCCTAAAAATAAAGAGTGTGAGTGTGTAGTACAGGAAACACTCGTGACCTTTTCATTTTCAGTGACAGAGCTGGAGTAGGTGGGTGTGTGTCTTGTGGAGGTGACCTTTCCCCAGCTCATTTTCCTCTCCTGGTTTAACATGTTCAGTTCTTCACACATACACAGGAATATGGTCAAAGTTCACATGAGTAGCTGTCTGTTATTCAGGTTTTCTTAAAGAGCTTGGTGTCAGAACTTTCGAAAAAGTTCTGGGTTTAAATAGTTTTTTCTTTTGAAAGGTTTTTGGAGTGTATGTTAGCAAGTATAACACAACAGATATCCTGTTTACTGGAAGTGAAACAACATGTTTTTAGAGAAAAGTCATATTTGTTTTTAATCATAAAAAAGGTGATTGTTTACTAATTTGCATTGTAAAAAATAAAAAGTTTTGAAAATGGAAAAAAGGCAACATATCGCACAAATATTTAGTAAAATAGTTTTTGGAAGTATAAAAAGTATAATCATAAATTATTTTGTTGGCAAAATCATTATGATGTTATTTTGTCGATGAATACAATTGTCACAGTAAAAAAAATTTATAGTTGTTGAATTAGTTTTTTTTTACAGTTAACTAAATGAATAAAATTAAACTGATAACATCAGCTATACTAATCATCACAATGTTAATTTGTAGAAGGGGGTCTCAAAGTGACAGTTTACAGCTACTGTAAAAGGAAGAAATACTATTTCATAATTGGAATTTTGTCTACTATGAGACAACCTTCTCAACTCTTTTTCAAACGTCTTAATTCTATCATAAAAGCAATTAATACTATCACAGCTTTTGAATCGCTTGTCAAGTAGGCTTCAAACTGAATATTTTGCTATTCCTGGTATCCAAATCCTCAAAGTGGTAAGTGTAACATTGCTCAAAAAGTATCCCCTGTCATCAGCACACATTTAATGAACACAAATTTAAATGAACCTAAACTAATTTCAATCTAATATATCTATGTACAATCTATTGACAGTCTGTGACCAGAGAGCTTTCCAAGTGCCTGAGGTTTTAGCAAGTGCACTTTTTGCAAACATACTTTTGTCATTGCGCTTTAAGGTGTTCTCCCAGGAGGATGTTTTGTAAACAAAAGAAGACTATTTTTTTTCAAGATACAATCATTTTTTATTAGTGTACAGCAGTGGGAGCTTTGTCTGTCCATCATTGACCCCAATAAAGTTTAACAGCATCACATCACTTCACATGACCATGATTGTGACTAGGAAGTAGTGATTATAGTAGCAGGGTTTTTAGGAAGTTAAAACTATAGATATTGTTTTTAAGCTACCTTTTGTGCATTAACTGGAAGTACAGTGATACAACAAGATACGAAATTAATCCATTCCAGCCTTTGTATGCTGAATTTTTTGTATGTTGAAGCAAGTTTTAAATGTAAATTGCCTAAAACATTCTAAGCCTCACAGAAACATTACTAAAAATTGAAAATAACATCTAAATTAAGAGAAAAGTAAAGTAGGATTCTTCAGTCCTTAAAAGTACACATTATAAGTCTAATAAATAATAATAAAACAATGAAAACAGAATAAAAGAAATGAAAAATAATAACCCTTGTCTTTCAATTGAGGCTATGTGACAAAGTGTCGGAGGAGGAGGAGGTAGGGGAGGAGAGCGGAAGGTAGCAGAGGAGAGCCATGACCATAAAAATAAGTTTTGCCAAAAAAGCAACACGAATATATTCATGACTTTAAGACATCAACACGAAACCAAAAGTGTGCGTGAAGACAGGGAGAGCTCTTCCGTGAAGACGTCATGGAGTCAGGCGACCAGTAGAAGAGCAGTATACTACACACTAACAAACCGCATCAGGGCTGAAACGGACCAATAGGAGAGCAGAACATTTGGTGGCGAATTGAAAGAAGAGACGTGTTGCTCAGTGTTGTCTTCTGTCCGAAATGTCGAATATGTATTTTTCATGCGTGTTGTTCATACCTTGAATTTTCCGTAACATGAAGCATTCGTATCTCGAAGTACCACTGTATAGCTTGAGAAGGGTTTTTTGGGACTAGCTTTCGACTAAATGTTTAATAATATATGAATGTGTGTGTATTCCTGTGATCGATGAACCATTCTTTTAAATCACATTCTTTTAAAATCACAGTTTTTAAGATCTATTTGAGGATGATAGCCCCTGAAATAGCATTTCTTGATGAATTTGATATTACGAGTAAATAGGTAAACACACATCCGAAGCGAATGTGTAAATATAATTCAGCTGCAGGGTGCTTATCCCTATACATCTTTGAAATAAGGATGTACAATAGCACTAATGTGTAATCATTTAAAGACAAACTTTAATATTGTACGTAGAACGTTAATTGATTTATTTTAAACTCATTAAATCTATGATTGTTCTTCAGGTTAGTCTTTAGTATTTAAGTATTTAAGTTGTGTTTCATCTTTAGATCTTCCCTTGAATTTCATCTGATTTCTCTCTTTCTTTTATACCCCCCACCCCCCCTTACCTTCACTTACGTTTTCCATCTTTGCCTGTGTCTCTCAGGATCGGAATGACAAGCCTTAGGGAGCTTGAGCCCTCTGCTTGAGCCCTGCGCTTGCGCTCTGTTGCTAATAGCTGTTATTTCTGATGGGAGAAAGAGTCAATGTGTAAAAGCCAGCATCAGGGCCTATATTGGCTATGTTAGTCTGAAGAAAAAAAGTGTTTTGTTCTATACTGTATTTCTTTTCTTCGTTATACGCTTTGTTTGCTGTTACAGCTTTTTTTCTATTTATTTTCTATTTATTTTATGTTCTATTTATATTAAACTGCATCTAAGCATCTTTATTGCAGGACCATCCGTCATCATTAGAAAGCTTCTGATTTATTTGAAAAACAAAAACAAAAAAAAAACATTTGAAAGCCATTTGAAAAATGTTTTTTAAATAATTTAACTTTTTGACCATATAATTAAGTTTGCTGATTTCTTAATTGCACAATTTTTCAGGTGCCATATCATGATTCTTTTAAATCACTTATAATAAACATTTGATCCCTCTAGACTATCACTGCATCCCTAATAACTTTCAAAAAGGCAGTGTTTATCTCTGATTAATGTCTTTGAATTGTATCAAAGATGGTGCTATGCAAAACAAGCCAAAAACACTTTTAGCCCGGGACGTGAAAAGAGTTTAAAAGATACAATACCTTCGAGCTTTTGAAGTTCATTAAGTGTATTAGAAAATGTAATCTCAAAACTGGGGATTTGGGAAATAACTGTTAGTACAAGACATTAAACGTCAATATTTATTCTGTATTGTTGTACATTATAAAACAAGCTGAACACATGTTTAGACCTGCCTCTATTGGTCAGACAACAAATTACATTTTGCCATTTTCTTACTGGATTATTGAGTGGGAGGTTTCTGCTTGGTTTGGTTCCCATATGTAATACAATTATGCGTCTTATAGTCTGTAATCAAGGAAATTGCTGACATCGTTTGGTTGTAAATAATATGTAAAAAAAATAGCTTAAACAATTTAATTAAGCTCTTAAACCTTCTTAAGTACTGTTAAGAAAACTTGAACGTTAAACAATTGTAGTTTAAATAAGACATAAAAATATTATATTAACAGAAATTTTAACAAAATATAAACAGGAAAAAAATTCTAAATTGAGTGAATGGGATTTAAGTGTTGGTTAAAAGAAATAATTATCTGTCAAATATTGAGGAACATCATTTTACAAAGTTTGGGCCTATCCCCTTAACTTCCACAATGCCCTTGCCAGATCCAGTTTTTTTTTTTTTTTTTTTTTACAATTTTAAATGAGCCAGCAGCCAGTACAATGAGGCCAAGATAAGGGTAATGTGCTCTCTCCTCCCTGTTCCAGTAAGAAGATGAGCAGCAGCATTTTAATCCAGTTAGAGGCAGAGCAGGGAGTTGTGAGTAGCACAGTAAACCGGTTAAATTTCCACTAAAGCATGGATTACTGTCTTCAAGTAACATGTCGATAAAAGTCCCTTCATCTTAGTGAGGTGTTGTGGGTAGAAGACATTTTTATCACTTTTATCATGTGATTTAGTGGTCTTTGACTTGACCACTGCATTAATACAAAAAATATCAGGGTTGTTATGAGAAAACAAATAATAAGCATATGTTTAAAACGGTTGTAACTTATATAACATCTACATACTCTTTTAACAGCTTTATGTCTTTTATGGCCAATTATGAACATTTCTCCAAGCACTGCACACTCAGCAATCACACTTTAGTAACCTTACATGCATGTATTCAATGTGTGGTAGGAAGACCATAAAAGCCCTAAGTTGGCTTCCGCTTCCAGAAAGAGTCAAGCCAGGATTCATCCAGAATCACTGAATGTCAGCATTCCTAAACATCACACTCTCCACTCAGTGAATAGCATGCACAAATTCCATAATCTGATTCTGTAAGGAAATGAGAAATGAAATACACCTTCTATTTGAAGTACATTACACATGGTTTAAAGGAGACCTCAGAAGCAAAAACTCTCCAGATGTTTGGACAAAAATATGACTCATTGATGTGTGTTCAAATCCCCCCCTAAAAACAATAAAAATAAATCCAAGGGTTTTTTTGTAATAAACAAATGGTGTATACCCTCTGAGAATGTGCCGTTGTGAAGCCCAGAGTAAATGATGTTAAAAACTGTGAGGCCCTTCCATTCATTATTATAACCCACAGAGAGTAAATTCAATAGACCTCCATTTAGCTCATTCGTTTTTTAAACCATTACTGATTGTACTATGTAAAGCACTTTGGTACAACTTGTTTGTTTGCTCAAGGCATTCTGCTTCAGACTGTGTTTGAGTAAGGGGGATTACAAAGCAGGATTTGCAATGAAGTTGAGACTGAATCTTGGATCTGCACCAACTCAATGTGGTTTAGCCCCAGAACAAGTAAATGAATTATTTTATACATTATTCATTCATTCATTCATTCATCTTCATGTCAGCTTTCTTCCCTTTCGGGGTCGCCACATCGGAATGAACCGCCAACTCTCTGGCATATGTTTTATGCAGCGGATGCCCTTCCAGCCACAACCCATCGCTGGGAAAATTTTATACATTATGTACAATGTATTATTTTATATTACTATAAATATCTACATGTTCTCGCAATCCTAATAATGTTGGCAACCTTTTTGGTGCCAAAACTTCTCCAAACTCTAACATGAGACCATTTGAGGATCCTGATACTGTGCATTCCTTATAAAGAACATTATACATTACATGCTTTTACTTTGTAAAAATATTTTATATATTTATATATATACATGCTTCCCTCGAATCTGCGTTACAAAATCACAACAAACAACTTAACACACCTCCATGCAAGCAGTGAACAGGCAATGGCACAGCATTCAAAATAGCTACTTTTAGTTTTTTTTTATTATTTTTTGTTAATACAAAACCATTCAGAAACATAAACATGGATTGTTACAGAACTTGCATAGAAAACCCTAAAGAAACAAATTAACTTGTGTTAGATTGGCATCCAAGGTCTCCTTTCAACAACTCTGATTGGGGAAAAACAGTTTTCACTCTGATTTAGTTTGCATTTTTTATTTTGCAAAATATATACCCTACATCTCACAAGGGTAGTTTGGACAATTCACAGCCTTCCCTGCTCATAAATTACCCAATGTACGGTAGGTGACTTCTAATGAGCATTATGGGCAAATTAGGGGTGGAGGTTGTGATTGCTTGTTCAATCATAAAAACAGAATTAATGTCTAAAATATTGAAGGTAAAAATTCACAGGGTCCACGAATCGCCCAAAACTGCAGGTATACACTAAAGAGCATGTTCATTTTTTTGTTGTTGTTGTTTGTGTGTAGTATAGAATGTTCCCAGTCAGACAGAAAACAACAACAACAACAATAGTCCAAAAGAATTATGAGCCTAATTTTAAAAATCTAGATGGTGTCTGATAGTGAATAAATGTAGGGAGTAAAATGATCCCATCTCTGCTTTGATTCACCTTTTTTTGTTCCAGTGTCTGATGTTGGTGTCAGCTGGTTTTAGTTTTCCTGATCTCGAAGCCTCGCCCGCAGAACGTCTTTGTCTGTACATGTGTGCTTGAGTCGATATGTCTGTGTGCATTTGTGTTCATGTGGAGGTTTTTTTTTTTACCTTTCACCTCTAATTGCCCCGTTCTCTTTGACAGGCCTTGGAAAGCGAGTTTGTGTCATGTCAGCTGCACCAGTGGATTGACCTTATTTTTGGCTACAAACAGCGTGGGCCCGAGGCGGCTCGTGCCCTCAACATCTTTCACCACCTGACCTACGAGGGCTCCATCAGCTTGGACAGCATCACCGATCCTCTGCTGCGAGAGGTAGGTCGCCGTGCCTCTGTTTCTATGACAATCCTGCCATGTGAGATTGAGAGTTATGAAGAGCAACCAACATGTGTTACAGCCAGCATTTTGGTTGATTTTGGAATTGATCTATATAAATAGCTGAAAACAAGTTGTTCAGGTTTTCAATCTGTTGTAAAGAGATGCCTTTCACTTCACTGGCGTTACGCTTCTAAAGCCAACCTTTATTTACATGAAGTAGAATGGAATGAAATGCAAATGCAAGTCTGGAATGATGAATTTAGAACACAGGGTCACAGTCGCATACACACTGGTATTGCAAGTGCAAATAAAAAAGTCTGTGACCTCACGTGCCTGATTTCTTGAGCATAAATATTGCTTTAACAATTTTTATTTCAATGTCTTAGAAAATATTTGTTTAAAAATTGCACTAAATGTTCACATTTGTTTTTAAAAAAATTTGCACACTATTAAAATGCAAAATATATTCACATTATCACATATAATCCAATTGATCAGTTTTTTTCCATTTAAACCTCTTCTTTACTATTTAATCTCTAGTTTACCCATTTGTTTCTTCTAGATGTACAAGAGCTCAAAGTACTTTTTGCTAATGTGAGGACCAGTGATAATTTACAGCCCTTTTATAGTAATGCAGGGGTGTATTATTATTACTATTTCTATAATCATTATAGTCATTAAATACTCACTCATACATTACATGACACACACTATTAAAAATGAATTCCTTAAAAAATAACTTTGCTTGTAGGCTATGAATTAGGCTGCAGAATTGAAACACATTCTTTTGAAGTATTGGCATTTCTAACCTAAAGAATGCATGTCTGCAAAAAGAGTTTGATGTAAACTAGCTTACGCAGCTTATGAAACATAATTCAAATCTCATATTGTGTGTTTAGTTGAAGATGAGAATAATCAATATAATGAGAACTTGAAAAAAATAGTTTTTGAGGGTTGGCAGGTTGTGGTAAGTGATGCTTTAGCAAATATTTCTCTGGGCTTTAGTTTCATTTTCTGTTGTGTCTGGGTTCTACAACCTCATTTCTTGGCCTCTCTGGGATTTTGTGGCGGAATTCCATCAATTTCTCTTCCACCCTTTCTTTGACTCATGTTTTCTGTGTTTGTGAGTCACGGTTTCTCCTACTTGAACCACAAGTACATTTATACCCCGTCAAATTTTCTGGTTTGGTTTCTAATCATGTCTCCAAGTATCAAAACCTTATCATCTCGTCTGCTTTTATTTCCATGCTTTATATGCATTCTTTCTTCTTTAATTCCGCATTGGCTAATCAAGGTGAATCATGCTCATTATGTCACTGATATGTCTTGCATGTTTAGTATTCTCATGCTTTACTTTGATCAACCTAGTTCTCTAGTACTTTAATTTTAAACTAAGTTTAATGTTAAAGTTCTCCACCTTATGGCTTTTTCCTCACTTATTTTGTAATGTAACTAAATACTGCTGTCATACAATTGGAATCTCTTCGCACCAGGTCTGATTGCCAGATTTTCCTCAAGAACATTCCTGAACAATAACAAGAGAGCTTAAAGAATGTGCTGCTAAGTATAATATATCTAAACACATTAGCAATGAAAGTAGAAATAAATCAGTAGCAAACATTACCTTTTGTCTATGGACCTATCTAATTTAGAATTATTCTTGAAAAGCCCAATACATACATTTTGATTGAAATATCTTTCATAACTCTTTTTTGCAGCAGATTTGAAGACAGATAGTTACATCTGCATAATATATTTCAGCTAGCAAGTCATTTCCACCATGACAGTGATCACATTCTTGTCTTTTAGATATAGTCAAAATTGTAGAATACATACAAACCCCCTTTCACGCTTCTTTGCTGGGAAGAGATTCCTTTATGATGCCTACAATGAATATTAATAGGCTAAATGTCAACTGTTACCTGTGGGGGAAAGTAAATCTGTTAGCATGCTCCCTGCTACAGACACTTCCGGTTTTAAATTACTTTTTATATTTCTGCCCATAAATGAATTATTTTAGGCATTTTGTTGTTGTAATTCTATCAGTTCTCTAGATTGTCTTTAATAAACTCAGACTTGTAATAAACTATGAATGGTTATACTTTCTGTTTAGCTGCTAAAATTGAATTCATCAAGCAATTACGATGCAAATCAATGTTATTGATTTTCCACGCAATCCACTTTATTGACTGGTGGAAGTTTGGAGAATGACTTAATTGAGTTTGTGGATATGATTCTGATTCAGCAGCAGCAGCAGCAGCAGCAGCTGGTAGGCAGTGTGCTCTGTCTCTCCACCCCATCCTCCTCTCTCTCTTCTTGCTCTCATTCGATCTATCTCTCCAGCTCCCTGTGATACCCGCCATCTGCTGTCTGCAAAACAAGTCATTTATATACTGTCACTTCCAGAACTGCCTTTATTTGTCAAGTGACCACTATGCAAATCACTCACAGAACAGGGGGGCTAATTATCAAACAATATGGAGAAAGCTTGCCTTTTCATCATGGGGATCTTCATTCTAGACAACAGCTATTATGTTTCTTTCATGTGGCCATGTTCTTTACGAGCAGTCCGAGCTCTGCTTGCTGACAGTCAGGTTTGTTAGCCTCGAAAGAGTCAGGAACGCACTTTTATTTGTCAGTTTTAAAGCCTTTCGTATAAATACAGCTTTTTATGACAAGTGGAATTCAGACACCTTAATGCTACAAAGCTGACCTCAACTTGACTTTTAAAAGAATGCAGGAATTTAGCATTTGTGTGACTAATTAACCAATAGCCCTCAAGTTTAACATTAAAGGGCCTGAAATGTCTCAAATTATATATATAATCTATAATTTATTTGTTTGTTTGTTTATTATTATTATTATTATTATTATTATTATTATTATTATTATTATTGTTATTATTATTATTATTATTATTATTATTGTTATTATTAATAATAATAATAATAATAATAATACTAATGATGATGATGATGATGATGATAATAATAAGTATTTTGAATAATAATAGGTCAAGCAGCTCTGCTCACTGGACCGGTCTTCTAGTTTGATCATGGTCTCTTCTTAACCTCATTCCCATTCTCCCACATTGATTCGGTCTGGTTCTATGTTCATAGCTCATTCAAGGCCAAACTTGTCCTAAAAATCCTTTAGCTTCAATTGGTCTATAATGGTGAAATACTACACTGCAAATAAAAGGTTGCTTGGAGCTTCAAAGATGTCCACCTGGAAACGAGCTACACAAACATCTAACAGTAAACATTGAGAAATGAGCGACAATTTGTATGTTGCTGTTTACTGGAGAAACTAGCTTTAGAAAATATAGTTATTCTATATTTAACCTTTAATAAGAGTTGAAAAAGTAATTGCTGAAAATTGGCAAAAAGTTGGTGATTCTGAAATGATTAGAACTAAACCTCAGTGTTGGTAAATGGCTCTCGTTTGAGTAGATTCTCCCTCAATTGTGCCAAGCCTTGCATCGTAATATAACTTAAACATAAGAGCAATACAGAAAAAGTCCCAGAGTTACCCCAATATGGCCCACAAGTATATTGTGGAGTTTCATTTCAGGTTGTGCTCTACCATGACAAAGTGGATAAATGTGTTAACCACATTATAATTTTTGCTTTTTGTTTTTTGCGTTTCGATACAAATCAGTTATGCGTTTAAAAACTATTTTGAAATTTGAAACTAGATAAGATTTGGGGAGGTGGAGGTTTTCTGTGTCATTTGTTTGTCTGCTTTTTTTAAATTTATTTGTTTGTTGTTTGTTTCTATTCTACTCTGGCAAGTGAGGTCAGTTCTTTTTTAATGAAAATATTACCAAAGAGTTTTTTATACAGCATGGATTACTAAATTATATTTTAAGTTATATTCTAGGAGTGAGTTAGAACACAATTTTTCCCTTTTATAGCACACATTTCAATTGTCAATTGCATATATTTTAACCATTCTTTTTTGTTCATGTAATAAACCAGTTGATAGAAATAAAAGGTCACAAGAACAAACTCTGAAAAACTGGTTTATCACTTTTATTCGGAGCCCTTCCTAAAATGTTACTTGAATGATGTTTACATGTTATTTCTTCAAATTTGCCCCTTTGAATATTCATGATGAGCTGTTTTGAGAGATTTCATTCAAACAATCAGTTTTTTTTATTATTTTCATTTCATACGGTTGAAGGAATTCATCAATAATATAAGATCCCTTGCCTTTAAATGTTTGGTTAAGATTAAGCAGATAAAAGTATAAAGACCTAAAACTTAAGGAAGCCTGGTTAGCAGCTGAGAAGTCTTCACATACTCATTTTAAAAGTATAGACATTAGACAGTGAAGTAGAACTCAAAATGGTGGAGTGGAGGGTTTTTTTTTAACCCGGAGAGTCTTCCAAGAGCAAAGTGCCCTTAGTGGAATGTCCAATATTGAATGTTAACATATTTAAATTAAGGAGCTAACAAAAATCATCATAAGATATCTCAAGATGGTTTGATTAATATGTAATTTTTCAAAGCATTAGAGTCACTAAGAATGAAAGACAGGGGAAACGTTGTTGTTTCCTCCAGATACAATCTTTTTCCAATTGAAACCTGAGTACAAACACCCTAAACCTAATCTGAACCACCCAATCATCCCTCCAAACTATAAAACCGAACCCCAACCATAAAATCCCAATGCTAAATTAAAGTCTTGTTGCTGCTTTTTTGTTGTTCATTTAGAGATGACCCCTAAACATTCTTCTCCAAACATGACACATTTTCAAATACCCTCAAAAGTACATTAATTAATTAACTCTAACATCTACCATACAGAAATAAAAGTATTTGTTAAGTCACTTTTTACAAAAACACTTTTGAGTTCCCTCTGGTCAGCAGGTGTCTTGACACACAGAGGGGAGGACAGCTCCTGGTGTCTGGCTCAGAAATGTGACCGTCCCCCTCAGGCTATTGATTCATTCCCCACTGACAGGTGTATCCACAGCCCTGACATTAAGCACTGCAATTACGGCCTTAAAATGTCAAACTCTGGAGTTAAGGGTCATAACTCGTCCCAGAGTTGAATCAAGATGGCAGCGGTTGATGATGGAGTCCCAGGACTCTAGTTTAGGGGTATTTATGACTGGGAAAACATCATTTAAGGATAAAGAACACGCCAGCAATCTTTTGAAACAAACTGGGCTTGCTTCTACAAAACCACAGCATTTTTTTTTAAAGATTCTTCCACTTCACAAGAACTACATTGAATTGGTTAATTAATTTGTGTTACACTTCAGCAGTGTGTTTCTAGTTACTGAAAAATAGTAATTAGATACAGTTACTAGTTACTTGGTTAAAAAATATAGCTTACATGAAACATTCTATAATATGTTTAATGTAAGAAATATTAACAATCATTTACAATATATTTGGAAGAGCACTTGTTAGAGAACTATTTTTGCATTCAAAATAATAACAGCTGCTTAAATGTTAAGCGTGGCATGGTCACGACTTATGGAAAGTATATAATCTGCTGCTGTATGTCCATTAAATTATTCATTATCTTAAAAGATGGCATATTAGATTTTAACAAACCGAACAACCACTTCGATCTCTCCCACAGCTGTTAGAATCAGGCCACTGTTGTTTGTTCTTTGTTTCTATGGCTGCAGCTGCTGCTGCTGTTATTGTTTTACAGCAATATCACATCCCAGACTTTTTTCAAATATGCACAGACGTAACAAATCAAATACTGAGCAAGAGATAGATGTGAAAACGAACATGACCAATGACTAACAAGAAAATTAAAACAAAATGTTAGCTGTTAACTTTACCCTACGGATTTGTGAATAAATAATTAAATATTAAAATAGTTACAGAAATAAGCTGGGTATTTTTACATTTTATCTCTCAATCTTAACTCTAGTTTGCATTAGGATTTGTTTCATCATTAGATTTTGTGGGGAAATAACAAGAGGTCGTGGGTGCATTTTTGACAGAATTTTCTTCTGCATCCTCCTTTATGTTCTACTCCAGCACTATCTTAGAAATACTAATCATCTTGTACATTTAATGGCCATTTTATGTGTTTTATGCATTCAATTACTTACCATTGTAATTTTAAAATCTATTATGTGCAAATACTTAATACATCCACATTATTTGCAGGACTCAGTTAAAAAGAAATGAAATATAAATAAATAAAAAAAATATTTACTGCATTGCCAAGATCCAAAAATCCCACCACTCAAAAATTTACTTTGTTAAAGACATTTCACCCTCATAAGTTGTATATTATAGGCTTTAAATGCTTTGTAATTCATATAAAATATGTAATAACATTAATAATATGCAGCAAAATTACAAGAATATGATGACAATCTTCTAGAATCAAATGGAAGGGGCACACAGCTAGTAAAATAATCTTTACTAGCTGTTCTGCCATAAAAAAGCACCAAACTCATCAGACCTTTAGCCAATGTTCCAGGGAAATGAGGTCTGAAGCTGAGACTAATGTAGGACCTACATAGATAGCACTGATAAATGTGCCTATGTTTACCTTGGTGAGAAGTATGGACATTCTACCCAGTCAGGATTCCAGAAAACCATCCTCACTTTCGCATACTTTGATTTCGAACATTCCACTTGGCTTGCTAACTACATTTCACATACTGATCAAAGCACAAGAATGCTGATTCAAATGCTTACTATATGACCACTGCATAAATGGAATCACCTGCTATGCAATCTCATCTTTACAAAGGGCGGATATAGGGGCGGAAAGATGGTGCAGTGGTGGAGTTGGTCGTCTTGTTCTGCTGATCTGTTGGTCATCTATTCTGCCGTGGAGGCTCTGGACAAGCCACTTTACCCGCATTGTTCGATGTATGTGTGTGACTGGTGGGGGGTACTTGGTGGTGGTCAGAAGGCTGCAGCCATGCTCAGATTGGCAGACACGTCCTGTCAGACTGCCCCAGAGCAGCTGTGGGTTACCAATGTAGCTTGTCACCACCAGTGTAGAAATGTGAAATGAGTGAATAATAAAGTGTGGTAAATCGTATTTGATTTGATTTGATTTAATTTTATTTATTTAAATTTATTTTTTATTATTTTATTTATTTGTATTATAATTGTTTTTATTACTACCAGTTGGCATCCACCCATCCCACAGCAGTATTTCTTTTTCCTTATGTCCACAACCACTAAATCAACAATCGTTAATTCAAGTCAAGCATTATAGAGTTAGTTACTGTCAAAAATACATGAAATTACAAAAATGAATGAACGAAGGCCTATATTGGTCACTACATCGTTACATGCAGCGAAATTGAACCCCTCAGACCATCACAGTACAATGCAGGGGAAGACAGTTTCTTTGAGAGGGAGAATTAGAGGTAGAATAGGAAAGAGAGCTAAAAAAATCACTCCCATAATGCATTACTAGTAATGATTTTCATTCCAAAACTGATTTTTAAGACATGGTTTTGTCTTCTGGATTATTATACAAACAAAGACTATGCAGAGACCTTAATAAACATCACCTTTTTGTTATCATTTATTAATTAGTTAAGCTCCAATATCCTAACTCATTGACCCAATGTCTATCGTTAAACTGCTACCAAGCATCAGAGTCCATCTACACTGTGCTAAGATGAAGCTGTGATTGACAGGCTGCTGCTTCTGATGGATGTTTGTGTAGTGGTTTTTGGCTTTGGAAGATGATCAGCGTTTGGCTGAAGCAAGAGAGGTTTCTTATCAGCAACAGAGAGCAAAGACTTAAAGTGGATTATAGTAATGAACTGCCAGTTAAGGGTTTGAGATTTCTGTTAGAGATACAAAATATTTGCTCCAGGGCTGACACATGTAACCCGGTGTCATTGAGGGTCACTTGACAAAACTGAGATTATTTTAAAGTCAGGGCTTCTCGTATCACCTTAGCCAGTCCTGGGACTAGTCTAGACAGAGCTGTCGAAATTGAAGGTTTAGCAAGGTACGGTTTCTAGAAATGAACTTTTCTTCTCTTGTCCTGGGATGGTTATTCGATGATGGCTGCTCCAATCACTGGGCAGCAGAGCTCACTAAGTGTTGGATTGTTTAATTGGGAATATGAGCTCGGTTAGTCATTCGTCTGGTTGGTTTTACCCTACAGATGTATCGTTGATGCAATGATGACATTTGGAGATATAAATGTAAAACGATAATGAAGCATTTGCAGCATTGTGGTTGAATGCCTGCTATAGAGAATCTCTTTAATTTGTTGGAAAAAATGATAGTATTTTGAGAATGTTGTTATTGATTTGCCATTATGTAACATGCGTTAAGAGTTCTGTTAGTGAGTTTTCATCAAGACTTAAGGAGTGCACAGTCGGTCCAATAGGAGGGTAGAAAAGTAAACTTTCAGCAGGAGCTAGGCTCAAGTTTGTTTTAGGTACATTAAACAACAAAATTACGTAGCAAAGATTGCTACAGCACCTGCATTCTAAAAAATATGTATTGTATGTACAATTCATCAGAACTAGTTGCTTAAGAATTGTAAAAGTCATAGGGAGGAGTTCATGATTGGAAATATAGGATTTTCGTTTTTTGTTTTTTCTGAAAAATGCCTTTTTAAAGTAATTTTTACCCATCATCACTTACCCAACAACACTGATTGTTTGCAAAGAACTGCGTTTATACAATAAGTGCTCTTTTGTCTGTTATAGTGCTTTCATTAGCTATGAACAGTTTTTTTTTTACTTAAAATTTTTTCTGCTCTTATACTACGTCAAGGCAAGGCAAATATATTGGATAGCAAATTTTAAAAATATTGACAATTCAAAGTGAAGATAATACATTAAACATCTATTTAGACAAAAATGTAAAAGCATTAAGTCTGGTTCAATCTGCAGGCAGCATAGTAGCTGAAAGCAGATTCTGTCTTTCTTTTTGGGAGTGAATCATTTTTTTGATGGTTGCGGATTACACCGCTAATAATCAGAAGACACAGGTGAGCAAGTTTATTTACCCAAATTACTTTATTTTGCTCTATTTCTGGGTCTTTCAAAGTTTACAAGTCGATCTGATTTTTTTCTATGCAAACAATATAAATGAATCATTCAAATGAATCATTATTTTTAAATGAACAAGAGTCAAATGAACAAAACTTCCCATCAGTACTGTAGGGGACAACAACCACACAACTCTTTCAAACAACTCTTTACGATTGCCAACAAGAGAGCCTTCTGAATTTTTATATTCTCCTCTTTCCTAATTTCATCTCTTCATCTTCGTGATCTTCATTGGATTTTCCTGTCATGAGGTCGATGTGAATGTGTGTATTGAACACTCTTTTATGTTTCACTCACGTCATCAAAAAGCCAGCTTTTATTGTTTCCTCTTCTTGAGGATCCCAAGCCGATATGACAGAAGCAAACTTTTTTTGTTTGCGCCTATCGTTCGACCAGCTGTGTGATGTGTCTGTTTTTGATCAAGACACGTTCGCATACAAAACTTCTGACCAAAAATTTGGATAGGTGTTCGAGGATTTTATAGATGAGCAGCAGCCTTTTAAAATCGTTTCTGAGAGTCATTGGTAGCCAGTGTAGAAACCTAAGGACTGCCGTGATGTTCTAAGACTTTCTAGTTCTGGTCAAGATCCATGCTGTTAGTCTCAAGTTTCAGTAGTCTAACCTACTAGTAATAAAATCGGACTAGTTTCTAGGTCCTGTATCAGAATAATAAGCCAAAAAATCTCAGAAAATTTTTGAACCAGGAGGTCAGGAGAGATTCTTTTCCATGAATCTAGATTTGATAAAATATAGTTTGGTAAACTGTTAATTCTTTCCATCAAGACCATTCCTAAACTCTAACAGGCATATTCTTATTTGTATTTCCTAGCAGAATGTTGTGTTTTTACAAAAATTATTTAAAATATTTTTTCTGGAAGTATTTGTTTCCTTAATTTCTTACTAAACTTTAATCACCCTAAACCTTTATCTTTGCATTGTTTGGCTTGAAATTACTTTCATAATTTATATCCACATCCTCTCATTCTAGAAGGAGTTTTCCTCTTTTTCTTTTCTTCTCTGCTGGATGGCAAAATTCTAGTGATACTTTCCACATGGCTGCCTGTTTCTTTCAGATCTTCAGATCAGATTACAATATTTGAGCAGACATTATGACCCTGGTTCCCAAGTCGAACCTAAAATAGCTATAATGTGAGCACATCATTGTTTGACAGACAGCATAGTTGAACAGCGCACGGGACTGTTTAATTGTTACCAAATGTGATTGTGACCAGTTTGAAGAAGTCCATAGTTGTGAAATCTGTTTATGGTTAACTCTATAAAACAATATTGATGCTAAATATAACCATTAATTAACATTAGTTTTTTTTTTTTTTTTACCTGTCCTACTTCACAGCAGCCCCATGAGAAGGGAGGTGCTTCGTATGAGTTGGTCAGATTTGCTCTTTCCAGGGAAATGAAGATATTATATAGTGAGTATTCTTCTGGATAGAAGCTATTAATTTTGTTTATTGATTATTTATTTATTTTGCATTCATCACAATAATTACATTAATCAATCATATAAACATACAACAGGACAGGATGGTGTTAATAGAAAAGGGGAAAGAGGAGAAAATTAATTGTGGGAGAAAGAGAGGGAGAGAAGTTTTTGAGGGGAAAGAGAAGATGAGAGGTAATTGTGGGGGAAAGAGTCAGGATTGAGTTGAAAAAAATACAAATGAATTAACATTAGTAATTGCACTTTTTATGTTTGGATTTCGGTTTGAGTGCACAATAAACATTTAAATCAAAACATAAATGTTGGTTTAAATTCTGTACTGTTAAACAAGTTTTAATTACATACCACAGTGCAAAAGTGGTAACTGTGTGTTTAGTCTTCCCTTACCTATGTGACTTATATGATATGGAGATTTAGCCCCACACTTTCCTTTGTTGCAAATGCACCGCTTGTAATAACCACTGAATCAAACCTTTTGATAAAAATGCTCTTCAATACTTCTAACAAGTTTTCAATTTTAATCTAAATTGTTTAGAGATTTGGAAATAATATCCAAAAATAACTTAAAATCAAATTATCCTAATTTTGGATGGAGATTTGAGGGTTTATATTTGAGCGTGCAGGTCATGTGACAGTTTTACCATGGCCGGTGAGGTGGCCTGGATGAAGCACCGAGGGAGACCTGTTCTCGTCTGTTCTGTTCTTCAGTGGGGAAGAGATTGATGGATCAGAGCTTCAGATCAGCCGAGGGGAGCTTGTAGGTGTCTGTCAGTGCTACTCTGTGTAGAGTGACACACACTCACTCACTCGCAAACAAACAAACACAGACCAACTGTACACTGTATGAATAACCAGCACACGCTGATGTGTCTGTCAACATGACATGACTGAGGAGTGAAAAATGAAGGGCTTGTGTTGGTTCATCTGAATTTATGGACATGCGGAAAACATTGGAAAATCTTTGTTCAGATTTAGAACTACAAATATACTATAGTGACCTTACAGGTTTTTATATATTTAACTTCACATTTTTTTTTACATCAGGTCTCCATGATGAGAATAAACTTCACATTTTTTGAGGACTGTCTGGTTGCAGAGACATAATCCCAGCTGCACATAGTCATGCAACACTTGCAATCGTGTGAAGAGTCTGTCTGAGACATCCAACTGACCCATTAATGTGTGATGTAAGATGCCACCCAATGCCAATATACGTTTTTTATTGTTAGTTACAAGAAATGATAGTCTTCAACAACCACTTACCCTAACCCCAACTAATTCAACTTTAAACCCAAATCTGAGATTGCATGGCTGTGAGCGAATATGCATCTGAATTTGCAAGTCAGGTTTCGTGGTCACAGGCAGACGCTTGATTTTAATAGTCTAATTTTTCATCATTAATTTCTCCTTCTCACCAGTAACTACAGGTAAACCAGTCAACACAGTGTCCTGGTGTGTTGAGAAAAGCTTTTCAAAGTTTGACATAGTGACGATTTCTGCCGAGCACTGTATTCTTCCTTGTTCAAACCAATCTTGGTTTTAAGGACTTGAGCTTTAATTTATTTATTTAGCTTTTTAATAAACTCAGTGAATCTGCATTATTGCTCTTGTTTGTGAAGCTGATTTGAAGCAACGGCAAAAAAGTGTTATATAAACACATTTTGATTTGTTGATTGCAGCCAGACCCTATTGTTTTAAGGTGTTTGGAGATTTACCATGTGTAAATATCATTTGATGACCAATTCCAGTATGTAAATACATTTTATTATACCTTAAAATACATATACATGAAGTTACAGGCAAATTTGAATTTCCGTAATTTTACTTATGATTTAATGTAAGCTTGAATCACTCGTCTTCTTAACTTTCAGCATTTGTTTATTTTGTTTAATCGTTTATTTTATTGTTTATCTTAAATATTTGTTTGTTTATTTGCCATTTTCTGAAGTCATGTATTGTCATATTTGTGATGTGTGTTCAATAGTTTGTTTATTGCAAAATTATAGCTATCATTAATTATTGTTAAAAAGTTTGAAGACCGGAGGGAATTTACATTTAATGAAAAAAGTAGTAGCATGCTTATTTACCCATTTTTATTCCTGACCATAACTTTTCATGTCGTATATTTTAATTATAATATAAATATTAATTTTGTTCTTATTTAATGAGTAATGCTTACAAACAATAAGATACTTTTTTACTTTGTTGCCCAAATTTTTTCATTTTTTTACTTTAGAGTATGATTAGAACCATTTGAATAATTTGTTTTGTAATTGGTGCATTTTTCATTATACATTTTTTTGTATTTATTTATCTTTGTGCTGCTAACAATTGAATTAGGTGGTAAAAAGTGAAATAAAGCAATCGTGAGTTTTCTACATCTAAATGTTGTAATTCAGTTGTGCTTTGTGCAGCTCTTTGTAGCCTTTGTCTTCAGAACAATAGCTTCTGAGCGGGCGGGTTTGTGCTGCAGTTCTAGCTGAGCGTCAGTCCAGGTTAACGTCTCCTCGTTGAAGCGCCAGGGGGGTGTAGGGGTGGGGGTATGAGGGCTCAGCTCCTGGAAATGAGAGCGGTTAACTCAAGCATGTTAATCAGGAAAGGCCTGTCTCTTCCATACTAACACTTGGATGACTCTGCAGGCTTTGAAGGACGTGAGTGGGGGTCATTTTTTGGAGGCTTTTGAAACTCACTCACTTATGGTCACTAACCAACAACCTCTGCTCCCCTATATCCAAAATACCCCCAAACATTGCGAACTTGGAATGAGTTGGTTGCTTGCGTAGTCAAATAACAGATTTTGAGTTGTATCAATACTGACATCCTCTCTCTCCCCCTCTCTCTCGCTCTGCTCTCGCCGCAGGCCACTGAGGCTCAGATCCAGAGTGTTGGACAGTCGCCATCGCAGTTGCTCATCGAGCCTCATCCTCCACGCAGCTCCGCCATGCACCTGGTGAGAACAGCGTGTGTGAGAGTGTGTCTGGGAACCACGGTGTGTATGGCATGCGCATTTGTTGTGTTTCTCTTTTCCGCCTGGCAGCAGGGAAGTTATTGTTTCAAACAAAAGCGGTGATGGCTGACCTTGGAACTGTTCTGTTGCACCCAGCACTATAGCCTCATGTCCATATGCCAGTAAGTTCTGATTCTATATAGAATAACATACATATAAAAAATGAGTCAATTAAAAACACAGTGATTGATGATTAGTTTAGTAACTATTCAAACACCACATTTAGTGTCAGTAACCATAGTTAACATTAGCAAAGTGTAGTAAGGTACTATCCAATAACGTCAACTTAATATTCATAGTTATTACTTTTTTTTTTACTAATGTTTGTTATGTTTGAATGTTATGTTTTCCTTAAAAAGTGTTTGGTTTGAGACACACATACACAGGGGTTTTAAAAACAAATTGTATTTTTTTACATTCATTTTTAATATTTATTATCCACAGAAGCATTGTTTTGCTCTCATGAAAACAAACAAAAAAGCCTGGCTGTGTTCAGACCGGTAATTGGTGAAGCCATAAATTGTTGCTAACTCAGATGATTTCAAAAGCGCCTTGATATAAGAATACAATCACGCAAACCGTGCTGGATCATTAATGTGAGTACTTGGGGAGCAGCTTCCAGTAGGCTTTTTCTCTAGGCAAAATTACTTGTTTAACATATTTGATTGTTTTTCTGGTCCTCCAAAACAACACGACATTGACAGAAGAAGCTCCTGGTTGGCTGGTTCAAATCCCGTTATGAATATTCGTCACAAGAAAAATGTATGCTGATGTCACATTCTTTGTTGACGCCACACTGAATCTCACGCAGCTTGGTACTTGGTAAATCCACCGTTGTGGCACAGATCTCATACAGCGGCTAGCCATTGATTTAACACATGACTCACTTGCTAACCATGCAAAAATCGGTCTCGATGTGAATGCCAGTCACAAAGTGATGAGCTGGCAGTCCAGGTTATTCTAATGCTTGACTCAAAAATGTTTTATCAGTTCCACACAAGCTTTAAAGACCATAAATAGGTCGAAGCAGAGCCTCGCTCCATCTTCAAACAGTAAATAGGTCACATCCACCCTGAGAAACTAATGTCCATCCTTGAAAATCCAACATCTGGAAAAATATGCAAAGTTTGCATCTTAAGGTGGATTTCTTCTTCATGGGTCATAGATCATGTGTATCTTGTGTCCAATCAGGAGAACCCACTCTGCCCTGACTATATACTGGGATGATGGAATTTTCAGCTTTTTGTTTATCCAGAATTGAGGGCACAAACTGTGTGACTGATATTTTACATGCGAGACATGAAAGAGCAGATGGAGACATAATAAAAAATATTGTAAATAAAAAGTGGGGATCCTTCGGTATGAAGGAGAAGGCATATAAATATCATCTGATGATGAGAGAAAGTAAAGATTTATGTATTAATGGATCAGTTTCATCACTAGCGGTCCTGTCTCTCGCTATCAGTCCCACGTGCAGATGGAGCCTGACTGAAATATACGTTTTGATGCAACAGTTCATCGAAGGTTTATTTGTTAATAATTTTTCATGTATCATCAACCTTTCAGTACATTTTTACAGTTTTTACTATGAAAGTACCCATTTTATTTTCAACAACGATGACTTCAAAAAGTGTCATAATAAAACACTGCTGACCCTATCACGAAGCATCAATAACACTGAGTTAATATGTGATTATAATCAAACAAAGAAGGCAGAATCAACTTTGATACTTTATTCAACAATGTAATATTTTACCCATAATAATTACCCATTATAAAACATCTTTGTGTTGTTATTATTACGTAGCACCTCAAACTTCAGTAACACTCATAATAAAGCCATGTTAAACCATAGATCTAGTATGTGAATTACAGGAACAATGGAGAATAAAGTACCATTAAAAAAAGCACACTCAGATTAAATATTACAGTATCTTAGCCAACACAAGCAGCTCTGCAGCAGGAGACTCTTGGAGCAGTTGTGTCTAGAAGAAGGTGACACAAAGCCTATTTGGTTGATGAGGACTCTTTAACCCATTATTAGTCCCTTTTGTCCAAATAGTACATGTACTATTGTTTCCTCTGAATTCTGAAAGCTCCTTTTTGGAGTATGTGTCTAAAAGTCAAGGACAGGTAATGTATGCTTTCACACTTTCATGTTAAACAACCTTTTCAAAGCAATCCTTCATACACGACTGGCATGCTTTGAGGGGCATGCAGACCGGTTCTTGTACTTGGTATCAGGGGAACAGTGCTCTCTGCTGGTCATATGAGTCTTCACTGCGGAATCTCATCCCTTCATAGTCCAGCATTTGTCATAAAAAAAATCACGTTTTCTTTTTTTATAGCACTAAGGTGATAATGGGTACGTTTCTATTTCAAAGTAATTATGTACTTCAACATACAAATAAATTTTATTGTCAGCTGAGTTTTAGGTTTTAATATATATAAAATACTATAAAATTTTCTCTCAAATCAGAATGTTGTAAAAATGCATTTACCATTTCTTAACGTTAATTCGTTTATAAAACAAAGGAAACATAAATTATTTTACAAATATATATGAGCTTACTATTTAAATAACAACTATTCTAAAACACAACTATACAAAATGTCATTGCTTGAATTATTGCAAAACTTGAATAGTGTTCATTTGAAATCTAAATTCTGTTGAAACAAGGTTTAAACCATCACAGTGTCAGTTCTCACTTTGGCTATATTCGGACTGCAGGTTTTAATGCTCAATTCCAATTTTTTTGTATGGAATTTTTTGTGTGCGTTCAGATTACACACAACATGAGACTTGTATCAGTCCTGTCTATGAACGCAGGAAATTGCTTTATTTAAGTTCATTTCCAACCGGAGCATCGTAATTTAAACAAAATATCAAGAGGAAAAGGAAAAAAATTTTATTAGTTCTATTACTTTACTTTAACTAACTGATTTCAGATCCGTCTTCAGCCACGATTGTTGTGAAACTTCTTGCCAAGGGCAGAAATGTGACGTCTGTCCCTATACAATACCTGATAAGATTGATGGTGGTGCAGTGGGTAGCACAGTCATCTCACAGCAAGAAGGTTGCTGGTTCGAGCCTCGGCTGGGTCGGTTGGCATTTCTGTGTGGAGTTTGCATGTTCTCCCTGTGATCGCGTGGGTTTTCTCCGGGTGCTCCGGTTTCCCTCACAAGTCCAAAGACATGCGGTATAAGTGAATTGAGTAAGAACGATTGTCCATAGTGTTCAAGTGTGAATGAGTGTGTGTGTGAATGTTTCCCAGCGATGGGTTGTGACTGGAAGGGCATCCGCCGCATAAAACATGTGCCAGAGGAGTCGGTGCTGTGGCGACCCCGAAAGGGAAAAGCCGACATGAAAATGGATGGATGGATTCAGGACCACATAAGAAAGCGATTTGGGTCAGAGTTGAAAAAAAAAATCTGCGTTGAGCTGTTCAGACTGTACTGAAAATATAATGAAAACAAATTTTGGTCTGAACGTAGCCCCTAAATGCATTCCTTTACAGTCCTTTACTCTCCGTATCACCTCCTTAATACCATACACAGACTTTCCTACATTTTACCCCTTTCCACTTTGCTAACATCCTTTCCTCATCGATCTCTCCCTCCCCTCCTTCTTTTCCATCCTTCTCTTTCTTTGCTGTCTCTGTTCACCAGTGTTTCCTTCCGCAGAGCCCACTCATGTTTAAGGATCAGATGCAGCAAGATGTCATCATGGTGCTTAAGTTTCCCTCCAACTCTCCGGTCACTCATGTGGCGGCTAACACTCTTCCTCACCTGACTCTTCCGGCTGTGGTCACGGTCACCTGCAGCCGGCTCTTTGCTGTCAACCGATGGCACAACACTGTGGGTCAGTGGCAGAATTGATATTAGAAGTGATGTGGGGGAATGTGATGTTTATTTAATTTATCCAATTCTGTTTTCACACTGGATTCATGGGATGTTTTAGAAGTCAAAAGGAGAAGCATTGGAGTTTTTTAACCAAGGTGGGAAGACTGAAATGTCTCTCATTAAAATCCCAAAACTGCATTTTATGCATGGGGGGGGGGGGTTCTGAGATATCCAATGAGGAGGATTCACCATATTCGAGTAAACACTTCACTTCATTTACTGTAAGCAGCTTCAAGGCATTGTTTAAATGACCAAAAAAGAACTATTTAAACCATCACAGGATATCATTTATAATTGTAATACTCAATACATTGGTCCCTTGCTATATTGAAGTTCAGTTTTTGCTGCTTTACTGTTCGGCTGATTTTTTTTTATCTAGGGGTCACCAAATCTGGTCACGGAGGCCAAAAACCTACACATTTTTGTTTAAACCATCATGAAACACACATGTTGCACTAATTAAGGCCCTCTCTGATTGTCTGAAGCTTGAGTAGTATGCAAACTAAAGCAGGGTTGCAACTAAAATGTGAATCTGAACTGTATTTGAGGAACCATGTTGTAATTCTATATATATATATATATATATATATATATATATATATATATATATATATATATATATATATATATATATATATATGTATTTGTTGTTGTTGCTCTACGCATTGTGTTCTAAATGTGAAGAGGCTAGAGCTCTCCCCCCAGGACAACATATTTTAAACACAATTAATAATCGTATAAAATGACTTCAGATTTTGAGATTATCGAGCAGGATAGATTATTGGCAGATTGTCTGTGGTTATTTTTAGAATGCAAATTCCTCGATAAATGAGGGACAAGTGTAAATGGATATAATCAAGATCAGACTGATTTTGAGGATTTATGAAGGTTCTGTAGCTTAATTATGTTAGTTTTCTCATTTGAATTATAATTCAACATATTGCCAAAAATGTCCTGTATTAACCCTAACCCTAACCCTGTTTAAATGATCCTGAGCTGCTGCTGCTGCTGCTGCTGCTGAAGTTGAGCAAAGTTGTTGGGAGTTGTTGGGAGTTGTTGATCAAATCAGATGGTAAAATCAACCCTAACCTTAGGTTAACCTTAATTTCTGTTGTTAATGAAAAGACTGAGACTGCTCAACAAAATTCTTTTTGTGTTATCAAGTAAAAGAGAAGTGAATTGACGACAATGTGCATTTCAAACAAGTATGGTGTTCAAACTTCTGATGGGTGGTGTATCAAACATTAGTATAAACAATTCACAGAGAAAGTGTTTTTGCAAATTAAAAATGTTGACCGCATTTGGTCGCAGTCCAAAGAAAATCGACCTGCAGAGAGCTTTAAATTCCACGAATGACCAGTTGGACAGTCCTAAGGAAAAGATTATTAAAGAAAACTTATCCTCTGGAACTGGTTCAAGCCCTTTCGGAAAGTGATAAAGTGAAAAGAATAGAGTTCTGCGGGTTTGTCCTGGAGCAAATGAAAACAGATTACTTGTTCATTCTGAATCTGTTGTTTAGCGATGAAGCTACAATTCAGCATGGTGCACGTTTTCTCTGCCATTACAGCCAATAACAATTTTTTCTTCAAAGGTTCAACTGTAACTGGTCAAACCTACTTTTGTTGCAGAGTTGGCTGTTTTCTCAACTCATATGCTCGAAGAATGGGGCACCACCCTATTGGCATTTATCTGTTCGTGCCTATTTGAACGAAAGGTACCCAAAGCAATGGATCGGCCGCCAGGCAGTTTGTGACAGAACACTTCAACACTGGCCTCCAAGAATCCCTGACCTCATCCCCTGTGATTTTTTTTCCCTATGAAAATAATATGGTGTCCTGACCACCTCTACCAGCAAACACAGAGGAACTAAAAGAAGGAATAACTGCAACTATCCAAACTTTAACACCCGAGATGAGTATGGAACAAGTTCAAGTAGCAGGGTTGATGTCACTCAAGTGTCTGAAGGGGGTTATATTGAGCATCTGTGAACTTGTTTTCTACTGAAGAAAAACTTTAATTGTTAACTCTTCTCATTGACTAATTACGCAAGGTTTCATCATAATATTTTTATTAGATGCATATTTTCAAAGTTGTGCTATCATTTTAAATCACCCTGTATATGAGTTTAAGGCTAGACCTTTTCAGTACTCTATACTTTTAAAAATGAATGTCTAGCTCTAAGATGCATAATCAAAAGGTCATACACATCCACTGATTTCATTTCAAGTTTAGTATTCCTTATAGTTTCAACAATGACACCAACACCCAGTTAAAGTACAACCACATGTTGCCACTATGCCATGTGTGAACAACATTACCCAACTAGTCTTACTTTGGAGCCCCCCTCACCTGTGGGTCAGAGGTCGGGAGCCATGGCGACAAGCTAAATTAGCCAATCATAGCCTGTCCTTTCGCCCCACACCTCCACAGCTGTCACAGCAACACGTTGTGATGTCAGAAGCGAATGTGGCAACCTCACTCTCTCACACCACTAATGGGTGCAGCTGGGGCATGTGGTGCTCGGCCGAAATAATAAGGCCACCACATTGAGCACAAAATGGCGATCTGTGCCTCAGGCCTGCCTCAGGGTTACTATAGCTCTGGCTTGTCTGGCAGAGGAGAAAGAGGGAGGGAATCAATAAACACCATGCAGATCTTGCTGGTGGGTCGGGAGAAAGGCCCCTGTTGTCAGATGGAGGGGCGCAGGAAGTGGACTTGACTGTGGCTGAGGAAGGATACCAATCACCAGATTTTATTATTTAGTTTTCAATGGTTTGGGAAAATTTCAGTGTAAATTTAAAGTTGTAGTTTTTAACTCAGCAAAATACGTTTTGAAAAAATTATTATTGCTCCATAGATAACCAGTTCTTTGTAACATGTTTTTCAGGGTTTAAACATTCTTGAATTGGGTGCTTGAAGTAAGAAAGAAAATATATAAGAAAGAAAAATGATTACAAAAAGTGGGTTGTGCAACATTCTTTATAATAATAATAATATAAAAATAGCTATATATATATATATATATATATATATATATGTAGATAGAAAGATAGAAACCTCTGAGGGCAAATACTTTAAAGATAAATGAGCACAAGTGCTTTTTTGTTACTGTTTTGTGTATGTGTGTACAGGGCTTCGGGGAGCTCCAGGATATTCTCTTGAGCAGGCTCACCACTTACCCATCGAGTTGGACTCGCTTATTGGTGAGTTTCAACTTTTTCTGTTGCCAAGGTGGATTATGTGCCCTAAACTTAAAAAAAATTCAACTGTTCTTTCTGTAGGCACATTGACATGGTAGTTAGGCTGTTCGGCCGCTAACAGCATCATGTTAAATCCCTAAATTATTTTGGAGAATAGCAACTATTTGAGAATAATTACAGAATATCTTTATATGAGCTCATCTGGATGAGGATTTCCTTTATGGGGAAATTCACTAAACTAATGCAAACATTAACAGGTTTTTTTTTTATTTTATATATTTTTTTTTACAGCGAATTAGGTAATTCCATGTAGTTTTCTAATTACAAGATTGAAACTCTAGTTTTAGTTCAACAACCCTTCTTAACTGATGTCAATAAAGCAAAATTGTGACTATTTCCAATAATTAGATGAGGTAAACTTTGTGCAAAAATATATTTTTATTAAGCAGTGGTGGAACGCAGATAGTTATTTAGTTGCACTAATGCAATTGAGTAGCTTGTTTATATACTATTACTTTTAAAGTTATTTTAAAGGGTGTACGGGTAACCAAGTAGATTTGAATCAAAGTACTTCTCACATTTTAAATCACATTAAATGAGTAAAAAAAACATCTATTAAAAAAGCTCTATATTGAAGAAAGGAAAAATTGAAACGTAATTGCTCTAATCCCCCTCACAGTCTTGGATCACTGATTCAGATGCAGTCAACTGTGAAATGCTTCACCTTGCCAGTGCTGTGAAAAGTTACTCAAGTGCAATGAGTGCATTTGTCATGAAATACGTAGATATTTACGTAGAAAATACGTAATACTGTTCCTTGACAACAGTATACTTGCATTTTATGATATTCAAATAGGATGCATTTTGAAACCAGAACTTCTCATTTGCGATTAAAATGCCAGTCAACATATGTATTTCAGCTAACAACTCAGGCACAAACAAGAGGCAAATCACTGACCTGGTGGACCAGAGCATTCAGATCAACACTCAGTGCTTCGTGGTGACTGCGGACAACCGATATATCCTGGCTAGTGGATTCTGGGACAAGAGCTTCCGGGTTTACTCATCCGACACTGGTATGATTGACTGAGAAATGTGTATGTGTGTCTCAATTAAAATTATACTGTATTGCTTTGTTGCATTAAATGGGCCAATAAACCCATTTGATGGAGTTTATTCCATCGTTGAAGTCTTGTAAAATTTGTAAGAGTTTAGTAAGAAATAAGAAACCTTTGCACATTTGTTTCCATTCAAATGGTTGATACCTTGACTAATACAGAATCTGTGTCTTTTAAATGTAACATTTCAGTGTTAAATAAGTAAGCCGCACACTAATGAAAAAAATTGTCCCATTAATTCAAAAACATAACATGATTCTGCAAAATATATGCGCTATAATCTGAACCATTTGCAACACTCATGTGAATCAAAATGCAAAGCAATCTAATTTTATTTGTATTGCGTATTTCAGGCATGTTGACAATTCCAAGTGCTTTACAGAGGAATAAAAGTGAGTCAGAGATGAAAGCAGAAGATACAAGTGCAAAGACAACAAAATAGTTGCCTACTCTAATTTTTTCTAATTGGCAGCCCTACTGTAAACAAGTAAACAGGTCATCCTAATCCTCTAATAATATTTACATGAATAAATAATTGTATTTTTTCTGATGAATAAAAGGAATTGCTTGATGTACTAATGATATGCTATTAACCATGATCACAAAGCCAAGCCTACTTCCTTTTTAAATTTTACTTTTTATACTCCAGATATCAGTAGGTGGAGCAGGTACCCACAGACTCATATGAATGAGTTGATAAAAAAAGACATGTCATGAATTGTTTGACAACATCCAAAATGGGACAGAACTGATCCATCTCAGCTCATGAAACCAACTAAAAGCATATGTCCTTATTTTAAGGGTTTTTTATATTTTTTATTGGCACAAAGTTTAAAAGATGTACAAGATTTCTGATTGTAAGAATTTTTTCTGCTTGTAGGAAAGCTGACTCAGATTGTGTTTGGTCACTGGGATGTGGTCACGTGTCTGGCACGCTCTGAGTCCTACATTGGCGGCGACTGTTACATCGTTTCTGGATCCAGAGATGCAACTCTACTGCTCTGGTACTGGAGCGGCCGACATCATATTATAGGAGACAACCCTGGCAACAGTGAGTGATCCCCAGGAGAAGAAAATAGATGGTCAACTGTTACTTTGCCTCGTGATAATCACATCACATCCTGTCATTCGTCCTCAGAACACATGTTTATTTTTGAGTTCCTTTCACTTACTCACATAGTCCTGTTATTTGAATTTGATTCATTGAGATTTTAGTCCTCTAATGTTTCATTTACACTGAAAACAGAATAGCAGAAAATCTACTAGTCTCGCTCTGAGACGACCGCAAAACCTCCTGTTGATCTGCTACCAAACATCTGCCAGCCCGTTCACCTAAACTGGCAGTGTGTGGAGGAGGAGCTTCAATGTCTGTTTTTCTCTCTTTCAAATAAGCTTCCCCCATTGACTGCATATAACATGAACTGAGTGTTTGTGACTTCAGCCATAAGATTCTGGTAAAGGCAAATGATGCTCAGAGTGGGTGTAGCCAGTGCTCGAAAACACGTCCTCAGAGGAGGGACATGGTCGTAGGAAAATGTCTGATTGGCCGAATATTTAATTTAAAATTAATTTTAAACAAAAAAAAAAAAAATCATTCACTCGCCTTAGAGTGTTCATGAAGATTAAAACTAGTGATCTGAATCAACAATCCTAATGGAGCCAGCAGTGGAAACATGTTTTTTTTTTCAGCCCCAAATTTGGCCAGTTTAACATTGAAGTGAATGAGAACTTGCTCTTTTATGGAGTCAGCCTCAAACGGCCGCTCGGGCAAACTGCACTTCAGTTACTTCCTATCATGTATCAAGCGGGAAAGGATGAAGTTGACTCTTGGTTCAGAAAACTTTAAAACTAGCAGGTTCTCCCCTTAACAGACTCTCCTCCGAGCAGGATCTGTTTGCTGGGAAACAGCTGCAGATGTCTACACACTGTGACTTTAAGTTTCTCCACATTATTTGTTGAGACCTCCCTTCAGAAACTTGTCATTAGTCTAGAGCAAGCTGATTAGTTTCAACCTCTGAACGCAGTCTTGCCAGAATAAGCAGCTTTCTGCCCATTTGGGCTTTTTCTGGTTATGTTGGGCTGGGAGAATTTGCATTGAGCAGATCATCCTCAGCTGGTTGTTGAAAGAAAATAGCAACTTTTATCTTTGTCTTCATATACAAATTGGTTTAAATCTGGTTTTTATAATAAGTTAGAGATTACTGGTCAGTTTAGTTAAACTCTTTCTTCATTCTAATAAACTTTACAATTCTACAGTGCTATCTCTACATCATAGAATTATCCAATAGGAATCCCTATCAAAGTCTTAACTCACAGGCCTTTGTGAAGCTGCTTTGAAGCAACGGCTCAAAAGTGCAAAAATATTAAAAGAGACTTATTGAAATCTCATTGGTGATACTAAGAGTTGCTAAAACATTTTTATTTAAATGTAAAACCAAACTAATTATTTTGAATTTAATGAGGTTTAACAATTATGAACACATTTTATAACGGATAAGCATCATTTCTAGATACAATAAAGGTCCTGATAAAGACAGATATTAAGTAATAAGTAATAATTAAAGACATATTTCATATCATTTAAATGTTAGCTTTTAATGTTAGAATATACCTTATTGTACATAATGATATACCATTATGTCAATGTACACTTGAAAAATGATTGTGAAGACAGCTGATATTTCATATTTTGTATGCTGTGAACAGCAGATGTGAAAAACTTGACCATTATCAATGCTTTGGTAGATTAGTGTCTTTGCAAAGAACATGAGGCATTAATATTAGATGAAAAACACATCTCATAGACAAACTAATGGTATTATTAAATCATTGTTATTATGATTAAGGGTAATTATTATTCAAAACTTAAAAAAGCTGTTAATTCACAGCTAATGATTGTAATAGGACCCTTCATTGTTCCAACATGATGTGCTTATGTGTTTCCTGGAAGCTGGTTTTTTTTCTGTGTAACCTGAACCCAAAACACTTTTAATAAGAAAACAAGTGAGCAGGTCTGTGCTTGCTCTCTTGGTGGTTTGCACTTGAATGGGTGTTTATTAGTCAGATTGTCGTTGTTTTCTGCTTTGATGAGCTCTGGTTTTAGGAGATCATGTTCTCTAATTAACTTCAGTGATGCTCAGACAGTTCATTAAGGATTTCAGCTCCACCGCCTTCAATTAGTGAAGCGCACCACCGACCCTTCCCCCATTCTATCTTCAAAATCCCAGGATACTCACTCTCAAGCACCAGTCCTGTACACTGTACTAATTGACTTCACAAAACTCTATAAAACAATAGATAAAATAAAATAAAATAGGAGCCAGGAATCATTTTATTGATTTTAACTTGAATGGCCATATGAAATTAGTTTTGTTGGGGAAACACAATAATGCAGTAAATTCACTGAGCAGGAGCATAGGTTCGAGCATAACAAGAAGCCTTTCAATGATTTGATGGACTCTGTAATCCTATCTGTGTTCAATTGTATTGAAGAGTCAGAATGGTAGTTTTTTTCTTTATTGTTCTATTATCAACTCTATGAGTAGGTTTGTTTGAAAATATTATTTAATGTACTGCAGTTGTTCATTAATGAACAATCTTGTTATTTTTAACAGTTATTTAAAACATGTAGGGTCATATTTATCTTAAAATAGATGATCATGTTGAACTGTATTCCTATTTCAAATTTTCTTCCACAAGCTAAAGCTTTCTTCACATTCAAGCATGTAAAACGGCTACAAAACATTGTCTTTAAACATATGAGCAACTGCCCTCCTGTGGTGAGCTTCAGAATTGTTCTCTTTTATTCTTCATTTTCTGTCATTCAATGTTTTTATATTCAACAGATTTATTTAATTATTTTACCTGCATTTATTTTTAATTAAAAATTGGTTTTTTTTTAATAGAATTAAATCGTGTTTGCATAGGTTGAGAGATCATGGTAAAGAGTAGCTGTGTTGTAATACCTAGCATAGAAAAAAATATTTCTTGGTATTTCTTGAAAAAGAATATTTCTTCAATTTATTCTGCGAACCAGCAGAGCCAAGGAATTGGTATTTGAAAATGTACTCTCTGTTTAAACAAAACTGTTTTAAATAAAAAATAATCTGAGATATATTAAGTAAATATGAATTAAATGTATTCATGCTGTTGTTAAATTTAAAATGTTTAAGTCAAGAGAGCATTGAAAGTATTTATGACTATAGAGATTATGACTATATAATAGTTAGTGCTACAAATATTGTTGTTTTCAAATGCAGATAAAACCTTTTTGAATTTTAAATGAAAAGTCAAAACATATTAATAACAGTAAAACTACAACACATAATGTAATTAAGACGTCAAAAAATGTTGGTCAAAATGTCAGATAGAACTCTATAATTACAGCAGGATTATATAATATTGTACAATATTTTAACTAAAATACGGGTTAGACTTAGGAATTAAATTTATCCACGTTGTTATTAATTTCTAAATATTTTAACCCAAAAGAGCATTGAATGCAGTTATGTTTTACAGTAAAAAAACCTCTTTGTTTAATAGTGCAACACATTTTTACAACAAATGAATGTATTTATGTATTATTAAGAGCGAGACAGTGGCGCAGTGGGTAACACGGTTGTCTCACAGCAAGAAGGTCGCTGGTTCGAGTCTCGGCTGGGGCAGGTGGCATTTCTGTGTGGAGTTTGCATGTTCTCCCCGTGATCGCGTGGGTTTTCTCCGGGTGCTCCGGTTTCCTCACAAGTCCACTTGTACAATGCGGTATAAGTGAATTGAGTAAGAATGATTGCCCTGGAAGGGCATCCTCCGTGTAAAACATATGCCAGAGAGTTGGCGGTTCATTCCGCTGTGGTGACCCCGAAAGGGGTATATTATATTATTAATATAATAATTTTCCACTCACCACATGTATGCATCTTCTTTCTATAACGCTTGGTTAGTTTCAGTGGTGTCAGGGTAAGTAGGCCAAGAGAGGAATGCGGACCACAATTGCATGACAGTTATTCAGTAAAATAATATTTTACTAAATGAACAAATTACAACCCAAAGAACAGTAGGACGAACAAAGCAAAACACACAAGGGGGAACACAAATACAAAGCTAAAACCAAAGAACTGGAGAAAACAAAATAATAGACACAGAAAACTCTAACGAGGACGGCAGGGACACATAGGAAAACAACCAAAGAGTGTGTGCACCAGGCATAGACAAAATAAATTAATGGCCACCATCAGTCACATGATCTGAACCACATGACTAGAGGTGGCAAATAAAAAAGGAAAATACAATAAACAAAGTGCTATGAACTAGAAATAATGTAAAAGGAAAACTGAGGGAACACTTCAGACTGATGATGATCCGTCACCTAAAGACAAGAATTTACAATACTTGACAGATCATGACAAGTGGGATCAACACAAAAAAATGATTCTTGTTAAGATTTCGGAATAAAATCTTTCATTTTACCAACCCATTGTTACATTGATAAGTTTACATTGGTTTTGCCTAGTTCTGAATTACTCCAGCATTTGGTGAAAACACCAAACATTTTAAAAGGAACATTTTCTTTACAAACATTTTTGATGTAATCCTAATGAATTATCGTTTGTGCACACACACACGCACACGCATGCACACACACACACACACGCACACACACACTCACACACAACAAACAGAAAGCTTGTTTTATAAACGCAAAATAGGTATTTGATACCTCTGGTGTTTTGGTCAGGAACCCCAGTCCCCATTTCAATCCTTTAAGTGCAGGTCGGCTGATAAAAGAATCAAATGATTAAAGTTATCATTATTTAGCATGCTTTAGCCATGAGTTATGCTTAGTTCCTTAGTTTAAGACAATAAAACTGGTCAACTTTTTTTTTCCTTTTGAATACGTTTTGTCTCATTCTGTGATTATTTGTTTTATATTGTAGTAACCTATGTCTCAGTTTGAGGCACGAGTTGCATTGTGGGTAATTTGGGGTTATCATTATTGAGTTGTGTGTTGTTTATCCTGCCCTTCGCCATGTACAAGTCATATGCATGTGAGCATAAAAAAGGTCTGTGAATAAACATCTTAGTGTTGTCTTCGACCTGATAGAGTTTGAACCACCTAAACTATAACGTCACTTTTTTGTACAAATGATCAAATATTCTCGAGTGAACATGACTTGTTCTACAGTGTGCTATGATGAAATCGTACTCTCAGAAATAAAAAAAAGCATCAGGAAGTCAAACCCTGCCTCACCAAAGCTTTCCCTGCAATGAAACTTTCTTTCTTCCCCTCTCACCAGAGAGTCCGGAGAGGAGCTTGAATGAATATTCAGGAGATGCTCCCCTTCTGTTCTTGACAGTCAGTAGAAATTGATTTCCCAGCAAGCTGGAGTGTGTCTCAAATGCACAGTGATTAAAACCCTGTCCGGCTCAATCAAGGCCCCGGTGCTTCTGGAGCCCAGCAGCCCATCTGCAATCGACACGTCGCAATTGTGTTTCTGTCCCATCGGGGTTCAGCGCCGCTCTCGACTGCTGCCTGATCCAATCTTTTGTGCTGAACGCCTTTCAGGATGTCCCCGGAGATCCAGTGGTGACCCGCGTCCCATTCAGATTGCTCCGAGCGGGGCTTCAGCTGTCAGACAGGCCCCTGTGGGGAATGATCCAGGACTCTGTAACCTTTACCAGCTCGGCCTACTTTTAGAAAACATCTGTATCCTGAACAGTCACTCGATTGATTCCAAGAGAGTCATTTAATGATGTTGAAGGAAGGCTGAATCTGCATGTTAATGATCTGTTTGCTATTCAAAATTGAAAGCTTTTAATAGATTTGATGTGTTTGTTGTCTAATTTTTCCATATCTTTCACTGTTCTTTCCATCATCCCTTTTGCTGCAATACTCTAAAGCTATGTTATATAGTTAATGATAAACCTTTGAATATATCGCACTTTTGGAATTGTTGATTTGTATCTGCATTCGGAGATTTCATGTAGCAAATGCAAATAAATCTTTTTGGGGTTTTTTTATACTAATTTCAAAACATATAAAAACTGCAAGTGTCTGAATAAATATTTGAATAACTGAATTTTTACCAAAATGTGAGATTAAATTCATAAGGGATGATATAATATTTTAAGCTTAAATCACATAAAATAGGTCGATCCATGTTTCGAATACAAGATAAAGTGCACATCATCGTTGTACTCTCAGATCAAGATTTGTTGCTTATTTAGTTATTAATTAAATTAATTGAAGGGCTGGTAATGAAGCAACACTGGCAGCAAATAACATTTGTACCCAGTTTTAGCCCAAAGGGAGAATTTTCGCAAGAAGAAGCCTCTGAGCCTTAATAGGATTAAGTGACTAAAGAAGATTTAGTTTTTGTGTAATTCTCTAAAGGGACACCAATTATTATCTCTAGACATTTAAAGAAAAATCAGAATCATTGTTTCATCCGAGCAAAGAAATATACGGTGCTTGTGTCGTCAGCCAATGACTGATCACATAGATATGATGTCATGTCACACATGAGTAGTGAAGTAGTGTGGTGCAAGATGATGTTTTTTTATATAAAAATGAACACACTTGTTTGACATGCTTTACATAGTGAGAGTCAATTGTAGATATTTAAGCAGTGGCATCCACTTACATTGAAATATTTTTCCTTTCTAAAGCAATTATAACACTTATATATAACTAGCTGAATTAATCATTAACTGCAGTAAGATTACATGTTAATAAATAATTTATTCTCCCACTCAGTAACTGTTACAAAATATCTTAATAATAATGTCTAAGAATGTGCTTCATAATAGTTTCATAATTATTTATTAACATGTTCAAAATTTCATGAATTGTTTAACCTTTATAACTAACTGGTTTTTAAATAGTGAAAAGTTTAATTTATGAGTGATTCACTGATCCTCCCAAAAGCATGAAATTAATGTTATTAAGAATATTATATGGGCACTTATAAACAGGTGTAAAGCTTTAAATTAATATTTATAAACTGCTTACAGATTTGTATTAACAAACACAAATTTGTATTAGCATAGCATAAACAACAATTTTATCAATAAAAAATATTCTACTTCATAGCCTTATGTTAATTGCTTGTTAGTCGTGTTGCACTTTACTGTATTTATGTTGTTTGTATTGTACTTATGATGTTTGCACTGACGGCTCCATTCTGATTCTGAAACAATGCTTTATAAATGATTTATGAACTATTTGCTAGTGTAGTGTGTAGGTATTATGAAGTTCTACCATGTTATTTATATATGATGTTTTAAAATATTACATTATAAAAGTATTTGGGTTATAGGTTTACATATTATATATTTTTTTAAGGTTGCCCGCAGTAGATGTGGACCATAGTGGTTTAGTGATTCTCTTTCTGGTGCTGCGTTTCAGGTGATTACCCAGCACCACGTGCTGTCCTCACAGGTCACGACTATGAGGTGGTGTGTGTATCAGTGTGTGCTGAGCTGGGGATCATAATCAGTGGTGCAAAAGGTGAGGTGCATCCTTAAATCTGGTTTGAGTGTGTTAATGTGGGGGTGGGGGGGGGGTTCCTGGAAAAATTAAGTTTGCGTGTGTACACTTTTTAAAGGTTGTTTGACACCGAACATGTTTAATAATAATGATGATGAAGGGTCATGGACAATTTGTCTTTATACAATAATACAGTTCCAATGGTATGCTGGTATGCCTATATGTGTTTGGCTATAGATATTGTTATCGATTGTTTTAAAGAAAATGTTATTTAACGTTTATGCTTTTTAACCCATATTTAGAAGTTTAGGTTGAGATAGGACTACAGATTCATACTCCAGCACTGCTCTCTGATTGGTACAGTGGCCGAGAGGCACAATTCGCATTCAAAACATTTATATTTTTATAGTGTAAATCACTTTTACAAGTTACATCACAAATGTATAAGTTACAAACACGTTCATATTTCAGAAAACAAATGTGCATGTTATTAAACAAATTATAAAACAAATCCAGCAGTTTACATTTAATAGACATTTTTTGTTTATCATCTAAACAATTGATTATTAACCGAAAACTTGTACGTAGTGATAAACTTTGTATTTCACTATAAAAAAAACATCACAACTATTCTATTCATCACAAAAGATAAATTTTTTTAGGGTTCAGATTGATGAGCTCAGTGTTATAATTTAACTCTATTTAGAGTAGGACCAAATAGACTCAGAGCAGTGTCAATTTAACACTGTAGATTTTACTGTGTACTTAAATTCAGAAAATCTACTAAAATGCTGATTATAAGCATGCATGAAACAGTCACAAGGTGAACAAGCATTTACAGTTACGTTCGGCATCAATATTAACCTAATTAGTTCCTCACTCGCTTTTAGTTTGATGTGTGTCCTGCATGTCTGTCTATGGTGGTAATGAAATCTCTGCCATGTAACTCAGATCACATGTTTGTTTTGTGCATCAGAGGGGCCTTGTCTGGTGCACACAATCACCGGGGACCTGCTGCGAGCTCTGGAGGGCCCTGACGGCTGCGTGTCTCCCCGGCTCATGTGTGTGTCCAGCGAGGGCCACTGCATCATCTATTACGACCGGGGACAGTTCTGCAACTTCAGCATCAACGGCAAACTTCTGGCACACATGGAGATCAGCGACTCCACACGGGTGTGTCCTTCTCTCCTACAAACACACAGATATCTAAAGCAGTGAGCCAGTTGTTGATGAGGAGAACCTGAAAGTTGGTTGAAGAAAGTGTGTGTGTGAGTCGATAACTGTTTAAGATGATCTGGATCTTCTACTGTAACATGATGATTGAGAGCTGGGAATGAACTGTTTTTGTTTGATTTGTGCATGGCCTCAGGCTCTGCTGCTGAGCAGTGATGGACAGAACCTAGTGACTGGAGGAGCGAACGGAGTGGTGCAGGTATGGCAGGCTTGCGACTTCAAGCAGCTCTATGTCTACCCCGGCTGTGATGCAGCTGTCCGGGCCATGGACCTGTCACATGACCAGAGGTATTCCCACACTGTTTGAAGGATTACCAGCTAGTGGAATGTCATGTATGATCATATGATGAAGCTCAGATAATTATATATTAAGTTATTGTCTAATTAGAGTAAAAACATTTTAAAATAACATGTTTTAAAAAATAATTAATCTTGCATTTATGCGAAATTATGACATTTTTGTGGGGTCATATTTTTAATATCCCTTTGATTCATTGACTGTATAGATCATGGGCGTAGCATGCGTGGCGTCTCGTGTGATTGGTGAAGCAGGCTATAAATGGGCGTAGTCAGACTTTGTCATCATGGAAGTGCATCACTTACTGGTACCAAAAATTGATATACATATGTGGGGAAATGGCACAGAGAAGGCATCTGATTGGATGAATGTTTACATTTTATACATCCTAAACAATAGAATTTTAAAATAATTCACCTCGATCTGAATAAATAATATTGCAGAACCAGGGGTGTAATCATGTTTCAAATGTTGGGATTTTTAACATTGGCGTGAAGGAGAACCTGCTAAATTCTCGGTCGAGGTATTTCAGTTCCACAGTAAGATATTTCAAATATATTCAATTAATCATGATCTAATCTCAGATATTTTTTGAAAGCCAATTTAATTAATCTGTTAAGTAACACCTGTAAAATTAATTCATTAATTAGGCACATTTGAATTATTTTGAGGAACAAAATAACTAGAATCAAGACAAACTGTTGTTCTTACAGCCAGAAATGAAAGAGTTAAAGATGACAGCTGATCTTTTGTGTTTTAGGACGCTGGTCACAGGCATGGCGTCTGGAAGCATTGTTGCTTTCAACATTGATTTTAATCGCTGGCACTTTGAGCATCAGAACAGATACTGAGAGAGAGAAACTCTCGAATGTGCAGCCCCAGATGAGAACGAGCAGTTACAGGAAGTGATGTAGCAACAGGGAAGAAAGAAGACTCTGGAATTTCAACTGTGTGTGTTTCTAAGAGTCATTTTGAGAACAATAAATTAATGTGAGGACAGTTTGCAGCCACAGATTAGTGATTCTTATCTATGCTCTCATCAGATGCTCACAAACACAGGATTTTATTTTCTACTGCTGTGCAGAGTTATAAACTCTACATCTGTCTCTGCGTGTCTTTTTGGAAGAAATTATTGTGTCCTAGATGCGTAAATGCTGCATCTAGTCGATGAGGCTGCTTTTTAACTGTTCTGCAACGGAATGATGTTTGTCTTGTGTTCCTGCATTCGACAACAAATGCTTTTTGATATTATTAAAAAGAGAATTTAGATGTGGCGTCTTGTAATGTTTGTCTGCCAAACGAATGGTTTTGTCTGTTATGGATGTTTTATTTCTTGTTGATGTCTTGTATGCAACAATGTTTTTCATCAGAAGTCAAGGAGCTGGAGCATTCACTTGGGAAATCTTCTTGGCTTTTTTGTTGTTTGTTTTTAGTTTTTTCCATAACGGTTGGAAGTAATGTTCATTTATTCCTGTCTTAAAAGATCTACTGGCATCAAGAATTTCAGAATTGCACTTTTCAAGAAAACAAGTTATTGGAAGCAATACATTATGTTTAATGAATGTGCTTTCTCTTACATGATGTAAATTATGCTATAAAGTACATATTTTTATTTAGTGCAAATATGTGAAATATTCTGATGCAAGAAAACACTTTCTTCTTGGTCGCACAATTAATAATTATGTTGTCATAGCCATTTTGTAAAGGCATTTATGTTTGATAGAGCTCAAATCATCGTACAGTGTAATATTCTGTAGATGAAAACATGCAAAAGATTATTTATTGAATGTAAAATAGTTCCAATACATTGCTATCAGTTGTGCAGGTGAGATAATTCTTTTGTTTTTAAGATGTTTTTAAACTGTTCCGTATGTCCTTGTGTGTTCTTGTGATGAGAGGAATGTGTTTGTTGATTGATTTTACTTATATTAAAATGATTCAGACAAACTCCGCTGGCTGGTTTGTGTTGATTATGACTGGGTTCTGCTATTAAAATGTCCAAAAAAGTCATTAATCAATCAGTGCAATTTAACTTTTTAAGTTTATTTTGATTCTAATTCTTCCTTAAAGCAAGAAGGAAACTTTAGTTTCAAGACGGAGCAGTTCAAGAAGAGGGTTGAGTCTGACAATAACTTTTTGTGCAATTTTGTTTAAGGCAGATGTGTTTTGCAGCGTTGAAAAAGGTTTAAGAGAGAAATGTATTTATATGTGTTACCTTACTTTATTTGTATTTTTGTGGCCAAAATTGGTACTGCAACCAAAAGATAGTGAAATGCTTTCTTTAAAAGTAATGAACAAAGTTAGCTGTAATGTTATCAAGAATAAAAATGTATCTTCATAATCTTCTCTTCCACCCGTCATCTAAAGCATGACTTTTTTTTTTGTGAAGACTGTGAAGTGCTGCAGCCCTCTAAGAGTGGCGTATATATAATATATGTAATATTCAAAACAGTTCATACCTCTGCTGATTGGAGAAATTAACATTTTTAAATGGACATATTCTGTTTATGCTGTACCAATACTAATATTAGTACTCAACTGAAAATGATTGTTTTTGTTTTCTATTTTATGAATAGAAAGTATCCAATTTAATCATCAACTTGTGTGAAGGTCGCTATGATATTTTATTATATAGATATTATTATGAATTTGTATTACATATTATTTATTATTATGTAAAAATAGAATGTATAGTTAAACAACTAGCTAGCACGTGAGTAAAAGGTGTGTACATTTGCCATGCAGGTTTCAGTGCATTCCGCTCTCTAATCCACTGGGAATCAGACTATATGAGAATGACGACAGACTCCAGAGCTGATTTTATGGGTTTATTTTGATGAGCGTGTGCATTGACAAAAGTCGATTAATGCAGTTGTGCTGAACAGTCAACAATAATCACACCAAAAGCACCAATCTTTAGATTTTTGTGCTCAAAAACAGAACTACCAGAAAGAGCTGCAGTCCCATCACTTCTATTTCTAAAAAAGCAGAACACGAGAAGCTAACGAAAGAAATCTACTCTTACACTGAAATGTACAATCCAACAAAGTTTAAATGTAAAAAGCTCATACAAAAGGTACAAATCACATTCAAGATATTGCAAAACTTGGGTTATGGGTGTGTAACATTACTCCCGACTAAACACTAGAGGGCAGGAGAGTTACTACTGTAACTCAAAGGGAGATGTGACTGAAACAAAATACGAGAAGGGAGCATGAATGCTCAATGTTTCAAAACACCGTCTTATTTATAAACACACTAAACAGATCCATGTCCTGTCACACTGCAGGTAAATTAAGTGCACATAAATGGTGTAAAAATTAAATTTCTGCCATTTTTCTTATAAAATGTTCAGTTTGTCCTTTTACAGCTGAATAGCTTTAAAACAAAATGACTTACAGATATACTACTAACTATCCACTACAATGCAGGCCTTTGTTAATGTTATATAAATAATAATACAAAAATGTGAAATAAGTAAAAAAAAAAAAACATTTCAAATACACTTTCTCTGTAAGTCATCTTAATGTCAAAATGTAGCACATGAACTAAAAGGAAATTTCCATTTTTTTATTGTAAGTGTGTTCGAAAAACAACATTTTATCATTTTAAGTTTGATGTTTGCGCACACTTTTGTGACTTTCAGGAGCTGATTCTGTTCTGGATCTGATCAGGCAATACTTGTATTAGTTTGTACTTGCTTCATTAATGTGTGTAAGTGATGAAATTGCGATTTAAACTCTTTTTCTCAACAGATACAGCTGTGCTCAGGAGGCTGACTACAGACTCGTGGTCAGACTATGAAACCAGCTCCTTTCACATGAAGGTGATCTCATACGACCGGAAGTTCCAGCCTACGAGGTGAAATTTCTTATTTCACTCCAGCGAAAGTTCGGCTGAATTTAATGCTACGTCCTAATCCGCGCACTATTCGCACTTATATGGGTGCATAATGAGAATTAGATCCCAATAATTAATGTCCCAAACCATAGTGTACATAAAAAAAACAAAAAAGAGTGTCCGAGCAGTGTCCCAAATGCGTACTTTTTTCGGTTATTTCTGAAATGCAGATTATTATTAATGAAGTACATTTTTTATTTAATTTGTTTAATTTATGTTTTATTTTATTTTAATTTCATATTACCCACATTTTCTAAGTCCTCGCATACGTGAATGATGGCGTGTAACGATCACATGCAAAACTACTTCGGTTACGTGATGTTTTAGTGCATCCTAGATCGTGCACACTCTCATCTCACACACAAAAGTATGTACATTTTTTTTCTGAAAATGAGTATCTACTTGAAGGGTGCAGTGCATAATGTTCGGATAAGGACGCAGTATTAATTTAACCTGCAATAGCGCATCACGTGACGCGACTGCTGAGCACAGGTTGGAGAGGTCAGAGAATGTGTTTACTGAAATCTTGTTTTAAAGCTAGAATTTATTTGTTAGGGCTTCAGTGTTTGTTAGAGTGAAACCAGTATATTTAGAGCTTGATATATTTTTAAAATTTGTCAACTGCTGGTCTATGCTACCGCACACCCATACAATGGCATTCAGATCTCTCAAATGCAATGTGACCGAGGCTTCATCATAAAATCGGGAAATTTGAGTATTGAAAATGGTTTTTATAGCTAATTAGACCACCAATCACTTTCTCAGTAAGCAGCCTAGCCCTGGGGGAACTACATGCTTGATCATGATTTCTGCCCTGCCCGGTAAGGAGTGGCTCTACAAACGGACAGTTATGCAGTAAGTACATTGTCTACAGTTGAATCTTATATTCAGATTGCAGTTCTTAGATTTTTTTTTTGTGAAATTATACATTTTTATAAGTTCATTCACATTAGAAATAACATGTGTCTGCTATCCATCTTCTGTGTGAACAAAATGTGAAGCCCAGAAGAGGAAACTACATTCCCCAGAATGCACTGCTAACATACAGAAACACTGTTCTCGTGCACGCTTGAAGGTTTTTGGGTGTAAATACCTGATCAGAGCCAACTTCAAAGTCTCTGCTCTTCCAATTGATGTTTGTGCTAGGCTTAGAGGTTATTCATGTATTAAAATTCAAATTATGTTTTTGTGAATAAACCCAAAAACCTATCTTTGACAATTTATAAATGTTGCTGAAACACAGAGTTGCTCTTATCCAGAAAAGTCCTGCAAGTCCTTTAAAATTATTTGTGTTTGGACAAAGCAGGTGTGCTATGTGGTCGGGATCATGTCACGACAATGTATATGTCATTATTCCTCCCTTTCAGGCTATTCTACATTCTTATGATATTGTCAACTGGATTTATTAAAATAATTTAAAAACACAAAAAAAAAAATCTATAGTATATTAAAGGTTTAGCACCAATCATGCAACTTTAATGAGAAAGTGGAACAAACTATCTCCATGAGAGGAGAATGGAAGAAAGGTATTTAAAACCTAGCTAGCGCTAGCATTACAGAGCCCTTCCATCCTGGTACAGCACAAGTCACCTCCAGGTTAACGTTTTTGTTTCTGGGTTTGATTTACTTGTACTTTCCACATTTCCAGGACGTTTGTCTGGGTTAAAATGGAGATGTGGGTGAGCGGACGGTATCGGCGGAGTTGGGGGAAATGTCCTCCGACTCAGAAGTGAAGTCTGCTGGAGAGAGGCTCAGCCCGGCAGGGACCCGGGGGATGCTGGGGACAGCGGGGGCTTTCACATCCTGGTGGCCTCTTCGTCTGAAAACCTGTTTCTCTTTATCAAGAGGGGTGCTCTGTGAAGGACGAGTGCAGAGAACCAGAGATGAGCGCTGGAAATGGTTCACACATGCATTCACCTGATTACTGTGCTCACTAAACATTCTACATGGACAATACGCTGCAGGTTTCAGGCTTTCAATTTACTTGAATACGAATGATATGAGTTTTATAACTTTTTATAATGAATTTCATATTTTAAGACTTTTTAAGAATCAAATTTAAAGTTGAGGGTTTAAAGTATGAGTATTTTCTCAATCTCTGGCAACCCAAAAAAAAAAAAATTTAAATAGTTTAACATGTCTGAAGAATATGTCTATTTTTTATTTTTATTTTTGAGCGTTCATGAGTATTCAATGGCGTTTTCTTAAACTCAGGCAACCCTAACCTTCAGCTTTATGATTTTGAGTCAATATGAATCTTTTCGCAAACTATGGCAACCCTATTTGCACATTTATACACATTTTCTCAGACTATGGCAACTCTAACATTCATTTTCACATATTCTTAGCATTTCTTTTCTTAATCTTTGGCAACCCTAAGCAAAAAAACACACACACTCACACACAGACATTCGATGAGCTTTACATGGGCAACAAAAAAATGAAACCTGTAAATATTTTATTTAAACTTAATATTTTAATATTTTTTAAGCATTGACTTTCATATAGTCTTCATTTTGATTCAGCATCAATTTCCTGTCAAAAAATAAAAGAAAAAATTGGACAACCTGTAGATTTAAAACTCTGCAAAACAAAACTGTAAATGGTAAATCCTATGTGTGTTGACTTGATTCGCTCATTAGAAAGAACAAATGTTTGTCACTGACACACAAAATTGAAGTATCAACGCTTTAATGGTCATTTGAGTTAACTTATTTTTGATCGTTTAATCAATTGTACTAATGCCCTCAATTGATTTTATTCTTACATATTTTTACTTCTAAAGGTACACGCTGAACATGTGTAATTTAAAGTAGTCATTACCTGGGTTAAATCACACCCATAAATCAACACCTCATATTCCATTTCACCTTTACAATGATTTTTTTATATATATATTTTATATATATTCACTTTATTTAGCTGCAAAATATAGATTGACAGGATGATTTTAGATAAAATATTATTGAATTTACGGGAGAGATCTCAGTACAGTTTCAGTTGGGTTTTTTTCTTGCAAATGCCGAAATCTTGCAAAATCATAGTTCAAACAAAGTAACGTCCTACTCCTAGTCCTCATTTTGCTGACTTGAAGGGGATAAAAACTAAAAAGGTTTTACTCATAAGCTGAAAGAATTTAGTACTTATATAAAGGCTAAATGTCAAGTATTCAGTGAGTTTGTAAATGTGAGTGAGTTATATGGCTCCTGCATATATTTAGCTGCTTACTTATGATTTCTATCCACTCCATTATAAACACAGATTTGGTGACCGTAGATTATTTGGCAAAAACAACTTATTGAAACAGCATTGGTGATCTTTAGGAGATAATTCGCTTGCATAGCTTGACAAGCCGCTGCTTCAAACATCTCTGGTGGCAAAGGACGTGCACATTCACTGCAACCAAATTCTACGCACAGATTTTTAAAGAATGTTAAAAACCTAACAACAAAAACATAATTGTCACTCATAAACTTATCTCTATTTATGAATATGTTCAAATCCAGAATGTAAATAATGGCAAACACAAAATAATGCAAGATAATGATCTGATACATTTTGAACAGTGAAAACTACAAAATAAATGTATTTGTTCCAAAAGTCATCTTTATTATTATTTTTTTTTTCCATTCTGGAATTTGATCTGGAAAAAAGGAAAAAATCAGAGACAAGAAATATAAAAATACATTGTGCTTTTGCTGAACAATGAAAATATGCTCAGAAGTTGTAGCTTTAGTTTGGAGTTCTTTAGGGGTTACAACAGAGCAAGTCTTTGGGTTTAGTTCTTCATTTTGGAGTGTTTTAAGCATAAAAAGCGTGAGTCTGGAAGATTCCTGAGACTGATATCTTGATAATTTTCTGGTCTCTAAAACTAGCTTTTTATTGCTCTGTAATAAAAGGAAAGTTTTCTAGCCCTGAAGAAACTTTTTGCGGTTTCTACTCTGGTCAAAACTTTAAGGTAAAAAAAGTGTTTTCAGGGGCTTAAAGCCTCTTGGATTTCAGTTAATTGTGAAAATGTAGAGCATTTATAAAAAACATCTCGCAAATTATTTATTTGTTTACTTTTATATTACAAGTATAAACTAATTACATATGAACTACTGTGGCTGCTTATAGAAATTAAAATATATACGAATCAAGCTACTATGATGTGAATTTTTTATTAACCAACGATCTACTATGCACTTTTAATTCTTAAACTCTTCATATCCTATAAAATCTAGTTTTCTACACTCGACTTAAAATGAGAAAGGCAGGTGTTCAGAGATATTTGTGGCAAAAAAAAATATATGTATAATAAAACGGCTTTTATGCAAAGTTTTATGCAAAAAAAGGAGTAAACACGGCCATGCGCCGCAGTGAATGTGCACAGGCAGAAGGCCACGGTTTCCTTTCTGCTCTGTCAGTTTCACATGTGGGTTTCAGTAATAAGCCACGAATGGAGAGGAGCCTCATTTCTAGCATTTTACGTTCAATAGAAAACAGATTTTCTTTTAAGCGAACTGATTTATTGACCATCTGAGAAAAGAAATTGAAAAACTTTTTGCAACCCTTATTCAATTCATTTCTGTTCAGCTCAAAGCACTAATTAGATTTCAGCCAATCCATGTAAATACTATGACTTCAGTCAGCAATCAAAATCAGTAACTGTGGAGTGAACTTTGGTTGGCTGCCTCGGGTGTAGGTGGGCTGTCCTGAGGTTTCTGGGAAGAATGAAAGTCTTACTGTGATGAGGGTAACCCCCGCTGCAGTATCGTCAGTCTTCGGGTTCATGTTGAAATTTTTCTTAATTTTGCCAGCCACTGATAACTGCCGCTCGTTTTCACACATTCGGTTATCCTGAGAAACACAGACAGCACAGCCATTCTTTATTTCAGGATAGTAGTCATACACAAGCCTACTTTAAAAGATGAAGAGAAGTCTTACATTAACCCAGGGGTGATCGAGCGCCTGTAGAGCGCTGTATCTCTGCTCGACCTCCACCTGAAGCATGCAGGTGATAAGAGCCTGCAAAGAAAGAAGGGGACTGTATTATAGGACTACAACTAACTATTATTTTGATAATCGATCAGTTGGATAGTTTTTGTTAATCAGATAAAAAAACGCTGTTTTGTTTACTTGCTTATAACGATATTAAACCACAAATCAGGTTATTAATTATATGTATAAAAGAAAAAAGGCAAAAGCCACATAGGCTACGTTCAGATTGCAGGTTTTAATGCTCAATTCTGATTTTTTTTTATGATTTTTTACGAGCTTGTTCATGTTACACACAATATTATTATCTATCCAGCCCGTATATTAATGGAATCTGCTGTGTGTGCATGTGCAGGAAATGGCTTTGATGAAAATGAAAGTAAACATGAATGAGAATGTGATTCAAGGCAAGTGTTTAGCTTTATTTCAGTTGATTTCTGATCCGATCCATCATCATTTCAACCAAATTAAGAAGAAGACAAAGAGGAAATATGTGTTACTTCTATTATTGTACTTTCTCCAACCTCTGTTCCCATGCAATATCGGATAAATGCAATCTAAAAATCGGATATGTATCAGTTTCAGGACCACATATAAAAACATTTGCTGAAAAATCAGAATTGAGCTGTTCAGAAAGCCCTGCAAATATCAGATGCATGTCATATATCAAAAAAAAAAACTGAGATTTGGGCCACTTTGGGTTGCAGTCTGAACATATCCATATGTGTAATGCTGCTTAATTTTTACATTTTGCACCTTAAATGAAATACAAAGTTTATTTTTGAACAATAATTCACACACCAATAACTTTTCCAAGTATTAATTATGCCCCCTCTGTGAGGGATGTTTCAGGATTTTAAGTAAGCTTTCAGTTAGCTTTATACTCATTTATTATTGGGTTTTTTTGTCAAAAAGTGTCCGTAACTGAGCTAGGTCGTATTTTGCATCATCACCTTATTGCCATTGGTCTTGTGTGAAGGGATGACGTCATGGTACAAAGACGTCATGCTTATGTCTTATGTCTCCAGTTTAGTTCTGGAGTAGCCTCAGTGTATCTTTGCATATTTATGCTAACCTTAGCAGAGTCTGAAACATTGTCCCAGAAAGGAAGAGGGAATTCCAGCTGTCCCATCAGAATCTGGTCAAAAAGATCCTCTTGATCATCTGTGCTCCTAAAAAACCAAGAATTCTAGTATCAAGAAAATCTAGAGAAACACGTCTTCAGATATTGTGACAAACAGCAGTATAAAAATTGATGAGGGCATTAATGATTTTATGCTGTATCATATCACAAACTATATGAATGTTTCTGCACACAAACAAACAAAATTGTATGTATTACATTAAAAACCTTTTGAACATGACATTTATAGTCATATAGCGTTTACTTTAGCAGATCTTTCTAAAACAAATGTAACTTTCGGAAGTATACCTACCCTTGGAACGGAGGAAATCCACAAAGCAAAATATAAGTTATGACCCCAGCTGCCCAGATATCCACCTTCAACCCGTATCTACCAAGAGAAGATATTCAGAGGTGAATACAAGCCAGCTACAAATACTTTTTCAGTATATACTTTTCATAAAAAACTAATAGTGCTGTGGGGGAACAAGTATTACAATATATTTACAACAGTTTTAACATGTTTATGAAAACAGCATGTAAATATTTCTTTCTACTCTATATTGAGTGGAGACAAAGACTGCTGTACTTGATCACCTCTTATCTTAAATGTACTTTTTAATATAAATGTGATTTTTAATCACATTTTTTTTTCAGTCTTTCATTTTACATCACAATAAAATTTTCCATCAATTAAAGGAGAATGAATGCCTTACAAATGAATTTCTGTCGATGGAAATGTAGCTCCATAGTGGAGTAAAGGAGCTCAGTTCACTCTCAGTAAAATACCACCGCTGCAGGGACAAACGTCTACTGTACTCTTAATGCATCTATTAACAACACAAGCCACAGCTACAATTGTACTAAACAACTTATATCCCACCAACCCTATGGTCGAATGAACACAAAGCAGCTTTTTTTATATATATATATATAAATAAGTATTTAAATTTAAAATTTTGTTTATTTATAAATTATATTATTTATCTCAAATCTACAAAAATTACCCACTCACAAGTTATAGACATGAAACTGCAGGAATTGCTTAATGGTTTATATGTTAGAGATAAGTGTAATATTAAGATATTTAAATTAGTGGACAATCATTTAATTATTGTTGTCAGAAATTTTTAATTAATACATAGTGTGTGGTTTTGAACGAAGGAAATAAAGCACCAGAAAAAATGTACAGCCAATTTTAGTTTTCTACATATTTGCCAATTCTGAAAGCCAATATTCTATTACACATCTTTGTTAAGCTTTTTGTATTATTATTATTTGAGAATAAGACAGATAGACATCAACTGAGCTCCAAAACTAATGTGAATGACTGGGGTTCTCACATTAAATGCAGTTATTACAACCAAACAGAAAATGGCATTATTTCTAACTGTATCAAATTATTTGAGCACCATGTTGATTTCTGCCCATTTCTGTTAGTGCTTCTCGCAGCTTATATTTCACAATCACTAGTAAATAGACACTGTCTCTCTAAAACAATTTGCTTAATGCAAATTATTCTGAGCTTGTTACATCCTTTCTATCAAGTTTTATCAAGCTGCTCTGTTGGAAACTGTTCACCACTGACTTTTGTTTCTGTCAATTTTTTTTTTCTTGTTACCATCAGGATAACTCTTTTGTCTCACTCACATGTTCAATATTGTGAACAAGTATTGTATGGGTGTGTCTTTATTTTGGATGGCTGTGCTTTTGCATCACCACTATGGTCCCCTCGTCGCCCCCTTTAGATCGGAGGCCCCAAAATTTGTTTGGTTTGCCTGTGGACAACTGATGCCTCTGGAAGAGGGGCCTCAGTCTCTGCTCTCCTCTGCTTCAAATAAGTCTCCCTTATAAGTGTTTTCCACTTCAACAACATTGCACTAAGAGCTTTCTCTGAAAAGGAAACATTTTTTGTTTCTTATGTTTTTCCACAGAGTCATGTTGTTCAGTCATGTAATGGCGGCTTGGGACATCCTATCTGGGCTCCGGAAAATTGTAGTTGCTTGTTAAATGTGCTACCTTTTGAGTCTCCCACTGAACAATTTCGCTAAGCACAATTTTCAGTCCGCCCTTGTTTTTGTCCTCTTTATTCACTTTGAAACAGTTCCACACGGCTTACATGTCTCGCCTCGTCTTCTTCTTTCCCCTTTCAGAACTGCAACCAGTGTGAGGGGGCACGGCAGACACTCGGCGCTTGTGATTAACCCCTTACACACCGCTCAACCATAGAAATTTCTCAGACCGTGGTAGCGGTATTTTAACGAGTACGAGTACTTTAGAAAATGTGGTATTGAGGCTGATACCCGGTATCGGCATTGGTGCATCCCTAGAGTAAAGTAAATGTCTGCCATCCTCACTTTTCAGTGTGAACTGCTTGTTAAGCTTGTCTCCTCCCTTCCCTCTGTCTCCTGTCCGCGTCTCTGTTAATTACGCTCATCTGCCTCAGCTGCTTCTTGTTGCGTTAATTTCTCTGTTATTTAAGTTCCCCTGTTATATCTTGTCTTTGTGAGTTATTGTTCGACCATAGCTAATCGCTAATGTACATCTCTAGCTCTTCCTCTCGTTGTCTGTCTTGTCTAGTTTACCTAGCCAGTGTGGAGTGCTGGACTCTACCCTCACCCGAGGTACCGAGGATCGAGGTGGGCTGACCGCTCGGACTCACTTCCTTGAAGGAGCGGAGAACCAGCCACCCTTCGTAAGCTTTTTGTGCTCCATAGCCTGGCCTTTGTTTTATTTTGGACTGTGACCTGTGCCTCCTGTTCTGTTGAACAGCTGTTTTGTTTTGCCTCCTTCAAGTCATTAAAGACTCTGGGTACCGATTCCCTTGCTTCTGGGTCCTCCTTACTACCATCACACAACATATAAACTGTACAGTTTTTTCTCTTTAGAATAAACAGTAAGATTCTAAGACTTACCCAGTCTCTGCAATGATCTCTGGAGCTACATAGGTCGGTGTTCCACATATAGTGTAAAGCAGACCATCCACGACAGTCGCCAGGCCAAAATCCCCCAGCTTCAAAGATTTACTTCCATCATGGTGCTCATAAACCTGACAAAAACACAACTTCAGTAAAGGAATAAAAGAACATGTTTAAACAAATATTCTTAGCGATAGATCAGAAGGATAACATTGTTTAATAAACTAATATTAAAGAGGCTTCTATCCTTGATTAAAGGGGTCTTGCACTGAGAAGCCAATAAGTTGGGATTGTTCTTATTAGATTTGAGCATATGCAACAATAAAGAATGTTTTTGAAGTAAAGCAACAGACTAAGAACTAACACTACTTTTATGTGAATTTTTTTTTTAGAGCCAGGAACGATTTGACCTGAAATTACACTTAATTGCCATTCTTGCATTCCCACTCCTTATTTATGTCTAATAGCAAGACCTTAACACTCATTGGGTGTGTAGCCTACACATCATAAACAAACCATACACTTTTACACAGAACTAGCCATACCCAAATACATAAACAAGGGATTCAGGAACTGGGTACAACTCTGTGGTTAGAGAACCAGGGTAGATTAGCTCCCTAAACTGGAGAGGTGATATTACGTGTGTATGCTCAATCAGGATCACAAAAACCCAATTACTGAAGTATTCTTTGGGAGTCCCTACAAGCCAGCTTCCTTCACAATGTAAAGGTCTTTACATACCTATGAATCTGTTGCAAGCTGGGACTGCATGCAGAGGATCTTTCATCTTAAGTACAAGTGCTAACATGAGTTTATACACCAGACAGGAAAAACACAGAGCGTCAATGTCAGTTTTCAAGAAACTCAACTCTGAAGTTCACCTCACCTTTTACATTTTGTGTTTCGTTAAATGATAAGTAAACATATTTTACAGACAAGGACCTTTTAATGCGAACACGCTCTCTTTTGGTCTCTGAGAGCATATCCAGGGCGTCAAACTTCTTCCTGGAGCATTACAGCCCGAGCTGGTTTTTGTTTCATTCCCATTTCAAGAGACACGAGTGCATCAAACAAGCCAAGAAGAGCTTAATAAGAGGAGTCATGCTATAAATAGTACCCCAACCAATTAATTTGGGAAAATCTCTTCCCCTACTTCCTTCACTGATGTTTATTTCAAGAGTTTCAAAGATAGTGTAGCTTGACTCACTAGAAGGTTCTCAGGTTTGATGTCCCGGTGAACAATGTTGAAGCTGTGCAGATACTTGATGGCACTGACCAGGTTATACAGCATCCCGCTGGCATCACGCTCTGTGTATTTGTTGGAGGAGGTAATGGCATCAAAAAGGTCTCCACCCTACTCAGGAACATACAGTTGAACAATAATTTAGAGAAGATATAGTGTATGTAAAGTAAAATTTAATAAAACATTTGTATTAAATTTTAGTGTTTGTTCTAAATATGTCACCCACAGGGGGAGTGACAGGAGAGACAAGAAAGAAAGAAAGAAAGAAAGAAAGAGAATAGATAGGAAAGAGAAAAGAAAGAGGAGATAGAGGGGAGGGGAGAGATAAAGAGAGTGTAGATAGGGAGAGAGATGAGAGAAAAGATAGAAGAGAAAGAGAGAGGCAGAGACTGAAAGAGGGAGAAATAGATAACGGGAGACAAAAGTTGATGGATTATAAACATAAACTTTTAAGTTGATGTGTTTTCACCCTACATATTTAATAAAAAAGTTAAATAATGTAATCAATTATTTAATAGTTTTTTTCTCTGTTGGAGTAGTTTTCTCAAAAATGAGTGTGTGGCTCTGTGCCAGTGACTTGAGCTTTTTCAGTGACTTTGAGCACTGTTATATGTTGAATGTAGAAACAGACAGTTTGCATGAAGAAACATTCTGAAGATTTGTTTTGCCTGTGGATATCGGAGTTTAGAGGGTAATAGAAATAAAAAATAGCAGCGTGTTTGTTAAATAAGTGCTTTATATTGCCTTGTTACTTTGCAGAAAGCAAGAAGCTTAGCGTTCTCTGGCAAAATAAAGCAAAACTGTACACTTCAATCTGCTTTAAAGGAATGGTTTTCAAGGTCAACTTTTGTTTTTCAGCTTACCATGTTCTCATTTGAGTTGTGATCAAACTGTTCTCACTTGTAAAATCCTCCATTTGGGAGAAATTGCACATAAACAGCGATGTTTAGATGCAAGTTTTGTTTAGCGTGTTTATTGACAGAAATTGACATCACTGTAAAATAAACAGAATCCGTCTCGCAACATACATGTTCAGGAAGAACGCACACACACACACACAAATTTTGCAATCTTAATTTTTGCTTAATCATTTTTCAGGAGGATGAGAACTGTATTAGACTATACTATAAATATACACTATATATATATATATGAGGGGCCTGGATCCATTTGGTGATCACTGCTCTAGGACTACAGTGTATGCAACAAAAATATTATTTGAGCTTTCTTTTTTACCTTGATTAGCTCCATGACCAGATAAAGCTCGCTGGAAGTGTCCATTTCTTCTATCAGCAGAACGATGTTTGGATGCTTCACCCTCCGGAGAATAGACACCTCGTTTTGGACCATGTGCTCCTGTGGAAACAATGATACAACACTATCTGACATTATTATTTTGTGTGATAGCAGAGAACTGAACATCCTTTAATGTCCACATCGACAATAACATACACATACAGAAAGATTACATTCATTATCCATCTAAAGCTGTTTATGAAAATTGTTAAAAACTGCTTTCTATGGTTAAGTAAGAATTAACAATTGTCTTTTTTTTTTTTTTGTCCATTCATGTTTCATTCTGGTCATTGCGACGCATTTCAACTGAACCACATGAGAGGGATGACGTTTTTTTATGTTGTTTTTTTTTTTGCAATGGTCTGGTTGCATTGTTATATTCTGTATATTTTGAGTGTCTGAATAAATTTACTCTTGAATTTATGTTGAAGACTGTTTCAATAAGTTACATATAACCTAAAGTTAACTGGTTGATGTTTTTTTAGTTTAGTTTTTACTAAGTACATTTTGATATTGTTTTGATCTGCATATTTCAGATCTGCAAGTTCAGCAGCGCTTTGTTTTTCTATTTCAATAAAATGTAACATTTTCTGTTAAACAAAAAGTTAGTTGTCTGTTTGCTAATCAACTAAATCAACTCTGATTTAAAATAATTGTAAGTAAATTAATATATGACTTGATTTGTTTCCATAGTAGATTTGACCTGAGCTCCCTCTCTCTTGAATTGCATTATGATTAGTAGAATGAGGAGGACGCTATTTACCAAACTGTATTTATGTTTAGGAATCTCTGCATTTTATGTTCTGACCTCTGTAAGCTTATTTAACAATACAGCCATTTTGAGAACCAAAGCGAGCCTTAGGTGGGAACAGCTTAGCATTTCTGGGTTTATTCTCAGCAGAGCCTTGTTTTCGTCTCTCATAATGGCTTAAAGTACACCATAAATCTTATTTCCTATTAGATATTTTATTCTGCTTTATTCCGAGGTGCTCTCGATTACTGCCTGGTCTGCCTGAACCAAAAGCAGGCCTGGTTTGGAAGACCATTATCTAAGGATTAACTGTTGCCTGATTTTCCTAACTTGTGCAATACTGAGAACTTTATTTTATATGATCAAGTACACAGTCTACTCTAATTCTACTTCAATCTACCAAAAGAATCATCAACACACTGTCACTCAATGACAAATGAGTAGAAGATATCTGGGTAACATTGCACTCACCTTGCCTCTGCATTTGCTCTTGCTGATGATCTTCAGAGCGTACTCCCTGCCTGAGGATTTCTCCACACACTCTCGCACTACTGCAAAGTTCCCATCTCCGATCATCCTTCCCACCTTGTACCGCTCAGCTATAGAAGCAGGAATCTGGCCACAATCATCCATCGGCTCAGCTGGAAGCAAAGAGATCCCAGACGAAGATGATGATCTAAAGCAATGATCTAAAGCAATCCTCAAGCTTCTCTGAGCTTCTCACCTTCGCTGCTGGGGCCATCACCCTCATCCATGGAGCTGCACACCTTGGTGGAGGCCAGAGACAGAGATGATGTGCTGTGCTGTGAGCTCTGAGAGAGAGATTTTATGGAGTGAAATGTCAAAACTGACTCTAGATGTTCTTAATTATTGACATCAACAATTTAATAAATAGAAAACCATAACACTAATACACTAATTCCTTGCTTGCAAAATCAAGAAATGTCAAAGCTTATGTAACAGAACCTTTATAAACCTGACCTCTGAAAAAGGCAAAAACTGCCACTTAATGTGGCACATTTATCGCGGTTAGGGCTTTGATAATATAAAATGAAGCCTCAAAATTGGTGTTCCTTTAAGTATAGGTTTGGAATATTTTAAACGTTTTAATTTCCATTTTAAAGCTATAGTGGTCGCATATTTAAAATTATTAGTTAGTTAGAGAAAATATATCAGCTGGTCATATTTTGAGAAAGCCAAAGTGCCAGGATGAAAAAGTTCCCCACTATTTCTGGGAGACAATTTATCGTGCACTTGTTAGTCGGGAAGTGTGTCAATGTGATTCAGTAACAGGCTGACTAAGTAAACTACACAACCAGTGTTTCTATGAAAGACTTGGTTTGTGAGGCATTCGTGAAGGATGAGAGTTCTTACTCGTCGCCTCCTCAGACTGGCAGGGCTGGAGGGAGATGGACTAGGAGATTTCCCAGAGCACGGAGTTGAGAGCTGGCTGCCTGGAGTTCCATTAGCTGAAACAAACAACAAAAACATCGGATCCACGGAAAGACACAAATTTAGAAAATAGATAATGACATTTCTCACAACATACAAACACTGTTACAAAACTATGTCTTTTTAAAACAATTGATGGTAGTTCAGACTCAATTAATGTTGAGTAATTGTTCATTCAGAACAGGAGTCAAATTGTAGTTTTTAATGGTGGTTAAAATGATGCGTAAAATATCACGCACACACTATGATTGTTATTACAAATGTAACAAACCATTGAACACTGTTTATCCATATATATAAACATTATGGACATTACAATAAGGTTAAAAAATGTACCCATGTCCTTGTATTAAAGAATTCTCCTTATAAAAAGAATAAAACGAATGAAAACTTGAAATAAAATGTGACAAAAGAGACACAGAGAACTCTACCTGAGCTGCAGGAAGTGGGAGATTTGCTTCTTCTTGATGGAGAGCTGCCGACGGGGGAACACCGGCCCTGCATGGACGAAATGCGACCATAGGACTGAGATTTTGCCACTCTGCATTCTGAAAAAAAAAACACCAAGAGAGATTTCAGTCTGACTTCAACCAACAAATCTTCATTTTTGAGTTGTACTGTTGGATTCATTTGATTGTTACACTACCATTTTGCTAATTAACCTGCAACTATTCTAAGCTATCAGTACTCTATAGCAGTAAACTTCTATTTAATGAATTTTGTGTGTCTGTTGCAAGTTCTATACATGTTCTTATTTTAAGGGTTTATTTTTCATTTAGCCATTCTGGAACTCAGAAAATCTTCTGTCCAGATGAGACAAAGCTTCAGGTAACACTATTTGTTATTTTACAGTTAATGACATGATGAAGCGCAAGGCAACCGAACATGAAGCTACACCCCCAATGAGAGAACAGAGCCAGAGCTCAGATGAATAAAAAAGCATAACCATGGTGGAGGAAGGTGATCTTCCCAAAAAAAGGTGGATTTCCAAAGGAGACAAGAGAAGTTGTCATTGCGGAGTCTTTGAGATCCAGAAATCTGTAACATGTATTATTCACAAATGTTTAATAATGGGATTGAAACCAGTGTATTTCACTTCTATTCAAACTCTTAAAGTTCAGTAGCTAAAGTTGAGAGCTTTAGAAAAATGTAAACAGACATTAAACGGAAACTTGATAGACCTAATCAATAACAAAAACCAACCTGGTACTTGCAAAAAGTATTAAAATGACTATTAATCTATAGTCAAATACATAAACAGTAATAAAGAGCAAGATAGGATCTGGCCTGTAGCTCTTGTAGCTGAAACTCTCTACCAAACTTATTTATTTTGTTGGACGCTGAATATTCACCATTGACTGACTAATCAGCCATTTCAATTTTTTCAAGACACAATTTGTTGGATCAAATACAAAAACCTCAGCACTGATGAATGGCTCTCACTCCATTAGCCTCACCCTTAATTATGAAAATCTTTGAATGTTAATATAACTGTTTAACAAACACTCCCTCACAGATGTAATGAAGGTCAACTAAAGCAATGTGCATTTGTAAACTTCAGCATTATTAACATTGCTGTCAGCGGGAACCTGCTCACTTCTGTAGTCAGCTTCAAGTGGTCAAATGATGAACTGCAGTTCAGTCACATCCTAATGGGCATCAAGAGAGAAAGCTGAAGGTTGCCCCTCAATTTCCACTTTACGCAGTAGAAGGGGGTTTACACAATTCTTTATACAGGACATAAGCACAAGTATTTCATTTGTGCTCTTACCACTGTCATCCAACAAAAAGTCATCCTGATAGCGAAACTTCTCAGGACCACAGGCAATAAAAATGTCTTCTTCCCCAAAGAAGTCCTGAAGGCATGTTATCTGTGAAAATAACAGAGTTAGTTAATTGCAGAGCACTTTTTCTTGATACACTTTCAAGACTACAAATACAGTTTAGCTTTTTCAAATGAAGCTGATTTCCATTAGGCGTGTCTTACTACTAGATAAGAAACAAGATGTAGCGGGTAACAAAAAAATACAACAAAGCAGTTATTCAGCAGGTATTCAAACGTGACAAATAGTTTTTTAGTCTGCTGATTCTCAGAGTAAAGAAACCAGAAATATTGCAGCTTGAATGGGATCAAATAAACATGCATTTCACATAAAACGATTGGAATTGAGAAAACTTTTTGAACATTATCATAGATCATTGTAGTTCTTATTAACATTACAGATAGGTTTATGGGTAAATAAGAACACAACCTTCTCTTGTATTTATTCTTACACGTAGCGAAACAACTTACCACATGTAACTTTACTTCAAGCTGGGAAAGCACTGTCAATAAGAATAACAATTACGTAACAACAAGTATCAATTACTAAGAGTTCTGCTGAGCAGGGACAATATCTGAAGTTTAAAATCTACGGTTGTCCACATCCAGGAAGAATTAATAAAAAGGAATCCTTGAACAACATGATGAGTTTAAGAAGCTGGATCAGGAAATATCGATACCGTACAAACAATCTCTGGAACAAATGGGAAGGAGAAAAAAACCTGTTTTGTACATCCCTAGGCTCAGTTCATCATTTTGTAACTTTTTGTGTTGTACACATTTGCATTTTGTGTTGGACAGTGAGGATCACTTTTATTACCTTCTGTTAGTTTTCATTTACACACGAGAGACTACAGTAAGTTGCTGTAGAGTCTAGACGCAGTGAAATCATCATCAAACTTACAGAGTAAGATGACCGTGTCAGCTTGCAAAACGGGGCCTGACTGTTTAATACTGAGCATGAAGTGAATGATGAATCATTGTTCTGCCGATGATGGTGGTGACTGAAAACATCTGCACTAACCTTGCAGATTAGCTATTTAGTACTGCAGCAAAAATAAAAATCATACTGTTTAATTGCCACTGGTTGGCGCCTTTTTTCTCATAAATGAGATAAACTGGGACGGTAATCAAACTTAACATCACTACTTTATCTGCCTCAAGTTCGTTTAAACATCATCAAAATATTTTTTTTATTTGAAATACCACAGAAATAATAAAAAGAGTCATTATGTTAAGAGGATAGGATATCCACTAACGATGTGCTTAACACATCTCCAGGTGTTTTCCGCAAGTGCGTGAAACATGCACACATGCGTGAAACCTACACTCAGCTATTTTTACACTCAGTTATTCTTATGATTTGAGGACAACTTAAGCTTTTTATGGCTGTAAAACCATTGTGACATTAGTGTCAATTTTGGCTGCTTTTTTGGGCAAGACCCGCTGATGAGTCCACTTGACTGATATGATAAAATTCCATGTGGTTTTGCATAGCGTGTTTTGGAGCATAACAATATCACCATATCAACTGACAGACATGCAACAAGTTAGCCATGGAAAGAAAGTCACAAGAAAAGAACAACAATCTTCTATAATCAAACTGAGAGGGGCATACAGCTAGTAAAGTCATCTTTTAACCATCGTACGATTTCCGAGCAGAACAAAAACAAACGTGAAACAAACTTAACCAATCAGATCACAACTTCAGGATTCTTGAAGTCTTGCAATAAAAAAGCACCAAACCTATAAGACCTTGTACTTGTTTTTTGCTTTAAAAAAATCCACAAAATGTTAAACCTGTTGTTATTTCAGTTTATGTAGTGAAACGTAAAAAACAGTGTGTTGTGATCTAAAAAAATCTCAAAGGTGTTGAATCTTTTAATTCACATTTATTGAAGTTCAAAGATCAAACATTTAAATTATTCTCTAAAAAGTAGTTTCATTTCCTTTTTAATAGTTTGAGAAAATCATACTTGATCCAAACTAAAGTAAACCATGTTAAATATTGGCTTGATGCAGCATGCGATTTATATTTTATATTTTATAGTAAGACACAAGGAATGCAACCGTGTTATAAATGTGTGAATGTTCCAACTATAAGAGCTGTAACATAGTACATTGCAGTAACCCATGTACACTAAACATCTAACATGAATCAGAGATAGACATGTTGGTGTGCACAGTTCATTTTTGTAATAGGGAAATAAAACAAACTTGTTAAACAAACTTTCAGCTTGTGTTTCACCAGCGCCTCTTAATGGAAGGACTTTCAAACAAATGAAAGGAAGATAGTTGTGAATTATCTTGAGTTTAGTCCTCAAAAACATGGAAACATAAAGAAAAGAGCATAGCAAATAATATAATGTATAAACGCGGTAGATTGTTCTGTGTCCATGTTATTCAGATTTTTTCATGAGCACTAGAGGAGGAGAAAATATCACAAATACTAATATACATAAAGCTGAACAGAAGAATTTTTGTCCTACTGGTAATGTCTTCTGGTCACCACCAGATGGCATTAGCTGCAAATAAATGTTGCACTTCTTAATTTAATTGGTTGGTTCCCCCAAAACAATCTTTAAATCATCACGATCCCAAGAACTATCTCTTTAACTAGCTATAAATGGAGATAAAAGGTATAAAGCATTGGGAAATAACTCAAAATTATATCATCTCATCCCCACCATGTTATGTAATCAAGTAAGCACTCAGAAGCACTGCGTAAAACGTCCTCACAAGGTAAACCTACACTAAGCTATCTTGTCAGCATGTTTAGCATTCCTTTTCAAGGTACACAGCTTCTTTAAAGGCAACATGTATTTCAGAACTCATGATTGGTCAACACAAACCACTTGCAGTCAGTTCAAAAATCTAATTCAATTTCAACAGTTAGATGCTTGAAAGTTACGTCTACTATTGAGAGCTGATGTTATTTTTTTCTAAATGTAACATATATAATTGTCATAAATGTCTCTTGTTAATTTTAGCATTGAGGACTTTTATTTTAGCTGCTTCTTTGATATATATTTCTTTGTTCATTCAGCCACCAAAGAAGTATTCTATATTATTTCTTAATAATCACCCCATCAATCACTGAGTTTAAAACTTCTTATAAATTTAGCACATCCTAACCTCTGAATAGTCAGTTTGTGTTCACTACTTTTTATAGACTGTTCTTCTAAGATTCTGTATTTTACTTTATTTCTCGAAGACATGATTAATGGCCCATAGAAAAACTGTAAAGTAAGATATTCTCTTTCATTTAAAGTAACTCTGGAAGAAAGGAGTATGTTTTATTCAACAAACTTATTCTGTATTTTCAGCAACATTCAGCTTTCCATTACCATTCATCAATGAGGATGCACCATAAATAAATCATGGAGTTACAGAGAAGCGACCTTCTCTGAGGCTCTCTGATTGTGATTAACAGCAGTCTATGAGGCTTAATGAGCAGATCCTGCAGGTTTATGTCCTGCTAGACAGGAAGCTCTTTAAAGCCACTTCCGCAGATACATTAGGACTCGGCTCATCTGCAAAACCATTATTGACACTTGCTGTATCCAGAGAGAAGCTAATGCAGAAATACACATAGAAAGCCATTGAGCATTTGGGGCTGTGATCACAGTATATCAAGCATTCATCCACGTAAAATTGCTTGCTTTATGCAAAACACATAAATGCATAGGCTGCATGTCACATTTTTATTGTTCCTAATTAATGAGGATGTTTGTGTCTGGATGGAATTTTATAGATTTGTTCAAGCAGATTTCAGATGCAGGTTTTTTTTCCACACATAACATTGTCTGTAAATGTTTTTTTATATATAATATAAAAGGAAGAGGAAGGGGCCATGAACAGAATTTTCTTTTACGTTCTGCTGTGCATGAATCTCCAATTATTATAATTTTTTTTTTTACATTAAAAACCTTTCTGACTAGTTTGGAGGGGGCGGGAATTTTTAACCTGGAAATAAAGCTTCTTTACTATCTTACTAGCAAACATATTTACATATATTTATATATTCATTAGTTTCTCATTCTAATCTATTTAACAGTTAAATTAAATCTGAAACTGCTCATCATTCAAAGAGAGCAAGAGTTCCACAGCCAGTAATGAGTGTACACATGTATGCTCAATCATACAGCTGCTGCTGGAGTACTCCAAAAGGAAAGATGGCTTCTGGTGATGAAGCGATGAGGTCAGGATCATGCTGGGCAAGCGTTCAAGAATCAATCAAGACAGAGTCAAATTAAAAAGAGTCAAATTCAACTCAGGGGTTTAGGGATTTGGTGTATAACATTACCCAGGCCCTGAATCCCTGCTGTAATTAAAGATATTCAATGGTTTGACAGTCCATTGATTTAGTGTGTCAGCCTGCAGCATCAAGCATCTCCTCATTGACATCGTGCTCATTTTATAGCAGTGTTCGCTTGCTTTTTCGTGTGCAGTGTTCAGCTCGAGCACTAGCAGGCTTGCTCCAGATTCGATGCCTTCTCTCAATGTACATGATCTAATTTAGCTCTGTTTAACTGTTAACATGAACCCTGAATCTTGTACACTCACCTAAAGGATTATTAGGAACACCATACCAATACAGTGTTTGACCCCCTTTCACCTTCAGAACTGCCTTAATTCTACGTGGTATTGATTCAACAAGGTGCTGAAAGCATTCTTTAGAAATGTTGGCCCATATTGATTGGATAGCATCTTGCAGTTGATGGAGATTTGTGGGATGCACATCCAGGGTACGAAGCTCCCGTTACACCACATCCCAAAGATGCTCTATTGGGCTGAGTTCTGGTGACTGTGGGGGCCATTTTAGTACAGTGAACTCATTGTCATGTTCAAGAAACCAATTTGAAATTATTTGAGCTTTGTGACATGGTGCATTATCCTGCTGGAAGTAGCCATCAGAGGATGGGCATGGTGGTCATAAAGGGATGGACATTTGTAGTGGAGATGAGTGGTACCCCGCGGGGTCTTCTGCTGTTGTAGCCCATCTGCCTCAAGGAGTTTGTCTTGACCAGGACCACACCCCTAAATGCATTG